>OW240914.1:129842121-129956903 GCA_933207985.1 Pelobates cultripes | reverse complement strand
GCTGGAAAAAGGTAAGTTTAAACCCCTTTCCCCTTTCCAGAGCCGGGCGGGAGGGGGACCCTGAGGGTGGGGCACCCTCAGGGCACTATAGTGCCAGGAAAACGAGTATGTTTTCCTGGCACTATAGTGGTCCTTTAAAGGGTTAAACCATTCTCAACCAATTTAATTACAAAGTTTGTTCCAGGTCATTTTTCAACTTATGAAACAAAACCTAGAATTTGTGCTAAGTGTTTATTCCACTGTAATTTAAGTGCACCCATACAGACTATATATTGTTTTTTTAAATGACAGAAAAGGCTTTCTGTTAATATCCTATATGCATATTTTTGCATAAAATTTTATAAATTAGTAAAACTCAATATAGATTCATGTATCAGTCCTGATTGTTAAATGTCTCATGTCTAAGAGAGGGGTAAGGACTAGGATCTAAATTAATTTTGGCAGCTAATACTAACCCTATATGAAACCCTCACTGACGCTATACCAACCCTAACCATATCGTTAACTCTACACTATCTCTGTAGAATATTGCATATTCTATGTTTCTATTAATTATGTATGGATGTCTGGATTGACATAAGTAACCGATGGAATCAATAAGTCACAAGGCTTTCTTTGTCTGAGAATTCTGGAATGTGGATTGGGGGTCTTGTCCTTATATGGCTAGGGTTATATTCTGACGTCATTATGGTCATATCTATATGGTAACTTAACAAAGGGATACGAGGGCACTCTGTCTTGGCTCTTTTTCCTGTACAGCTACGTAACGATGTAACTTTCCCTTTAGGAGTCCTGCAATTACCATCTGCTGTTGAACATCCATGATCACGTAACATCCTTTGTTGTCTTATTATGTATCAGTAACTAAGAATAAACCTGAAGAAACCGTAAGTCAGATTGAGTATTAGTACTTTTAATTAATATAGACATATATTAATGTGGCAAGCCTTTGGGGCACTGTAGGAATCTATAGTGCCAGGAAAATGGCTTTGTTTTCCTGGCACTATAGAATCCCTTTAAGGAGTTGAATTCTTTTTTGATAGAACAGAGTTTTCTTAATCCTTGCCATGCCACCCATTTCATTGAGTTACTAAGAAGTTGAGCACTATTTGACACATTCTAGTGTCTATAATTCATACTCTTGTATTGACAGATTTCTCATTTGTCTTCCCTACGCATGATGTAGTCTATTATCATGGTCTGACCATGCTCCTGTGTTATTGTTATGGATAGAATCTTTTCCATTTAAAGTTGATGTGTCGTTAAAAGTCAATGAGCACTTCTAAATTTGGAGGTGGTTTCTAATGTTATCTAAGAACCCCAAGCTTACTTTACCAAGAATGATGTGGAAAATTACAGTACTGAATCAGTTAGACTGGTACACAACTCTAACATTAGAAGCATATTTTCAAAACATGCCAGCTACCTTAATAATGCAATAGTGAGAATGTGATTGTGAAATGTCCTTTTCTAAGGGTAAGTGGATTAAGTTGCTCAACGAGTTGTGAGGAGTGACAAGGTGTTGTAACCATATTGAGAACCATCACAAGTTCTTCTACCAATGGCATCTTGCCCCTGACAGACTGCATAAGATATACGACTTGGACAATCCCAAATGCTGAAGGTGTCTTACTGATGCGGGCACTGCTTACACATTCGGTGGGATTGTGGAGCTCTGTGTCCCTTCTGGAAAAAGTCAGAAGTCATGCAATTTAATAAATACCTTGACTGAAGGAAACCTAAATATGACTCCCACAACATTTTTTTTTTTGCTTGGCCTTTCCAGCTTTATTCTCATTTCACTAACATGCCTTAGCAACCCATGTCATTTTAGCAGGTACCTCTCAAGAGCTTCTTAAAACGTTTACATGATTTATACTTATGAATATATCTTTCTTGACTCCCACTTAAAAGGTGAAAAAGAATCGGGGGCGGGGCCAAGCCTGCAAGCTGAACAGTCGCATGTAAGCTGAGCTCTCACATGGCTTGCCGATTTCCTGAAAATACTCGCCAAATTCGAGATAAACAACAAACCGGGGTACACTACCTGAACAGAGGGAGACCTGGTGACACACCTGATACCTTTCTCGAGCGTTTTGGAGATCGGGAGCACAAGGTGGCTGGACGTGGCCTGCGGTGACGGAGAAAGGGAGAGACGGCCGCTCTCCTCGTCAATGCACCGGAGACCTAGACCCACTGACACCCTGCTCCCCTCCCCCCGGGACTGGCGTGGTTATCCCGGTCCAACCCTGAGAGGATACGCATATGCAAAGACCCCACAGAGGGAGACACGCGAGCGGCGAGGCGAAACGCTGCCCTGCAGAATGGCTGCCGCTGTGTGTGCCCGACACGCAGAACTGCATGACTACATGGCAATGCTGGATAATCTATTCGCCAAATTCTGGAAGAAGATGGCAGCTAGGGAGCAGCTACCTGAGGCACACAAACCGGCTAAATGCTCACCCATGGCGCTGCCAATACGCTCCCAATGCAGACGCATATTCCCTTCTGCAGGCAGAGCCCGAAAATGGCACCTAAAAAGACGAGGCTCCCTGCGGGCCCGACGACGGGGCTCCGCAGACACAAACACCCTGCAATACCCAGCCCATAAACACGGCATGCAGGGGGACCCTCCAACACCAACATCCAGCTCAGCAATGGGACCCGGCATTGCAGAAGAGATACAGGAGGCACCCTTCGAGCCTCATCCACCTACTCCACGTGGACACAAGCCCCCACTCGGAACATACCATTGGGCACACTCCTAGAACTGTCACGGGACCAACGGGGCGCCGGCTGATCTCGGCAAAGAGTCGAATCTATCATGGCTGGACGAGACGGAACACCGTAATACCCGTAGACACTGCAAGGCGTGGGGATGGCAATGTTTTAGTTTATTGTATTTTGCTTAGCAATGTTTTAATTAGTCATGTTTAGGGGGAATCTTGCCCACACGACGAGGGTAGCTTCCTAGGATCCCTCCTATGACCCTGCAACGTGTAAATAAAATGCAATATAAGCTTGCTCAACCAACATATGCCTAGCATGCTATTAACTCCCGCTCACTTGCAAAACCTGACCCTATGTGTCCCTACCATACATGCAAGGGGATTTATAATTGATTAAGCCAGGTTGAGCATTGACTGCCCCAGCTCCCCCGCTTCTTTACCCAGCGATACATTTAAGCATCTAAGCTGAACAACATAATACCCAAAGTCTCTAACATAGTCTTCATGTGTGTCTTCTCAGACCATCTCTCATGTCTATCTTAGATTATTAAGCACCTATTTAGTTTTAATGATAAAGTTTAAACTCTGTTATATTCACCAATGTGCACTACTCAACTTATTATCACTGACTATACATACACATCTTGTATAAATAAAAAAAATGTGCAACTGAATCTTGTCATGACAATGTATGCTCTCATATGCCTGTGCTTGCTGTCGTGGCACCACAAGCTTGTCTGTACACCCTATTTCACGAAAAATAAAGAATTAAAAAAAAAAAGTGAAAATGAATCAAATATAGCAAGGTTTGTTCAGCGCTCTTTTACCAGGGGAATCTGCGATCCACTGGTGTTGGGACGTTGAATGTATTTGGGGTTCATTGTTGTTATATATGAACAATTGTGTTGGATCATTTCCCGTAATATAGTGGGGCTAACTACCCCTTTATTCCCTTTTTGTATTTTTATGTTCTTTGAATAGAAGTTGTATAACTTCATGTATATGTAATATATATATTTATTTTTCTTGCATACCGTACTTTAAAATTCAATAAATGACGACAGACAAAAATGAAAAAATTTCACAATACCAGATAAATTATAAGTGCATAGACTACATTGAATGGGACAAAATGAATATATTTTCTATATTAATGGCTCTGTAGTTTTAAAATAGTAGTTTTGCTATATAGTGCTTAGCAGAGTGAACGGTACTTGTATCTATATTTGGATGTTACACTTGCATGTTTCTGTGTCACAAGCTTGTAACAAATGGAGATAAATCCACAGCCAGATCTTCTGTTTCTCTTCTCGTTACACACACCAGTAAGCCAGCCCACATTAATTGTCTGTACAAAGTCTGCTGGGAACACTAATCTTAAGATTTACCTCCTACTACAATCACTCTGCCAATAGCAGGGCTGGCTTCTAACATTAGCACAACAATGGGCTTTGAATGACAGTGTTCGGCTACAGAGGGAACATGTCCTGTTAATGTACAACCATGAAAACCAGAATAATTGGAGTGACAGAATGTGTCATATTGTCATTGCATCCAAAGTGATACTTTATGTGATACTTTTTCCTACGTTATCAAAGTTGTTCTTTAAAGTGTGAATTGTCAGAAATTCAAAG
Source organism: Pelobates cultripes (assembly GCA_933207985.1). Classification (NCBI taxonomy): domain Eukaryota; kingdom Metazoa; phylum Chordata; class Amphibia; order Anura; family Pelobatidae; genus Pelobates; species Pelobates cultripes. Next base: position 129,952,540 of record OW240914.1, on the reverse strand, counting down.
TGAATTTAAATTACATTTTTAATTTTAGGTAAAAATGGCTTAACTGGAAAAAAAATCTGTTGTGATTGGAGTTTGGTTATATTGCCCTAAATCTGAATTCTCGACAATGCATCTTTTAGTGAATTATTTATTTATAAAATATTTTACCAGGGAGGATACATTGAGATTTCATTGTAATTATAGTCCAGTAGTAGTTGTAATTATTACACATTCTAAGCTTGAGTCCAGCACAATGGTTTTCAACAATTAAATGGTTAAATAATTAAAATAATTTTTATTTCCTGGGAGCGAGCAACACACTACATTGGGATTAAAGAACTAAACAGTGAATTGATGAACAGCAAAATGTAGAGTAAAACAGCTAAATTGGAAAAATAACTGTGTTGGCTTCAGTTTTCAAGATAAACAATCACCATTTACTGTTTAGCGATTAAACCCCTGCGCTGTAGTAAACACACTTTCACCCAGTATAAACCAACATATAATAGACTTGACTAAGAAGACTTTGCGTAGCTCAAGATAGAGTCCTATCACAGTAGAGAAACGTAAACCTGATCTTGCTGAAACCCTAGCACTTAGCATCTTGTTTCTCTGTTTGATCAGGATCTTCCAAGCCTGGTTGATGCTATAGAAACAACAGTGCTTTGTCCACGGTCTCAGCAGGGGCAATTTGCCCTTCCAGCCAAGTGGATATTTGAGGAGAAACTTTATCTGAAAGCAATTGTTTAAGATAGGCTTTGTAACTGTGAGCATCACTATTGAAGGAAGGGTGCAAACTTATACCTACTTCTTATGAACAGATTCAAATCAGTTAATGTTAAGTAAATCTGTGCAAATTAGCACCACAGTTACAAATAGTGTTTACATTGTGCATTACTCCGGTAAACTGAAAATTGCAAAAAGTGTATTTATTAACCCCTTAAGGACCAAACTTCTGGAATAAAAGGGAATCATGACATGTCACACGTCATGTGTCCTTAAGGGGTTAAAGGCAAATCATTACATAGACATTTATTTACCATTCTTATCATTAAATTATTAAAAAAATGTATAAACCACCAACAGATTCTGCAGTGTTGTACAATAGATGAACTAACTGACAAATATTTGCAACAAGACAAGTTGAACGCACAGGAACAGAGGGTGTTGAGGGCCCTGCTCAAATGAGCTTGCATTCTAAATGGAAGGTAGCTATTTAATAAAGATATTATATAGAAATATATTATTTGTTGAACTTTAGGCATATTCACCAGATGTTGAATTATTATGATCTGAATAATATTGTACCTTTTTGAAAGCTGAATATATAAAGAAATTCACAACATATGTATTTACCATATTCCCTAGACCCTTTTTTGAAGCCATCATGCATAGCTGACAAATGGAACATCTGTCAATGTCCCTTTGTTAAGGGGTGAAATAGATCAGTCAATGTTATCTGTGTACTGACGTTAATTATTTTTTTCAAAATGTTTTTATTTAGAGAGCACCATCATAAACAAAAGCACCGTGAAATGGGTAAGTAAAAATATAAATGTTTGGGGAAAACAGTTTTTTCAAAATTATTTTGAGCAATGGTTTGATTTTATACATCTCTGGGAAGAGATGAGAGATTATCCATGAAAATAGGAATTGTAAAGAACTGACAAGGGAACTGCAAATCTTAGGTCAAATTAGTTGACAGAAAAATGACTGGACTGGAGAATTTTTCCAGTTTGCCATAATTCAGTTTCAATTTAACAGATAATTCCCACTGTATATAGCACATAAAAATGGTAAACTGTACTGGTTTTTGTGACGGAACGCTGGTACGCTGTCACTTGGGCCTCAAGGGCTCCTTTGTTTGGGTGGACTCTGGTGGGGAGCGGCCATTTAGACTGTACAGACTTAGACCTAGCCACAAGATGGAGTGACAAGATGGTGCTGAACCAGAGACTGTGTGACCACGTAGGTGGGGGTTGGGACTTTCCCCTTTGTGACTCAGGGAGATGAGTCACCTATTGTTGACTGTATGTAAATCCCTTTACCTAATGTTTTCCTGTGTATGCAAAGTAGGTGTTCTGTGATGTTCTTATTAATGGGCTTAGTGTGATTGGCTGTTTGTTTAGGCCCAGTTTGATTGGTTGCTGTTCCAAACCTTTGCGTGTTTACTAATGAGTTTACTTGTATACAAAAACCTGGGTGTGTCTAATAAAAGTTAGTTCCTGTTCTACCCTTAAGCTGTGTGTGTCTGCTGTTTTTGGGGGAGGTGTTAGCTGGCATCTGTGGTTTGGTGGTGGAAAGAAGCTGTTCAGATGGGTGTGCTCATTTGGGGCACAGGGGGACCTGTCACAGTTATGGTCCCAGAATTATCCTGGCCTGGCTCACCAGTAATTAGCCAAATCATTTAGCACAGTTTGCCCCGTTACCTGTGTTCCAGCCGGGCTCTGAGGCTTCTTCATCCCTGGTGATGCACTTCCAGCTTCTGCAGAAGATGTAATCCGATCCAGTTGTCATTCGTTGGGCACTCTGTGCATGAAAATTTGCATAGATTTGACATTAGCCAACGCAGAACTCTTGCTGTGGGTTGGATAATGATGGGTCAATGCTGCTAACGGATGTGGAGTTACACCTCCGGCAACAGAGGAGTAAAAGTGGACATGTCACCCCCCCATCCCCCCAACACACAAACATCTCATCCTCCTTAGAACAAGCATGACATTTCATCTATACATTGTGATAGCAGTTAGGCAAATGTAGATTGGCAGAAAAACCTATTTAAAATAGGTCTTTCTTTCAAAGACTCTATGCCAACAATTTGATTGACAGTGGAGAGCAGAAAAGGCCACCTACAGATAGTCCTTCTGCTCTCCGAAGAATAGCAACCACAGCATCTACCGTGTTTCCCCGAAAATACACCCTACCCCGAAAATAAGACCTAGCTGAATTTTCGGGGTGGGCTGCAATATAAGCCCTACCCCGAAAATAAGACCTAGGCATTGTACCTTTCGGTCCGGCGGGACTTCCTTCTTCTATGAGGAGGAGGAGGAGCGTTGCAGGCCGCGGCATCGCGCAACGTGATGATGACGTGCGCAGCGTCGTCAGTCTGCCTTCACGGATCTTCAGCGGAAGGATCCATTTCCGGGCGGTGAGGCACCCAGTGGTCGGACTCGGCGGGCAAGGAAGGCATCTGTGAGTAGATATTTTATGTCTGGGACTGAATTAATTAAAGGGGGCGGTGAATTAATTAAAGGGGGGGCTGGATTAATTAGAGGGGGGTGGATTTATTAAAGGGGGGTTGGATTAATTAAACGGGGGGTGGATTTATTAGAGGGGGTGGATTTATTAGGGGGGGTGGATTAATTAAAGGAGGGGTGGATTAATTAAAGGAGGGTGGATTAATTAGAGGGGGGGTGTAGGATTAATTAAAGGAGGTGGATTAATTAGGAGGGGGTGGATTTATTAAAGGGGTTGGATTAATTAAACGGGGTGGATTTATTAGAGGGGGGTGATTTATTAAAGGAGGTGGATTTATTAGGAGGGGGTGACTAGAGGGGGTGGATTAATTAAAGGAGGGGTGGATTAATTAAAGGAGGGGTGGATTAATTAAAGGAGGGGTGGATTAATTAAAGGAGGGTGGATTAATTAGAGGGGGCTGGATTTATTGGGGGGGTGGATTTATTGGGGGGGTGGATTAATTAAAGGAGGGTGGATTAATTAAAGGGGGGTGGATTAATTAGAGGGGGTGGATTTAATAAAGGGGGGTGGATTAATTAAAGGGGGGGTTCAATGTACATACCGGTACCATAAATAAATAAGCCCTACCCTGAAAATAAGCCCTAGTGTGTTTTTTGGGACTAAAATTAATATAAGACCCGGTCTTATTTTCGGAGAAACACGGTATGTTGCGGTTCCTATGAAAACACTGCTGCTAGAGCTGGCTAGGGAGTATAAGAAAAAAGTGACTGATTTAGCTCCATTCAGACGTCAGCATGCTGGCAACAAAGACAGCATGTCAGAGTACTTGAGATTTGCCCGGCTTGAGGAAATGTTCATAAGCAGGGCAAATTAATGAAGATCACATGAGTGTTCAAGGATGGACCAGAGGGAGGTGTTTAATGAAGAGAAACACGTGCTCTGAAAATGGCAGCACTGGAACGGAGGTGAGTATATCTCAAAACATTACATGTATCTTTGTGATATATGATGTATTCAATGTATGTGGGGGCAATTTATGGTAAGTAAACTTTTCCATAACAGGTTCACTTGAAACTCCAGGCATAATGTCCACTTCAAATCACTTAGTGACAATGGTGCTTTGAGTAACCTTTTAAAGTAGACTGTGGTGCGGAAGATAATAGTAAGCAGAAGGGTTGGAAAGGTGCAAATGTGAGTTCAGGGGAGACACAAACTAAAAGAAGTCTCCAAACCATCACTACTACATGTCATGCAGTGTTATTATGCAATTAAGCTGTAGATTCTATTCCCCAGTTCTGAGTGAAATATTTTGAGGAGAGGCAAGTCCCTCTAAGTAATATCATTAGCATGCCAGTGGTCATTAGGGGTTAATGCAGGTTTGAAGAGATAGTTTAAAAGATTGTTAAATAGTGGGGAACTTAAATCAATCTAAGTATCAGAAAGGAAATCTACACGGAGGCAATTACTTGCTGTGTACAACTTTTCACCAACACAGTAAGTGTTACAAAACACTGAGCAATTAGCATTGTATTTACCCAATCCAAACATTAGACACAATAAAGGCCAGATTAGTTTATTGTGCGTATAAACTACTGTAGGAAGTAAGGTATCACTCTTCCCCAAACCTCCTCCCCCACATCAAGGCATTATTTGCACCTCTAGCATGTAAACAAAACACATTTATGGTTATACACTAAAATGTATTGTTGGGATTTCACCAAGCAAATGCAAATGTAGAGTCAAAATAGCCACGGTGAAAACATAAAATGTGTAAATTTCTGATAACTCACTGAATATCCCTAATTTTCTTTGTTTTCCAAGTTTTCCAGGAAGCAGATCACACTGCCATTGTAAAAGTGATCTAGCAGTGTTCTTTGAAACCCTAGGCCAGGCATCTCTTTCACCATCGCTAAACTGGGAGGCTACTGCCTGGCACCTGACTAACCTATTCATACAGATTTATGCTGATTACTAGGTTGGAAAAAAATAGGTCAAAATCTATAAACCACTATTGTAGATAAAAAATAACCTGTGTGATAAGGGATGGATAGATATTAGTAAAATGCCTGCTGCCAATCAAAGAAAGATAATAAAGGCAAGAATCTCACAAAGGGTAATACTTATAATGGTCAAACTACAGAGATAAGGTCTGTGCACCAAAACCACTGCATTAAGATGTAAACAATGTTATTGATATGCCAATGTGTTTCTTCCTGGTAAACTGGCTATTATGTATTTACAGTAATGTGATAGTTTGGTTTGAAGTGACAATAAAGTTACTACTATCTACAGGACAGTATAGAATACAAATTGTAATGTGACTACTGGACATTTTAGCTTAAATGTTTATAATGGGAAAACGATGGTGGGTAAATGGACAAATGTACATATCCCGAGCAAATTGCTTCATTACAAACAAATGTCATTTAATCATGATTTTAGATTGCAGTTTTGTAAGATGAAAATAAAATATTTGTAATCTAAAAGTGGGACACTCCAGTGGAATCGGGTAGGTTGCACTGGTGATTATAGTACTTTTACAATTTTAATTGCTGTTCTGATCATAACACTTTCACAAATCTGACCAAGTGTCCAACTAAACATTGTCATTGATTATTCATAGTTTCGGTGCTGTTTACCCACTGTACAGAACTGTAAAATGGCAGAACTTAAAATACTAGAGACGTACTGGATACCGCACTCACCAAGTAACCCAGGTGCTCTGATACCAGGGCTGGCTAGGCCTCCCTTTCAAGATATGCTGAATAAATAACGGTTCAGACACTCAGGGATAATAAAAACTAGCAGCTTTATTGCGGCAAAAACAGCACTTTGCTGTTTTTGCCCCAATAAAGCTGCTATTTTTTGTTATCCCGGAGTGTCTAAACCGTTATTTATTCTGCGGAACTTAAAATAATGGAACAAAATGCATTATTTTACTAAATCTACAGTTTAACATATTTACCAGGCAGTGCAATCTAGGTGTCTGTTGCTATAACTTTGTGAAATCATGTGTTCTTCTCAGGTAAAAAATACATTTTATAGCTTTATAGAAAAACTTTTAGGCTATGCATTGTTAGTAGAACATCTCACACAGATAATTCTACTATAAAAACTATGTGCGGCACATCTGTTATCATGTACTTCGGCAGCCATGTTGGAAGAGATATAAGAAATCTTAAAGCAAGCATACCTTTTTAATCTGTACATATCTTTTCAGATAATCTCCAAATAATGAAAATACAAGCAGACTGTTATTCATGAATGTGGCATAGGAAATACTTATAAATATTGTTCATTACCAAAGAAGTTTGTTACAAATAGGAATAGGAAGTAACAACATAAATTTTTTGTTCATATAAATATGTGTCTCTTGAAACAGCAAATCAAAATGTATTCAACATATATGTACACATACACAATTATATATAGTTAGGTCCTATTTTTTCAATTTGTATTCTTTGTAATCATCACAATACAGTCTATAAAGATCGTATGCATATACAAATTGTCCTGCTAGTTTAATTTCAGTAGCTCATTATAGACTAGCTAAATGAGTGGTACATTCCATTCTACCATAAGATCCAACCAATCAGGTCCTTAAAGGAACACCAGCATTAAAAATAAATACATTTGTTACGTTAGAATGTACCATACATAGAATACGTTTCCCCCTGCCAGTAAAATAATAAAAATAATAAACACCAGTAAACCTACTGGTAATCCTGCGCCAGGCAGTCCTCATCAGGGAGTTGTTCCTCCCTCAATGAGACTATCTGGATGATTTTAGGTCCAATCAAAGCATCTCATAGAAAAGCAGTGGGGACCTGCGGGGCATGTGCAACAATCACTGACATGTGCAACAATTACTGGGCAATCAAATTCCTTCTATAGAGAAATACTGAATCCAATGCTTCTCTATGATATCCATTGTGGTATTGAATGTGAATATTTTCAATTATTGAAAGTCTTCACAAGAAAGGTTCGCTAGTGGCTAATTGGCATCAACAAGAGGTATATTTGTGACAAATGTAAACGTTGCTACTTCTCACAAACGATAATGCTTACATTTGTCACACTGCAGGTACAGGGTCTATGTTTAAAACCACTACATTAAAATGTAGTGGTTTTGGTGCTTAATGTCCCTTTAAGAGTTTAAACAGTAAAGCATACATATTTTTTCAAACCTCTTGATGATCTATTTGTCGAAATTTATGCACATATTAGAATCATCCAATTTACAATACAAAAATAAAACTGTCTTGCATTTACCAATGTGCCAACAGGAAATCTTTTACAATAAAATGTTTTTAGCAAAGCTGTTTCTAGAATACATGACGTTTGTGACACTGTGTGTCTCTGTTTAAACAAATCAAATATCTCAAAATATATCCTTTTGTAACATATATTATTGTTAAATATCACATATGTACAAAAAAACAATAAACGGTATTAAAATACTCATGTTCGGAACTTTTTCCAGTAGTTCATAATAAAGGTGGTAAGATGGTTGAGCTTTTGCACAACACTATTATTCAGCATTTTATTAGACAAAACATCAAGCCGACTATCCAGTTTCCACAAGCCTTTTCCTTTGTTCTGAGCCTTTACTTCTGCTTGTAAGAGTCTCTTGTAAAACTTCCAAAGTATTGGGTTTTCATCTAGTTTTGGAACGTGAGCTACTTTACCAAGTCCTTGTGTCACGATCTCCACGTTGATACATTCACTGAACAGTCTTTTCTGCAGAAAAACAGAACATATCAAAATTTTTGTATATGTGCTTTAGAATCTTCTAGACAGACAAACTGGACATTAATAATAATAAACATGCAGAAAAAAAGTAGTTTGCAAGACCCAAGTGCAAAGACACATGAGGACATATAACGGTAAAGGAAAAGTGTGAGTTAAAACTCAAAAACCAGGAGACCATGGAGTGGAATTTTATCTCTTTGAAGCTCAGTGTTTTATTAAATTTGTATAAAATATTTAGTAAATGATAATCCATCCAATCATAATACCATTCATGCCAGGACTAGCCAAAGCACACATTGCAAATGAGCAGGAGAAACTCTTCTCTTTATACTTTCTCTATGGTGAATGCCAGATACAAAAGACAAAGCCAAGATGGAGGTGCCCAGTTGCAGGATAGCGAGATGTGTGGATTTCTAAAATTCATTTTATTTTTCACACGTCTCAAGCACAGACTTATAGATAGAGGAATAAGTGAACATTATATTAAAAATCCTGGGAAGTGACAGTTCCTCTTTAAAATAATAGTTTGACGATACCCAGTAATCAGAAGAATTTAAGACTACCAATTTAAAATTTCGAACTAAAATATGTGCGGTTATAAAATGAACAAAGTTTTCTGGCAGCAACGGAGAAAGCATTGCTGTAACTGGTCATACATTAAGTACAGTTTCAGATCACCTAGCATATCTGATTGTTTTTTAAGATTCAAGATGTCAAGTTGTTGAATAGGTAAAAAAATGCAAAGGTTTGTGGGATATGCAAATTACTAATGAAAATGTGTAAAGGTTTCACAGTAGCTGCTCGCTTCTGTGGCAAGACAGGAAATAATGAAAATGCATGAATACAACTAGTCATATGTGTTATCAAAAACCATCAGGAAAGCTTCTTAATTTGTGTCCAGTTCTGCACAAATGTGAATAGAAAGTGGAATGCTGTAGTGCATATTGCCTAAACTCCTACTAAACCATTTTTTTTATAGGATATTAAACAGTTCTTATTAAAAATCTTGGGAAGTGACAGTCCTCCTTTAACACCTGCGGGTCTACTTACAAAATGGACATGTACCAAATCGATCAAGGCATCAGGATATTGCAATTCAGGCTCCAAAAGAGCCAGGATTGTGTCTGGTTGTTACCCTGTCCAAACACTGCCATGAGGCTGGAATCCTCTTGATTTTATTTGGCCAGATCTTTTTAGCCAACAGTAACTGAAGAAAGTAATAAAAAAGAAAAACATTTTGCTCTTTGATGCTCATTGCTGGGTGCTCGGGGACATCAGGGGAGCAAAATATTACCATGACATGTGGACAAGACAGTGCCCACTGCCCAGTAATCCACCTCCACCAGTGATTAGCAGGTGGGTGCTCTAACATAATACATGTGGGGGACATGCCATGCTCGTGAGAAATAAGACTTGATTGCCAGAGTTCTCTGATTGGTTGGTGGGATTAACAAAGGTATATCTACCATTATTATTTTGCACTGGCATGTCCCACTCTTACATATACAATAGCTATCATCTACGGTCCATGGGTGGGACCTAGAGGGTGCTAATATCCTTCCTGTTTTAATTTATGATTAACAGTTCTGAACCACCACATATGGGTAGTGTCTAGGGGAACACTATCTCCCCCCCCCCCTCCCAATTTAAATTTTATTGCCCCATCTGCCTCCTACATGAGTGAATTTACAGTACAATAACATGTCCCTCCATTGATTATGTTAGAGCCCACGCTGGCCATGAAGGAGGGAGGACAGGGGAGTGGACCTTAACCTGTTCATCCACCAATGTTAACATTTTGCCCCCGTGGGTGGGGTCGCATTGAGGGACCAGTGTTAGGTATATTAAAAACCATTTTGTTTTACTTGCTTCCATTAATATAATAGTGGTTCATCCTGCAACAGCAGACCCTTAGCAAGATACATATAATTCACTGTTTAGTGATTAGTTTACTAGCTGCCCACTCTCTAGTTTTATTGATGAGCAGTCACCGATTGCTTACAATTTAGGAGATATGCCTCCACCCATGGCATGGCATGTGGGGGCATAAGGAAATGGTAGAAAACCCCTATAGTTAGAAAGAGTCATACAGACACCCAGAGGCTTTTATTTTACCTTTTTAATATGGAGGCTGGCTAGTAAGTCCACATAACCTAATCTAGCTACCAGATGGAAAATAGCACTGAATATAATGATTTGCTTTGAAAAAGCAAGTCAAAGATAATTTGTGGTTGTGCATCTTACCATATGCACTTGGTCCTGAATTTCTGTAGAATCTGTGATTTGTAAAGGTCTTTATCCTATGATTTACATAGGATTAGGATGCAAAAAGCACTGATTTTAAAATTGACACCTAATGCATTTGGCCAAATAGCTCAACTTCAAAAAGATTTGGCTTTAGTAAATATGAGACTTGCCAATGGGGTTGGAATTTGGTCTTTAATGAACTTTGTGCATCTAAACAAAATTCTTGTTTACTAAATAGATTCACTGCAATTTTAACGAATATTTTAAATATATAAATATTATTTGTGATATTTAGCAATTTGCTTTATTTCCTCAAATATATGAGGCAGCTCAGAAAGGGAAATGCGAGAGAGTGGAGAAAGTGTAGATAACATTTGTGGGGATGTGGAATTTTCAATTTTTAAAAATCCTAATTACCTGAATACCTGTTATATGAAATCTGAAAGGCCAGTATAATGCTGCAGTTGGAATTTACACATCTTTGGTGTTAAAAGAAAACCATATGTAACTGCCCATGCAATCTACATTGCTAAAAGGTAAAGTGTAGAAATGTATTTTTAGGCTTTCTAACTGCAGGGTCTTTTGTGCTTCTTTGAAAATTCAAGAAATAAAGAGCTCCTGAAATTCTGGAAAAGCAGGTTTCTATTATGTGTACACAGCAAAATATCCAGGTTAAAGTGATGTTTGCAGCCTTTGTTCATCAATGTATCAAATAATAAGGTTATTATTGTTCAAAAAGTATAAAAGCTTTATTAAAGGACCACTATAGTGCCAGGAAAACAAACTCGTTTTCCTAGGACTATAGTGCCCTGAGGGTGCCCCCACCCTCAGGGTCCCACTCCATCTGCGCTGAAGGGGGGTTAATTCCTTACCTCTTTTCCAGCGCCGGGCTACCTCTGAGCTGGGGCTCTCCTCCCTCTTCTTCCGTCATCGACTGAATGCGCATGCGCGGCAAGAGCTGCATGCGCATTCAGCCAGTCCATAGGAAAGCATTCTCAATGCTTTCCTATGGACGCTGGCGTCTTCTCACCGTGAAAATCACAGTGAGAAGCGCGGAAGCGCCTCTAGCGGCTGTCAATGAGACAGCCACTAGAGGCTGGATTAACCCATAGTTTCTCTGAAACTGCTATGTTTACAGCAAAAAGGGTTAACCTTAAATGGACCTGGCACCCAGACCACTTCATTAAGCTGAATTGGTCTGGGTGCCTATAATGGTCCTTTAATGCAACTTAGTTACGTTAGCACATTTAAAAAAATTAAAAAAAAAAGTAAAAAATATTGTCTCTTATGCACAACAATATAAAAAAAAGGATAAGAGTAGAGTGATCCACCTCAGTTTGAAAAATAGGGTAGTATATCTTTTACTACCTTTTTTTTTAATATGAGACTTCCCCGTTTTCAGTATTTTATATATTCTGCTTAATAAATGTGGGAACAGAATCATAGAACCATCGCCCGATTTTGTTGATTGTGTATGATATTCGCTATAAAGATTCAGGTCAGAAGGCTCAGAAACCTGAAGGCATCAGAACTCATGCAGTGGATCTGCAAAGTATACTGCTGTGTGAACATATCAATATCAGTTTGCACACTGGTTATCAAGTGAACTAGATCTGTAACACAGTTGAAGAAAGTATGTTAAACACCCTATTGAGTGTTAATTCTATTTATAACTCTGGACATAACAGCAAATCTTCTAATTATTGTTGAGTGATGAACCTCAGCGATATTTTGGGTGTGTATTTTTTATATATAAATCTAACTCTCTTGCAGCAAGCAGTAAACAAGAAGATGGGTCACGTTTCAGTTGTCAGTCATTTTTTATCATTAACTAAATCATGAAAAGATCAGATTTTTAAAGTCAATATATTCACAATGATTCTTAATTACACTCAAAGTTTTATCTATTTCATTTTCCTGTGTGTAACTCCTTGGTTTGAGCTTTTTAGGACTAATGATGGTCCCAATGATTTAGCTATGAATCCCTGGGGGAGGGACACTATGAATCATAAAACTAATGAATATTGGCTTATGCACAGGTTTAGGATAGGAGACAGACTGGAACATAAGGAGTACACAATATAGGTTAAAAGTCACATTTACCCACTCACAAAGAGGAAAAAAAGATCAATTTAACATGATGGCTGCTTTAATACTACAATCAAGGCAGAATTCTACTGGACAGATGCTGATGTGAAAGCCAGACAGGAATAGATAACAAGGAAATTGAAGGATGACCATGCATGAGTGGTTGGTAAGTGGCTGATGGGATCACTGCTGTTAGGTAATAGCAGCATAACTCATAGTTAAAAGGAAAATTTATTTTAAAGGAACTCAGACTGGAGTTGATAATTGCACCCATACCACATTACTGTATATAAGCAATGCATAAAAAATTTAAATAAAATAAAAGATGTCTTTGAGGTTTTTCCAATTTGTGCAAATCCTCAGAATTTTAATTCTGCACTGCTCTCTCTCAGACCAGAAAGTGTCTTTAAAGAATTAATAAAGTTACCCAGAGCACTTCATCTCAATGGTGGTCTGGATGAATGGGTCCTGCAAAATAAAACACTGCCGGGTTAAACACACCTCTACTGGCTGTCTTCTAGCTGGCTTCCTTTACAACTGAGTAATACCTGGTCACGTGGGGTTGTAGCTCATAGAAAAGCATTGAATTCAACGCTTTACAATGAAAAGCAGGTAGAAGTGTGTCTGGGCACATGCCGTGCATGCACATCACAGTTTCCAACGCTCCTTTATGAAGAAAAGGTGAGTACAATTGATTAAAGGGTTGAAGTAGCTTGGAGGTGAGATGTAGTTTTAAATTTGAGTGGTTAAGTTCAAAGTTAAAGAAACACTACAATCAACATAACCACTAGGGAGTGCTGTAGTGGTTATGGTGGTTATGTAAACATGTTAACATGTGGAATTCAAGTTTCTTCTTACTTTAGGGACCAAAACGAAACATTCAAGGGCTAAACCTTCTCTTTGAAGAAGTTGGAACCACAGTATTTGTGACGGTTGGAGCTTCTCTCTTAACCAAATCTTGCCACTTGGAGTCAGCTGCACGCCAGCAAGTCTGATAAACAAACTGCCATCTCGTTGCCCTGCAGGATGATAGGAGTTAGGGTTATGATACATCATATATTTGCAAAGTACTTACCTCTTCTGCAGTGGTGTGGAAAATATGTATATATATAAAAATAAGTGAAAATGTAAATACAATTACTACTGTGAGCTTAGAATTAATGTAAAAACAGAAGTTCTCCTTATATTGCATGGTGGTCAACACAGCTACAGCTTGCAAAGCATTGTGGGAGTGAAAACAACTACTAAGCAGTTTCATTGGTTTAAAGGAAGTGATAAAACTCAGATACAAACAAAAATAACAACAACAAAAAACTAAACAGAAATGCAAACGTCTTCAATAAAACAACTGCATGATAGCCTGGCAGGGAATCCACAGTGACAGGATTAAAGGTTTTCATACTGCCTTTTGTGTTTTACATATGTTTTATATGTGCTCTGAAATCTTTTTTTTTTCTTATACCATTATACTACTCTAGAGCCTGAAGATATAGCAGTGACAAAGACAATATGGGGATAGGTAGGAGCATGCTTTACAAGCACAAAAAAGGTAGGTTATGGATCATTTTTGAAATGATTCAATTCCATGTACATATAAACATAGAATAACATGTTTGTTTCTACATTTAAACCTTTTCCTGATTTACTGAGCACATTATTATGAGGATAATGAACTTCATAATAAAATGATGAACTTACATCTGTTCAGAAAGGACGTAATAAAGGGAAGATTAATTGGCACATGCTCCACTTCTAGGCCTTCTTCTGTGATACAAAGCAACTTTCCACGTAACTTTACATTTTTCTTTATAAATTTCTCTGGTATGTCTTTGGCACTTGTGAATTTTGTTACCTTTAAGAAATTAAAAGCATATATAAATATTGTTTCTAATTATCAATTTTATGCAAAGTCTGAGTCACAAACAAAGTGATTAAACAAAAGCTAGATACAAATTTATCTTTTCTAAAAATGTAAAATTAATTTTTTTGTGTAGGGATTACAACAGCACACATGAACAAGGACATGAATTGATAAAGGGTATAGAAACGTTTGAAAATAAATCTTTTTGTAGCACTTGGTGTGCACATTTGCAATTGTTTGCGCTGCCCTAATTTTTTCTATTTTTGTGGAGCACACGTGAACAAGAAGGGTTTTCTTGGTGCCAATTACATGCACTGTCAAGTTTGGTTATCCCAAAATGTCAATCTGTGTTTTCAAAATACCAATTAAGACAATATAAATAATAATTTTATGGGAGGAACCATTTAATGTTCTGAAAAGTTGGTTTGCCTGCTATAGAGCAAAAATAAAGAAACAAACAAAAATGCATTTTCTCATTTAGAAGGAGGACCAGTTATTGAGATAAAGTGCAACCTTTGTAGGTAAATAATAAAACGCCATTTTAGACTTGTTTTTGTAACTTTCTTTCTTCTATAGGGTCAGGAATACAAACATGTATTCCTGACCCTAGAGAGTTAAAACCCTATCTAGCCTCCCCTCCCCCCCGGAGACTGTTTGAGAACAGTTTAACCCCTGAAGGTGAGAGTGCATTCGGGGGCTTCTGGCACCATAACAACTTAATTTAGATTAAATTGTTTTGGGGCCTGGAGTGCCCCTTTAACCCCTTAATGTACACGTTGTGATGAAACAAAACGTAAACAAAAACTTGCGGTATATGTCTGTTTAACCATAATTCACCTCTTTCATATTTGTGTACCCACACTTATTATTATTATTATTATGTTATTTATTTGGTGCCATCAAATTCTGCAGCGCTTTACAATGGATGGACGAACAGACATGTAGTTGTATAACCAGTGTGGAGGTAAAGCGCTATATAAATGGGTAACCAAAAATAGAGAGTGTGCCGTGCAATGGAGAACAGAAATGTATTACAAAGATACCTTGGCTTGTCTATTATAAATCACAATGGTTCTTATGTAGTTTCCTAAAAATATAAGCAAAAAAAACAGAACATAGTGCAAACTGTGGTACAAAGGTAGGTATATATAAAGAAGAATACAAATTTCCCACTCACACTTTTAAGAGCTAAGTATATATAGCTCAATAAAAACGCTTTTGAGGTCCGTAAAGGCGACCCTTATCCCTTCTTTAATGTGAGTTCTTCTCTTTCTTGTATTCTAAAACAGATAAAGGAAAGCACATCTGGTGCAATAACCTAAGTTTTATGGCAAGTAAGGAAAATAGGGTACTTACAAACCCAGAGCCAGTGTTTGTGACTAAGTGGCTACTAAAAAAGACTGGACATACCCCATTTGCAATACCTTGGGTTGTCTACTATTGCAAATGGTATGCCATCATGGGGGTAATTTTCATTCCTGGGCTACCATACGGTCTCAAAGGCAACGTAACCAATCTGGCGAATTTCAATGTGAAAAAAACTGAATCGCAAGCCTTATATTTGACTCTGTAACTTTTGAAAACACCATAAAACCTGTATATGAGGGGTACTGTTATACTCCGGAGACTTCGCTAAACACAAATATTAGTGTCCCGCAAAATGTAATTAATAAAATTACCTAATTATGTAAAATTATTACATAAATATATACGTAGAATTATTATATATATATATACACGTGTGTGTATATATATATATATATATATATATATATATATATATATATATATATATATATTTTTTTAAAATTATTTTTATTTATATATAGGTATATATATATATATATATATACACACACAGTGATTTATACGTATATACTTATGTATATAGATATATATATAATTTCGTTTTATGTGTATTTTTCTATCTATATATATTAATTTTAAAATTCAGTTAGAATGAAATTACACTTTTACATTTTTAAATTTAATTCTTAAATGTATTTACATATATATATTTATTTTATATTATATATAAATATATATATAATTATAAATATATTTAATCAATATCATTCTATGTGTATTTTGATATTAATCTATTAATATTAAAATACACTTAGACAGTATATGTGTATATATATATATATATATATATATAAGATCATATATATATAATAAATATATATATGATCTAAGTATATATATTTGATTTTAAACTGTGTTTTAACTTTTATTTTATTTATTTCAGGCAGCAGGGGGAGTACCTGTCATTACAGGCACTCCCCCTGCTTGCAATGCTGCGGACGGCTATGCCGTCCATGTGATCGTGAATTCCTTGCAAGCCCAGGAAGGCCGGATCAGCAGCAGGGGACTCCCTGGGATGCCAGATGAGTCCCCCACCGTGATCGCCGGTGACCGGGTAAGTAAATAGGACGGCAGGGATGTGCTATGCCGCTCCCCGGCGTTAAGAGCCAGGTCCCCAAGGACGGCATAACCTCCTTAAGGGGTTAAAGGGACATTTAAGGCTGCAGGAAAACAAACATTAGTAAATGTTGCGCAATACATATTCAATACCATAACAATTCATAAAAAGTAGTGATAAATACCTTTAAAATAGTCAAATATGGGGCAGAGCCTTACTGCTGAGCCGACTGGTCTCATGCTGCCCAAGCTCTGGGCCTGAGTCCCTAACATTACAGGCTCTTCCAGTCAAGAATGACTTTTAAGTATACAATGCCACAGCGGGCCACCTATTCACAGCCTGGCAACACCACTTATGAAGCCTTGCGGCCACTCTCCAAGCTCTTGAGCCCGAGCTTGCTCCCATCTCCCCCCCCCCCCATGGCCGGCAGGAGTCATCAAGGTTCTCCACACACTCACCACACCTGGACCCGAGGGTACATGCGGAGCAGGAAACCCGCTCAGTGGAGGCCAAGAACGACCCAGACACCAGTGACCGCATTGCTCTGGCCTTCAAACGCTTCTGGAAGCAATACTGGGAACACACCAAACAGCGCCAGACAAGACCTGCCGTTGCGACCTCGCTCCATGCCAGCCCCTTACAGAACGAATACAAATCGTTGCAGTCCGGGCTAATACCTAACGCAGTATGACAAGTGGGGAAGCGGAGGTGGAGGCCTCATAAAGTGTCCCAACGCAGATGGCTCGGCCCAGCTGAAACCTGCAGACCACTTCTCCTTTGGAGAAGAACCCTTCAACACCACTGAACCCCGCGGATATTCTCCGCCCACCACGAGCAGTGGAACCCTTATAGAGGGCCCGGTGCAAATATCTTGCCTGCAACCGCACGATGGAGTAATGAGACCGGAGAGGGGAACAGCCACCTAATCTGGGACTGGTGGGGTAACACGAAGCAGGACTCTGTAATTTCTCTCACAAGGCCACTAGGCATGCAGTGGAAGGCATAGGTTAAATGACGCATTGATTAAAGATAGCACAGCACAGAAAGAGATAGGGTTTCCCAACCTATACATTGTGTATTTGACTACCCAGGGATATACATCCATTCACTATTAAGCAATGTTAGATGATCATAATTTACCTTATAAAAGCAGTTACCTAATTTGTTTACCTTGTGCTTAGTTATGCTTTTCATTTTTTTAACTCACACAAATAAGCCTTAGTTAAGCTTGTGACCCTATAATCTTACAAAAAGTCAGTATGTTAATCCGAATCAGTATTATGTCTGCCTTATCTTATAACTGACATGTTGATCTAATCCTTGATGAATCTACAATATAATATAAAATAAAATGTGCAATCTTCTGATATGCCAAATGAATGTCTTTAAATGTTGACCTAAAAGCTGTCAATAGCGGTTGTGGCATTGCTTGCCTCTTTGTATTTTTCGTACACGATAAAATAAAGAATTACATTAAAAAAAAAAAAAAGATAGAAATAGAAAAAAGATAGCCAATAGAAAAAATAGCAACAAGTTTGGAAACTACTAGTTACTGCCTGTTGTTGATAGCAACATTTTTTTGGAAAGTTATATACTGACAAGGTTGGAAATGAGCCTTAGTCCTGACGTAATGATTCTAATAGTGAATTATTGCTTCACTCTGATTGGCTCCAGAAGGGAAACAGGTTGAGATTTGAAAAGGAAATGGGAGACTAGAAGCTAAGGAGCTGTTAGCCTGCAAAAACACATAAGGGAAAATGTATTATTTAAAGCTTCCTTTTAAGATAGCATTCATTAAAAAAAATAAGTTTAAAAAAATGTTTGCCCAAGGACGTAACTCTAACTAGAAAATTATATAGAAAAAGAACCCCCCTTCCTCCACATAATCAAACTGTAATAGTGATTGTAAACACCACAATCACTACAGTGTATTGTAGTTAATGTAGTGCATTAAATCTTTGGGTTCACTCCTTTAGGTTATTGTTAAACTGTTTTTACTAGCAAAAAAGAAAAAAAGAAAAAAAACTAGAAAAAAAATGGGGGCTCTCCCAACAAACTGTTGCTTTCATGAAATTAAAGTTGTACACATGCAGTATGCATGCAAATATATCTGAGGTTGAATGCAATTATGGAATGCAAAAGCTTGGACCTCTTGTGAAGCTCAATATAGGCTGGGAAAAAAATGTATAGATTATACCCAAGACTCATTATAAACACTACCTCACACTTTTGATTATGAGATATTTGAGATCCAAACTGGTATTCACTGTGAAGGGATATAGGGCTATGTTATTGAAAGTCTCTAAACCATGTATACAGTGCAATTGAAGAGCATTACAATAGTATATACATTTGATTGCTAATCTATGTGTACACAGTAAGAGGAAAACATTGATTTAAAGCATTGCGGTTATGTAGAAAAAGAAATTATTGTGTAAAGTTCTCACAGCAGGAAAATCAGCTGGGACATTCTATTTGTTGATTAGCTTATAATCTGGGTGTCTAAACTTTGCCCCAGACTTGGTCTTCTAACAAAACAAAATTTTATGCACTGTAAATTCTTTTTTTTTTCTTTTTTGTTGCTGCTTTCCTTCCTTAGGCAGATCCATTAAACCAACCACTTTAAGCACCATAACCACTAAAGAGTGCTGTATTGATTATGGCACCAGGAGTGCTTTGGTGCCTCCCCAATGTAATTCATCAAACCAATTTAGAACAGCTCACTGGGCTCCTCTCCCTGCCTGCACTCCACTTCTATCTCCATTACCTCCTCAGTTTAGACAGCGAGCATGCACTCTGAGCCAAAGAAAACCCTTTGATTGGATCTTGCAATGGAAATAGTGATGTCAGATTGGGCATGGAAACCATGGCGAGGGTAACCTCACTTGGTACTGGATTCCAGGAAAATTTATAGCTTATTTTGCAGGTTTATAAGGAGGTGACCTAATTACTAATCCCCAGTAGGACAGTCGAAAAAATAAAAATGTTCATTAAAAATGTGGTGAGTAAGCCTTTAATAGTAGTACATAGGAGAAACAATTGTATTCACACTGTTGTAGTCTGTCAAAAACACTAGTATGCTGCCATTTCAAACAATGTAGACAAAAAATAGATTGGTAAAAAAAAGTTGATATAGCATTTACTTTCCGAACATGATCTGGACTAAATCTTTTATACCTCTGGTGGAAATAAATATTTGCTACTTGCAGTATACAATTATACACAAATGTTACAAACATATATCTAAATATCTTATCACTGTGTGTAGCGTTACTTACCTTAACCGGGGGCCGGTCGCGGTCCTCTCTTCTAGCCGCGCGCGGTCCTGCGGCTCATCCGACTGCTCTAAATGGAAGGCGGGCAGTGACCGCGTGAAGCGGTCACGTGTCCCGCCTGAAACTAAGAGCGCGCCGCGAGTCTCGGGCGCGCTCTTAAAGAGACAGTGGAAGCCTAATTGCCAAAAGGCTCCCATTGGCTCCTGTATACCACACTCCCTATACGATTACCTTTTGGGGGTGTGGAAGTGACAGGAGCCAATCACTTTCGTTTAAAAGCTATTTAAACTTACCTTTTTCCCTTAGCTCGTTGCCCTATCGTGGTTTCTGTTTCAGTTCCCTAGCGCTTGTGGTGTTCAGTTGTGTTTTCTCGTATTGACTTTGGCTTCGTATTCTGACTTCGTTTTCGCTTTATCCTTATCTGTACTGTTTGCCGGCTTGCTGTTTTCCGTGTACCAGACCCCGGCTTGTCCTAGTTTACGCTGTCTCTCTGTGCCCTTGACCTCGGTTTGTTCCTGGCTCTGTCTCCTCTCATATGCGTCGAGTCCGGCCATTCTAAGGTCCGGTAGACGTATCTCTCCTCTGTATTTGCCTCTGTTTAGCTGGATCCTGCGTGTAGGGGTATATTCTCGTTACATTACGATGGGGCCATGGACCCCGCAGATTTAGCTCAACAGATGGCGTCCCATGAGGCAAGATTTGTAGAGCAGGATCACCGTATGGATCAGATAGCTCAGGCTCTCCAGACGCTCCTAGCTAGAACCGTTCCAGCAACCACACCTAACCCTCCTACGCCCCTTCTCCCTGAAGTATCTACTTTGCCTAATACTTCGGCCCATTTAACACCTCCTCCTAGGTATGGAGGACTCTAAGACTTGCAGAGGGTTTATTAATCAAATTGAATTCCACTTCGAAATGTATCCACGTTCATTTCCCACAGAGAGGTCTAAGGTTGGGTTCTTTATGCACCAACTTACCGATAAGGCACTTAAGTGGGCAAATCCTATTTGGGAAGCTAATGGACCTATGGTACATGATTTCAACAGTTTTCTTACGGCTTTTCGTAGAACTTTTGACACAATGAAAAGGTCAAAGAATGCCGCGAGAGCATTAATGAGAATTAAACAGGGTTCTAGGTCTGTGGCTGATTATGCTATTCAGTTTAGCACTCTTGCTTCGCAGGTAGATTGGACCAACAATGGGTTAACTACTGCCTTCATGGAAGGTTTGTCAGATACGATATTGGATGAGGTAGCAGCTAAGGAGCTTCCTATTGCCTTAGAGGACCTTATTGATTACCTCATTGATATAGATATTAGAATTCGTGACAGGCTCTATACCAAGAACAGGAATAGACGTTTTGTTACACCCATTAACCCCAGAGTTAATATACCAGAGAGTGTTAAAGTGTCTGAGGAGGAACCTATGCAATTAGGGGTTGCCAAACTCTGATACTGAGAAATTACATAGGAGAAGGGAGGGACTCTGCCTATACTGTGGTAGGAGAGACCATATGGTAAAGGAATGTCCTTTACTCCCGGAAAACTCTCGCACCTAAGACCTTATAGGGGACTGGCCTTGGGTGTGATATCTAAGTCTCCTAAATTGCCTCCTAACCGCTTGCTTCTCCCGGTTTCTTTATATATGGGGGAGATTTGTATAGTTGACAACATATATGCTCTGGTTGACTCTGGGGCAGCTGAAAATTTTATAGACTCTGGCTTTATAAAGAGAAACAACATTCCCATCAGAGAGAAGGAGATACCCTTGGCCGTTGAGGACATAGATGGTAGACCATTAAGTTCTCCAGTTGTTACTCATGAGACTGTACCATTACACATGTACACAGGGGTTTTACACTATGAAACCATTCGATTCCAGGTCATCAACTCTCCCTCTTCACAGTTAGTATTAGGGTATCCATGGTTACGTGCTCACAATCCCATTTTGACTGGGAGACAGGGCAAATAAAATCATGGAGTGAGGCCTGCCACGAGTCTTGTACGTTTGAAGTCACACCTTTGAATTCTATTAAGGTACCTACCAGTCCTCCTTTTGTTCATTTGCTATACCCATATTTAATCAGCACCTTCATGTACCGAACCCATGATTGTTTAGTCAACCTGTTGCACCACTACCCCGATATCCAACCTGCAAACGGATAGTACAACTATCATGTCGATAGATCCTTCCAGCCATAAGCAGTATCAGCAATCTACATTGTTAAACCAAACAAAATCATCAAAACCTACACTTTACCATTTTATTCATGTGTTGTCGTCACAATCTTAGGAGCATGCTACTATGTTGAAAACCCAAACCAATCCCACCAACCCTATTCACACATTTGTTATCGTGTACTTGGACGACATTTTAATATATTCTACAGACATACACACTCATCACAGACATGTTACGACAGTTTTGAAGACCCTTCTTGCTAATGGTCTTTATTGCAAGCTAGAAAAATGTTTGTTTGACCAAACCGAAGTCCAGTTCTTGGGGTATTTGATTTCCGCTAAAGGTTTTCGTATGGATCCCCAGAAGCTTGCTGCTGTAATAGAATGGCCTCTACCGCAAGGTCTGAAAGCTATTCAGCGTTTTCTTGGGTTCTCCAATTATTATAGACGTTTTGTCAAAGGTTTCTCGTCCATTGTAGCACCTATTACCCGTATGACTAAAAAGGATGGCAATACTCGTGTTTGGTCTACCGAGGCACTTCAGGCTTTTGAATTTCTTAAAACTACGTTCGCCTCTGCACCTATTTTACAGCATCCTGTCCCCTCACTGCCTTATATTCTTGAAGTTGATGCTTCGGATATTGGGGTAGGTGCTGTCCTATCCCAAAGAGAGTCGCCTGAAAAGCCATTGCATCCATGCGGCTTCTTTTCTAAACAAATGTCCAAAGCAGAGAAAAATTATGATGTGGGTAATCGCGAACTCCTTGCTATTATTTTAGCACTTAAAGAGTGGAGACATTTGTTAGAAGGAACTAAGGATCCTATCCTCATTTTTACGGATCACAAGAACCTATCCTACCTTAGCTAAGCCAAAAGATTGTCTTCCAGGCAGGCTAGGTGGTCACTATTTTTGTCCCGTTTCAATTTTATTATCACCTATAGGCCAGGTGATCGCAACACTAAAGCAGACGCTCTGTCCAGACAGTTCGAAACTACTGACAAACAGGAGATTGATGTTACTCCTGTCATTCCCCAGACAGGATAATAGCTACTACTATTTTGTCTATTTCCTCGTCCCTCTTGCAGGCCATACAAGCGAAACAAAGCATGGCACCTAGCGAGAGGCCTAATGATAAACTGTTCGTTGATGTTTCCGAGAGACGGATATTATGTCATTATATCATGATACTAAGACTGCTGGACATCCTGGTATTTCCAAAACGGTGTCAGCTGTTTCTCGGTATTTTTGGTGGGATTCCTTACGAAAGGATGTCACTGACTATATAAGTGCTTGTACTACTTGTGCCTGTATGAAATCCTCCCGTAGAGTTCCTTGTGGGCTGTTGCATCCGTTACCCGTTCCCGAGAGACCTTGGTGTAACCTGTCCATGGATTTTATTGTTGAATTACCCCCTTCAAATGGTAACACAGTAATCCTGATGATAGTGGATCGGTTTTCCAAGATGGCTCACTTCGTGTCTCTTCACAAGTTGCCCACATCCAAGGAACTGGCTCATATCTTCGCTAGAGAAGTATTTCGATTACATGGTATTCCCGTATCTATTGTATGCGATAGGAGTAGCCAATTTATTTCCAGGTTCTGGAGGGCCTTTTGTTCAGAAATGGGTATTTCTCTCTCATTTTCTTCCGCTTATCATCCCCAGTCTAATGGGGCTGCTGAACGTGCCAACCAGTCTCTGGAGCAATACCTCCGTTGTTTTGTGTCTCACCATCAGGACAATTGGTCTGACCTGCTTCCTTGGGCTGAATTTGCTCGAAATAACGCCACTCATGATTCTTCCGGCAAGAGCCCTTTTTACGTTGTCTATGGCCAGCATCCCGTTGTTCTTCCGGCTGCATTCTCCTCACAGGGCATGCCAGTTCTGGATGAGCATTTGGCTGGTTTGCGTAATACTTGGGAGCAGGTTCAGCGCTCTTTGGTGGACTCTGCTACTCGCCAGAAGGCTCAGGCTGACAAGCATCGCAGAGCAGCTCCGTCCTATGTTGTGGGGGACAGGGTTTTGCTTTCCACACGGAATATTCGTCTCCGGGTGCCTTCTATGAAATTGGCTCCCCGCTTCATTGGACCTTATCGTATTATACATAAGGTTAATCCTGTTTCTTATGCCTTAGGCCTGCCTAAGAATCTACGTATTCCTAATGTTTTTCACACCTCATTGTTGAAACCTTTCGTGCGCAACCGCTATACCCGGCATACTCCTCCTCCCCCTCCTATCTCTGTGGAGGGTCATGAGGAGTTCGAAGTGTCTGCTGTTCTTGACTCTCGTTTCCTTAGGGGTCGACTTCAGTACTTGGTACATTGGAAGGGTTATGGGCCTGAGGAGCACAGTTGGATTTCGGCTGATGCTGTTCATGCTCCCCGCCTTGTGCGCTCTTTCCATTCTCGTTTTCCTGCCAGGCCTGGTCCTACCCGCCCGGAGGCGTTACTTACCTTAACCGGGGGCCGGTCGCGGTCCTCTCTTCAAGCCGCGTACGGTCCTGCGGCTGCACGAGCCGCGCGCGGCTCATCCGACTGCTTTAGATGGAAGGCGGGCAGTGACCGCGTGAAGCGGTCACGTGTCCCGCCTGAAACTAAGAGCGCGCCGCGAGTCTCGGGCGCGCCCTTAAAGAGACAGTGGGAGCCTAATTGCCAAAAGGCTCCCATTGGCTCCTGTCATACCACACTCCCTATACAATTACCTTTTGGGGGTGTGGAAGTGACAGGAGCCAATCACTTTCGCTTAAAAGCTATTTAAACTTACCTTTTTCCCTTAGCTCGTTGCCCTATCGTGGTTTCTGTTTCAGTTCCCTTTAGCGCTTGTGGTGTTCAGTTGTGTTTTCTCGCATTGACTTTGGCTTCGTATTCTGACTTCGTTTTCGCTTTATCCTTATCTGTACTGTTTGCCGGCTTGCTGTTTTCCGTGTACCAGACCCCGGCTTGTCCTAGTTTACGCTGTCTCTCTGTGCCCTTGACCTCGGTTTGTTCCTGGCTCTGTCTCCTCTAATATACGTCGAGTCCGGCCATTCTAAGGTCCGGTAGACGTATCTCTCCTCTGTATTGGCTTCTGTTTAGCTGGATCCTGCGTGTAGGGGTATATTCTCGTTACACCGTGGCCATTGGACCATATTGCTATGACATCACCTCTGGTAGCAAGAACAAAAAAGTGTCCCACTACTTGCTAACAGGTAGGAAAGGGGAGTGGTAGGTGAGAGGGTATGTAATGATCTCATAACATACACAGGTACTTTCACCACCAAACAATAACTCAGTGTAATAGTCAGTGACCCATTATCTAGTGAAGCAGTCTCTTGCTCACAATAGTAGGTCATCCAGCCTCTATTCATGGTATATTTACCACTTCAATCATATAACTGAATTTTAGAAACTAGTTTCCAATCTGTAAAACCATTACTGTGAAACATAATTTTGCTTTTGCATGAATGAGTCACAACTAAAATCTTATTGCTGCAGGCATTTGCAACTCTACGAATTAAGAACAAGTCACAGAATATGTGTTTACTTTAAAGATCATATCCCTGGAGATTGCTTAACCTGCTGAAAACTCAACTTACCAGTTTTATACTCCTTGCAAACAAAACCACGCCAGCTATGGCCAGGCCAGTGCTGATATTCTGTTAAGGAAAGAAATGTGTTTCAATACATGTTTCTTAAAGCAAGAACAAATTATAGCATAATAAACTTATTTTTTTTTAAATAGAATGTATAATTAATTAACGTATACTTAATATAAGCATCTCACTTAAAAAGCACAGGCTATTCTGCAAGATAGATCTC
The DNA here is from genome assembly GCA_933207985.1 of Pelobates cultripes. Lineage (NCBI taxonomy): Eukaryota > Metazoa > Chordata > Amphibia > Anura > Pelobatidae > Pelobates > Pelobates cultripes. The sequence goes on along the minus strand of OW240914.1, from coordinate 129,926,739 downwards.
ACCCATTGTCTAATATATCTTGTAATTTGCCAAATGATTGTGACTGTAAGCCTCGCTCAGATATGTTACCCATCAAGACACACAACTGAAAGAGCATTCACAGAATTACTATGAAATGAAAATAATGAAAAATCACACATTAGTAAATAACTTTTTTTTCTGTAAGAAAAGAGCTTTGGCTTCACCAACATGTTACGTTATTAAACCTGCCACCAAAACCACATGGGAGCTGTTGTGGACAGCTTTTTCCACTGCTTAGTCATTATGGCATATGTAGCCAACAACAGCTAGTGTGCCAATAGTATTTGACTATCTGAGCATCACTGAATGCATATATGGTTGCACCACCAGTTAATCGTAAACACATATCACTTATACATACTACAGGACAACATTTTTCATGTACTCTCATCAATCATGTATTCACGAAAACATAAAGGTAGCCTTAGGTAAATAGATAGCTGTATGTACATTGTTCACTTGGGTCAGTGAGTAGATGAAGATTACTTAGAAAACAAAAAGCTCTGGTTCTCAGATTCAAACTAAATTGGTTTTCAAAGTCCTTGATCTGGCAGACGTCTGTATAATTAAAGGGCTGTCTCAAATATCTCAACGAAGAAAAGGTCCCGGCCCGATCTTTGTCCGTTGACATCACTTCCTCCCGCCATTGGTTGTCTGTTGCCACAGTGCTCTGCCTCTATGACCACTTTAAATAAGTGAAGCAATGGAGGTGCTTGGACCAACCCTTTAACGTGTACCATGTGCCAGTCAGAGGCAAAATTCTAAATAAGGCCAATGTCCCAGTTTGCTCCAAGTTTTTAATTCACGGCTAAGAACAGCTCTTTCAAATATAACCCCTTTAGTTTACTGCATTTGGGGTGCCAAGGGTTAGATTATACTACCCTATATACAGTGTTTAGGGGCATGCTCATTATGAAAACAGGAACCTGACCTGGTTAGTCACTAAAGTGTCAATTGTCATAAAAATGCACAAGGCTTTGTTTTGACTTTAACTATTTTAGCTTTAAAGAACACTATAGTGTTAGGAACACATACATGTAGTCCTAATGCTACCCAACTCCCTATTTAGATTCAAGGTCCCCACTTGCTACATAAAAAATAGTTTAAAAAAAGATTTTTAATTATATTTTCCCCCAGCATTAAGACTTATTTGGTGCTGTCGCTTACTCCTCCTTCTGCGACTTCATGCTATGGGCATCACTTCCTGGCTTCTTGTCCAATTCTGATCCTAGAGGTGCATTGGAGACAAGATGAGCGTACACAGCAAGCATCACACGTGTGCCCAATGAAATGCTTCTCATAGGGAAGTACTGAATTCAATATTTCTCTATGATCTGCATTTGATGACGTTTGACGTCCTCTTGGATGTCGAATGTCACTTAACCGTATAACACTAGATTGTTGCAGTGTCAGGAAGACAGTCACTAAAGGTTTGTTTAACTCTTCAATCAAAACCTTGTCGTATCTACAAAACACAGTGGCAGAACTAGTGCCAGTACACTTAGGGCCACCCGATGTGTACTTCTGAAAAGGGCCTCAGTTGAATGCAGCAGCCCTTTAACAGCACAACTGGGCCCCTGTCACATAATTAATGCTGGCAGGAAGTGAGCGTCTGTAACTTCCTTCAAAATTCAGAGGGAGCTACAGGACAGGGAGAGAGCAAGCACAGAAGTGGGGAGGTGCAAGGGGAGCACCAAACCCGCACTCCTGCAGCAGGACCCTGCATGTTTGTGTGAGTATTTATGTGTCAGTGTTTGTATGTGTCTGATTTTATTTGTGTCTAAATCTGAGTGTGTATGTGTCAGTGTGTGTGTATCTGTGAATGTGTATGTAGAAAAACAATAAGTTACTGCAACACCACAATAAATGTCAAAGAGATTTATTCCACCAGTGTGGAACCGGAAACGTTTCAACCTGACTTCGGGGTCTTTTTTGTTGTGGCTTCTTATTTTTTTTCTTTTTATAAATAATCTTTATTAAGAATTTTTTTTTACATTTGATACAAAACAACATGCAATACATGATACAAGATTAGTCCAGTTATTATTTTGCATATATGGATTACAACAGACTAATACCTTTATACATATTACTTAGGTCATTTAAAGTGTCTTACCAGGACATCCTATTACTTAACATATTTACAAATAGACATAGACATAATAAACAAGCAAACACACCGATATGTATTGCTAATATCTTAATTGACGGAGAGGGAGGGAGATACTCATAGTAAAAGTTTTCCTACATATCTTTTATATTAAAAACTGCACTTTTACAAAAACGGTTACTAATTCAGTCCGGGGATACCAAATTGTCTTGTTTGCTTCTTAAACTAAAAATAAAATTTGATTTTACTAGTTAATTCCTAACATGCGTTCCATAAAGCAAGTTTCTTACAGAGAATTTGTAGTCCAAACATTTGTTCCATTTTGATCTGAAATTTAAGTTTGTTTATTACCTATGACCAAGGAATGATATTTCAATTTTTCCAGTTTCTGGATATGACAATTTTAGTGGCTAAAAATAAGTGAGTTATAATTAAATTATTCACTGGGGTTCATAGTGGGCCAGTTTAAATGCAACAATACTACTTCTGGAGTGAAATTCATTTAAAAATGTAGGTTATTTGCAATAAATTTATGTACTTCATCCCATAATTTTTGTATTTTTATGCAGTTCCACAAATATGAAGATATGTACCTATTGATGACCCACATCTCCAACATAAATGGTCTGCTATGGGAAACATCCTATGCAGTTTATCTGGAACTAAATGCCATCTATTGATTACTTTGTAATGAGATGCCAACATATTCAAAGAGTGTGTGGACCCCAGTCACTCATTTCTATGTTAACGTTCAGTTATTTCCACGTATTTAAAGCTGTAGGTTTTTATTCTTTCATGAGGGATCTACTTAAAGATAAAGCTTTAGCAAATCGTTTTTCTAAAGGGTTTGAGTTGAATAATGTTTTTATTCTATTTGACTCTAAATAATCCAATTTTATTAGATGTGATGTTAAAAAAACTCTTTAACCTTAAAAAGTTTAATAGTTCTTGTGATGGTAGGTTAAAATCATTCCTCAGTTGAGGAAAAGATTTAAGTACTCCATTTTCTAATAATTGAGATATCTTTTTTTTTTTTTTTTTTTTTTAAATTCTTTATTTTATTTTGTGCAACAAGATGTACAGACAAGCCTGTGGTGCCCCAACAGCAGGCACAGGCGCAATTAAGCAATGCTTTAACATGGTAGAATACAGTCGCACATTTTGGTGCTACAGGGTGTAAACGTATGGTCGTTAACAATAGGTATGAGAAAATAAAAAAAATAAAAAATTAAATTTAAATTAAAAGGAATAAAAATACGTTTTGAGTATGAGAAAGTACCCATAAAAAAAAAAAAAAAAAATAAATAAAAAAAAAATAGGATACCCAAACATTGCCCTTAAAACTGTGCTGCTGCATATCCTCCCAATATGCACTGAAATTGGAGCAGTAGTCTCCAGGGGGCTCAGGTAATTGCTATGGTAGGGGTCTGTGGATTTAAAAAAACTCAGACATCTGACCTACCCTTCGTTGTACACACCATGCCCGGACCTGGTGGTCTCATAGTGATGGCACCTACAAACAATCTTTGGTAGCATGTCTTGGTAGCGACGCCGCGCATGGGTCGTAGGCCCAGCTTATGCGAGTAAGGTGGCCCCCGTGGGACAATTATGCTTGTAGCAACCTTGCAGCTTAGGGCTATGAAAAAAAAAAAAAAAAAGATGTCTTAGGTATAAAAAATATGCATGTTGTCTCAATCTATGTCAAATTAACTAGTTCAGGTATAACTGCCTGTTATGTGCCGGTGCCTCTCCCGCGAGAGCCACACTTAATGAGCACAATTTGAGTTAGTAAATTACAGTCATTAATGTCAACATCAATATTAGTAAAGCCTGTGCGTCGTATGTGGTCTAAGGCTGTGCATTTTAGTGCTTAGCAGGCTGGGGTGCCGTAGTTAAATTTCACCTAGTAAGTCTTAATAGCAGACGGTGATAATAATGGGGAATAATAATAATAACAAAAAAAAAAAATAAAATAAATAAATAAATTAATTAAAAAAAATAACAAAAAAATATAGAATATATGAAGTGTAATAAAAATTTAAGACTCAGAGAATTATCAAAAACTTGTACATTTGCCGTTTGTCTCTTGTATGTATAGAGAAATTGCCTTCTGGCATGCCATAGGCTTAGTACTTATAGCTAAGGGTTACCACAGTAGCCGTGTCAGTGAACGTTTCTGCACTGGGAAAGAGGCTGGCACAGTCCCGGTGAAGTGTTAGCGGGGTCAGGGTTGAGGAGGCCCAGGAGACGCCGGTTGTTCCCCGGCTGGTTAGGTCTTGGTCGGGTTCAACAGTCGTGATTTTTTGTGCGCTGTTCCAGCTTCGTTGAATGATCGTCTCTCTAGGCTGGACACTTCAGATGTGGAGGTTGTAACTGTGGCCTGCGTGGTGGTAGTCTGTTGCAATAGGTGTAGCGCCTTCAGGAAACCCGCTGGGTCTTCCTGCGCCGACAGGGTTAGGATAGAGTCCCCTTGTTGCACCACAAGAGTGCCCGATGCTCCCCATCTGTATCTTATCCCATTTTCTCGGAGCTTCCTTGTCACAGGCATGAACCTCCGTCTCTCAAATAGGATGTTAAAAGGTAAGTCCTCATATATACGGATGGAACATCCATCCAGGGCGACGGTGGGGGTGCTTCTTGATCGGGTCAGGATTGCAGATTTAACAGATATGTCCCTGGTAATCGCTATGATGTCCCTGGGTGCGTCTGCGGGGGCGGTTGGGGCCTTCCGTATTCGGAAAGCGGTCATTATGGGTGGTGCTCCCGCTGTGGGTCTCACTCCTAGTGCTGCCACCGCTGCGTTGGCAAATTCGAGGATAGCATCTGGGCCCACGCTCTCGGGCGCCCCGCGGATCCGCACATTTTTCCTGCGGTGTCTGGCCTCTACTGATGTGACCGCTCGGGTGAGTCGTTGTATTTGCTCGGACATTGTTTTCATTTGGGCCTGTGTCTCCAACAGCTCCTGTTCTCTCCTCCCCTCTCTAGTTTCAGCCCCTGTGATTCTAGCAGCGAGGCTGTCAACCTCGGTGCGCACGCCAGCTAGGTCGGCCTTCCAGACCTCCCTTAAATCGACCAAGAGTTTTTTAATATCCCCCTTTGTGGAGGGTGAGGCGTCGGAGTCAGAGTCGTCGCTCCTGTATACCCCGTTCAACGCTGGTGAACTGCTGTCATCCTCTGCAGAGTCTTCGGCGGAGCTCGAGTCTCGTGGACCCATGGGCGCCATCTTGGGCAGTGCGTGCGGCTGCGGCCTTTCAAAGGACGCGGATGTCCGCTTGCTTAGTGCTTCCCGAGTGGGTCAGCTTACGGTTTCTGCGTCCCATTTTTCTCCAGGGGGTCTTGGAGTACTCAGGTATTAATATTGCCGGTTTTCAGGTTTTTCTCCGTGGTTTTTAAATCTATTTAGCTGTGCGGTTTGCAGGAGCTCCACACCAGCACGTCTTGTTCCTTGCTCGGCTAGCCACGCCCCCTGAGATATCTTTTTAATCCCCACTTGTGCCCACTTAATTAAATTTAAGTCACAGACTTGTTGTTTAATAAATTTCAGATCAAGATATATTGGAATTTTGTTTTTGATCTTTAACATTACTTAATTTTTTTCCCAATTTTTCAACAAATGTGTTATAATAATATTGGGATAATGTTTTTTCCCTATCGACTTAGTACTCCAAACCAGACCATCTAAACTTATAACTAGTGATGCACCGAACGGTTCACTGGCGAATAGTTCCTGACGAACATAGCATGTTCGCGTTCGCCGCGGCGGGCGAACATATGCACGGTTCGATCCGCCCCCTATTCGTCATCATTGAGTAAACTTTGACCCTGTACCTCACAGTCAGCAGACACATTCCAGCCAATTGGCAGCAGACCCTCCCTAGCAGACCCTCCCACCTACTGGACAGCATCCATTTTAGATTCATTCTCAAGCTGCATGCTTAGTGAGAGGAGGGAAAGTGTAGCTGCTATTGATTTGATAGGGAAATGGATAGCTAGGTTAGGGTATACAGTGTCCACTACAGTCCTGAAGGACTCATCTGATCTCTGCTGTAAGGACAGCACCCCCAAAAAGCCCTTTTTAGGGCTTTAACATCAGTCTGCTTTTTTTTTTCTTCTTTTTCTGTGTAATGTAATTGCAGTTGCCTGCCTGCCTGCCAGCTTCTGTGTCAGGCTCACAGTGGATACTGTGCCCACTTGCCCAATGCCACCACTCACTCACTGGTGTCACAATAGCTTGCATTTACATTTTTTTTTTTTTTCACTATAATAGATTGAATAGCAGTTAGTTGTCTGCCAGCTTCTGTGTCAGGCTCACAGTGGATACTGTGCCCACTTGCCCAGTGCCACCACTCACTCACTGGTGTCACAATAGCTTGCATTTAAAAAAAAAAAAAAATGTATTTTACTGTAATAGATTAAATAGCAGTTAGTTGTCTGCAAGCGTCTGTGTGTCAGGCTCGCAGCGTATACTGTGCCCACTTGCCCAGTGCCACCACTCACTCACTGATGTCACAATAGCGTGCATTTAAAAACCAAAAAACCTTTTTCATTGTTATAGATTGAATAGCAGTTAGTTGTCTGCAAGCGTCTGTGTGTCAGGCTTGCAGCGTATACTGTGCCCACTTGACAGTGCCACCACTCACTCACTGGTGTCACAATAGCGTGCATTTAAAAACCAAAAAACTTTTTTCACTGTTATAGATTGAATAGCAGTTAGTTGTCTCCAAACGTCTGTGTGTCAGGCTCGCAGCTTACATACTGTGCCCACTCTGCCGAAAGTGCCAAACACTCACTCACTAGTGTCACAATAGCTTGCATTTAAAAAATAGTTTCTCACTGTAATAGATTGAATAGCAGTTAGTTGTCTGCAAGCTGCCTGTGTGTCAGGCTCGCATACTGTGCTCCACTTCTTGCCCAGTGCCACCACTCACTGGTGTCACAATAGCGGCATTTAAAACCCAAAATCCTTTTTTTCACTGTTATAGATTGAATAGCAGTTAGTTGTCTGCAAGTTCTGTGTGTCAGGCTCACAGCGTATACTGTGCCCATAATTCTTGCCTGTGTGCGCTACCACTCACTCACCGGTGTCACAATAGCGTGCATTTAAAAACCCCAAAACTTCTTTTCACTGTTATAGATTGAATAGCAGTTAGTTGTCTCCAACCGCCTGTGTGTCAGGCTCAAGAGCGTATACTGTGCCCACTTGCCCACAGTGCCACTCATATCTGGTGTCACAATAGCTTGCATTTAAAAACAAAAAACTTTTTCACTGTTATAGATTGAATAGCAGTTAGTTGTCTTCAAGCAGGTGTGTCAGGCCTACAACGTGTACTCTGCCAACCTTTGCCAGTTCAAAGTGCCACTCTTATCTGGTGTCACAATAGCGTGCATTTAAAAACCCCAAAACTTTTTTCTCTGTTATAGATTGAATAGCAGTTAGTTGTCTCAAAGCGGGTGTGTCAGCCCTACAGCGTGTACTCTGCCAACCTCTGCCAGTTCACAGTGCCACTCATATCTGGTGTCACAATAGCTTGCATTTAAAAACAAAAAACTTTTTTCACTGTTATAGATTGAATGGCAGTTAGTTGCCTTCAAGCGGGTCTGTCAGGCCTACATGGAATGCGTGGCTCTGCAGAGGAGTTGGTGACACCGCCACGACTTGCAGGCAGGCCACCTCCTCTACTCCTCCTACTCCATCCTCTTCCATAACCTCCTCGGCTGAGTCCTCTTCTGCTGCTGCGTCTTGCTCCACATCAACGGATAGGGGACGTAACAGGGATTAAACTGATAAGAATAGTACTACTTAACACACCACTCCTATCTGGTGGCACATTAGATTGCACGCGCAGTGCCCCAAATTTGAAGTAGGAGGACCGACCAAGCATCTTTTTCCATCTCCCAGTACCTAAAATCAATGCCATATACACGTCCCCTGATAGGGGACGTAACAGGGATTAAACTGATAGGAATAATACTACTTAACACACCTTATAATAACGCAGAGAGAGGCAACACAGAGAGAGGAGTCAGAAGAAGAGGAGTCAGAGGAGGAAGGTGGCTTTGAGGAGGTGGAAGACCAAACACAGCAGGTGTCCCAGGGGGCTTGTTGTCACCTTTCGGGGACCCTTGGTGTTGTACGTGGCTGGGTGGAGGAAGAGACCTTCAATGACATCAGTGAGGACCAGGAACGGGACATGGCTAGCTTGGTATCCAACCTTGTGCAACTGGGGAGTTTGCGGTTGTGCAAATGGACTGTTTGCGGTTGTTTGTGGTGCGTTAAATGGGGAGTTTGGTCTGTCACTGTGAAGCGGGCGTAACCCTTACACTACCTGATCGATACAACATCGTACAGTAGCCCCCCCCTCATTATTTTTATGGCCCCCACCCACCGCTCACGGGTAGGAGCGGGCCAGAGGACAGTTCTCCCCCCCATTGAGATTTATGGCCCCCACCCACCATGCAGGGGTGGGGGCCGGGGTGGAGGACAGTAGGTCCCCCCTTATCCTTATTTACTGAATATTCCCCTGTATAATATTCCCCTGTGTCAGTGTGTATCAGGGATCCTTAGTATAGGTGTCAATCCATATCTGCCAAGTGACCCTATGTAGGGGGAACATTCCCTATTCTGCTCTGTGTCAGTGTGTATCAGGGATCCTGAGGATAGGTGTCAATCCATACCTGCCAAGTGACCCTATGTAGGGGAAACAGTCCCTATTCTGCTCTGTGTCAGTGTTTATCAGGGATCCTTAGGATAGGTGTCAATCAATACCTGCCAAGTGACCCTATGTAGGGGGAACAGTCCCTATTCTGCTCTGTGTCAGTGTTTATTAGGGATCCTTAGGATAGGTGTCAATACATATCTGCCAAGTGACCCTATGTAGGGGGAACAGTCCCTATTCTGCTCTGTGTCAGTGTGTATCAGGAATCCTGAGGATAGGTGTCAATCCATATCTGCCAAGTGACCCTATGTAGGGGGAACAGTCCCTATTCTGCTCTGTGTCAGTGTGTATCAGGGATCCTGAGGATAGGTGTCAATCCATACAATCCATGCCAAGTGACCCTATGTAGGGGCAACAGTCCCTATTCTGCTCTGTGTCATTGTGTATCAGGGATCCTGAGGATAGGTGTCAATCCATATCTGCCAAGTGACCCTGTGTAGGGGGAACAGTCCCTATTCTGCTCTGTGTCAGTGTGTATCAGGATCCTGAGGATAGGTGTCAATCCATATCTGCCAAGTGACCCTATGTAGGGGGAACAGTCCCTATTCTGCTCTGTGTCAGTGTGTATCAGGGATCCTTAGGATAGGTGTCAATCCATATCTGCCAAGTGACCCTATGTAGGGGGAACAGTCCCTATTCTGCTCTGTGTCAGTGTGTATCAGGGTCTCTGAGGACAGGTGTCAATCCATATGTCAAGGTGTCAATATGTCATATACCAGAGAAAAGTCTCTTAAGGGGGGGACGTGATGACGTGAGACGCCGCACGTGCCTTAGGTGGGCGTGTCCGGAGGGAGGTTGAGGAGAGAGGACGCGGAGTCGAGAGCAAGCAATGCCGCTCCGTGCCGATTTGTGAGTGTGGTCCGGCTTAGACGAAGTGGAGGGAGTGCTCGGTCCGGTGAAGATTTGGTGGGTCGGTGGACCTGGTCTGACGTGGTGGTATATGCCGGTTCTTGCTGGGGGTTTGTTGCCTCCGTTTCTGCCTCCGTTTTTGAGTAAATAGTGGCAAATAGTGGCGATTCCCTTATAGACCGTTAAAAAGGTCAAAGAAGAAATGAAAACAGTTCCTGTATAAATTCCTGTATAAATTATCAAGCAAAAAAACGAAAAAAAAAAAAAAAGAAGAAGAAAAAAGAGATACAAAGAAGGAAAGAATAAGAGAGAAATAAAGGGAAAAAGAGGAAATACATCCCTCAGTGATCTCCTATACAGCCATATATAAAAAACTGTGAGTACTTCTGTATTTACTAAAAAATATGACTGTAAGGCATCATACCTGTATATAATTACTGGCCTGGAAAAAAGAAAAGTGGAAGAAAATCTTTTTTTTTTTTTTCCTCGTTGGAGGAGATTGACATCAAGAATCAATTATTTGACCAATTGATTTAATCTAGTTTTTTGAGCTTGGAGTTGAAATTTCATATGTGACATCTAGTTTTAATTTGTCACTGAGAAGTATTTAAGAAATAAAACAAAATGTCAACCAGGAAAACAACGGAAAAAAAAAAAGAAATTAAGTCAGTTCAACAAACAGAAAAGAGGTTGTCAGGTTTTTTTGCAACTCCTATTAAAGATCCTATTAAAGATCCGCAGGAACAGATAATTGATAGTAAGACACACCCAAGTAATACTTCCAATATTATCCAAGAAGTTGCACTTAATCAATTTCCATCAGAAGCTCAAGCAATTGCTTCAATTAGTATCCAAGATCAATTTAAGCAAACGCTGGAACTACAATTAAATTTATTGAAACAAGAAATGCTTGTAAGTTTCAATGAGATAAAACAAGAAATTAAAAATGTTGCAGTATCAGTGGTGGAAGTTGAAAAAAAATGTGAAGTGTTTGGAACGCAAATTAAAGCAATTAATACGGAGGTGCAGTTTCTAGTAAACAAAGTTGATAATCTTGAAAATAAAATAGCAGCTTTGGAAGATAGGTCAAGAAAAAGAAACATCAGAGTAAGAGGTGTTACTGAAGAAATCTCCAATGAAAAATTGAGAGAATATTTAAACAATTTATTTGAAGAAGTTTTACCAGAAATACCTACAGATGAATATAAAATAGAAAATTTTCACCGGATACATAAACCAGATACAACGGCTCCACATCTCCCAAGAGATGTAATAGTGAGTTTTTCCTCATTATCATTGAGAAATAATTTAATGAAAGCCTGCCGTACCAAACCCCGAACAAATTCTATTTACAAAGACATAATTTTTTTGCAAGACTTATCTTATCATACCAGGACTTGGAGGAAATCTTTCTCTATCGTGACGGATTTTTTAAGAAAAGCAGAGATTAGGTTTCAATGGGCCTATCCAACATCTTTAAGATTTACTTGGAAACAAGAAAGAAAAATTTTTTTGGATGCAAATGAAGCAAATAGTTGGTTATCAAGTATTAATAAAAAAGCTTGAAGGGTCTGTTGCGGCGGAGAGGAAGATGGAAGGAAGAGAGAAGAGAGGAGAAGAGAGAGGAGGGAGAGAGGAAGGAATGAAAGAGGAAGAAAATTAACTTTTTTTTTTTTTTTTCACTCATATAGAATCACTTAATTGTGCTTTGCACAATTTGCTAATTTGTTGATGTTATTGGGGCTTGTTTTCACTTTAAAGCTACTAGTCAATTGAGAATTAAGTATATGCACACAAGCATTTGGAACATAAGGATTTAAAAGCAAATATGTCTAAGTATTGATATTAATTAGATTTGAACTCAACGAGGTGGTTAAAAGAAAATTATTCACATGTATTAGTAAGTTAAGTAGAAACAGATTTATTTAAAGTAAAGAATCACAGAGTAACTGATCTAAGTATAAAATAATGGAAGAATTTTTTTTTTTTTTTTTTTATTTTTTTTCTCTCCACTCATATAGAATTACTTAATTGTGCTTTGCACAATTTGCTAATTTGTTGATGTTAATGGGGCTTGTTTTCATTTTAAAGCTACTAGTCAATTGAGAATTAAGTATATGCACACAAGCACTTGGAACATAAGGATTTAAAAGCAAATATGTCTAAGTATTGATATTAATTAGATTTGAACTTAACGAGGTGGTTAAAAGAAAATTATTCACATGTATTAGTAAGTTAAGTGGAAATAGATTTATTTAAAGTAAAGAATCACAGAGTAACTGATTTAAGTATAAAATAATGGAAGAAAATTTTTTTTTTTATTTTTTTTTTTCTCTTCTCTCTCTCTCCCTCTTGGAGAGAGATTGCAAACTTGTAAATATTACTACCTCTTTCTGGATACGCCCACTTAGTGTCTAATTTAAAGACACAGTAAAGACTGAATTTCTATATGAAAATTTACAGTCTTTGTGATAAAAAAGGAGGATTTCCTCCTATGATTTTAATATTTTGTTCTATGTGTTTGTGTAGATATGTTTATGCAGCAATAGGGAAGGGCAATGGTTATCGAGTGGAAAGGGATGCAGGGAGGTTTTTGAAAATAATATGATAAAAATGCTTACACTTAATGTTCAGGGATTGAATACTATAGCGAAAAGAAATCTATTGTACAAATACCTCAGTGAAAAACAATTGAATTTAATATTCCTACAAGAAACTCACTGGAGACAAGTGGATAAACAAAATTGGGGGGGTAAAAGATTTCCACTTATAATTCAAGCTTCCAATAAGGAAAAAAAAAATGTGGAGTAGCTGTGGTATTTGGAGAAAAGATTAAAGTTGAAGTAATTCATCAAATACAAGACACTAAAGGCAGGTATTTAATAATAATATGCAAAATTGACTCTATACTTTTTACATTATGTAATATATATCTTCCTAATCATTTACCAGTTGCTTATTTAAAAACAATTCTGGAAAAAGTAGATGAAGTTAAAGTGGGAAAGTTAATAGTGGCGGGGGATTTCAATGCTGTACTAGACCCTCAGATAGATAAAAAATTAATGAAAGGAAATATTTTAAATCAGATGGTTATAAAACAAGCAAAAGCCTTAAAAAAAATTAAAGATGAATATAATCTATTTGATATTTGGAGAATTTTTAATCCTAATGAGAGAGACTATACGCATTTTTCTAAAGTGCATTTTTCCTATTCAAGATTAGACATGATTTGGGTCGACCCAAGTATTATTGATATGACCAAAAAAACAAAGATTGACGAGATAGTATGGACAGATCATGATGGAGTTTTTTGTGAAATGATTTTTAGTACATTTAAAAGAGAAGCTTATACTTGGCGGTTAAGAGATAATTTGCTTTGTTGTGAATCAAAAAAAACTCATATAAGAGATAATATAAAAAATTATTTTAAAGAAAATATCTCAGAAAATATTGATTCATCTATTTTGTGGTGTGCCTTTAAGGCCGTTATAAGAGGTCATATTATCAAGTTACAAAGTCAACTTGATAAAAATAATACTTTGGCATTTTTACATACAAAATTAAGAGATTTGACTAATATCAATAAACAATCTCCATCTTCTGAAATTTATGAAAAAATATTAGAACTTAAAGAAAAAATAAAGCAAAAATTAATGGACACGATAGCTAAAAATATGGTTAGACTAAAATTTAAATATTATTCCAAAGGCAATCGAGCTGAAAAGATGCTATCCCAAAAACTTAGAAAACAAAAAGTACAAAATAAGGTAGACAAAATAATACAGAACGGAAAAATAGCACTAACCCCCAGAGAGATTGGAAAGTGTTTTAATGAATATTATTCCAATCTATACAATATTCCTCAGATTAATACAGATGAGGATATTAAAAACTATTTAAATAATATAAAGAAGCCTCAATTAACTTCTATTGAAAATGATTTCTTAAATAAACCTATAACTATGGAGGAGACTATGAAAGCAATAAATGATTTAGAAAAATCTAAAACACCAGGCCCGGATGGGTTTAGCAACCTATTTTATAAAACATTTAAAGATTTAATATGTCCACATTTGACCTCTGCTTTTAACATAGCGGCAAACAGAGGATTTTTACCAGCAGAGATGCTAAAAGCTAATATCTTGCCTATTCTAAAAAATGATAAAAACCCCACTGATATCAAAAACTACCGTCCGATATCTTTAATAGATGTTGACACTAAGTTATACGCTTCGGTTTTGGCTGCTAGAATAAAAAAACTTCTTCCACTAATCATCCATAAAGATCAAATAGGATATGTTCCAGGTAGAAATTCCTATACAAGTATAAGGAAAATTATTAATATCTTGGATGATGCAAATAGATATGATGTTCCAGTTCTGACTCTGTCGATTGATGCTGAAAAAGCATTCGACAGAGTCAGCTGGAAATATTTAGAAGCCGTTTTACAACATTATGGATTGGAAGGTTGGATTAAGAAAGCTATAATGGCACTATATGTAAATCCTGTTGCACGAACTATTGGACCTAATATAGTCGCCCCATGGTTCCAACTTAGAAATGGTACCCGACAGGGTTGTCCCCTCTCACCATTGCTCTACTTGCTGACTATTGAGCCATTGGCTGAGAATATTAGGAATAATAAAGAGATCCATGGTTATAAAATAATGGATGAGGATCAAAAAATTAGCTTATATGCTGATGACATTTTAATTACTCTTACAAACCCTAAAAATTCTTTGGAACGCATAATGCAAGAAATAGAGCGATATAGCTTCATATCAAACTATAAGTTAAATATAAATAAATCCTTGATACTAGATGTTAACCTAAATAAAAGGATACAACGAGAGATTAAAAACAAATATGATTTTATTTGGGTTAAAGAAAGTATGGATTACTTAGGAATTAAAATAACCAGAGAGACAAATAAGATTATGGAAGTAAATTTCCTAACATTATTATTAGATCTCAATAAATGGTTAAAAGATCGCAGAAACCTAGAGATTACTTTTTTGGGGCGAATAAATGTTATCAATTCATATGTTATACCAAAGTGGAATTATATGTTTCAAATGTTACCTCTACATATCCCAATCCATTGGCTTCAATTAATACAAAGAAGTTTTACTCAATACATCTGGAAAGGCAAGAAGCCGAGATTGAAACAGTCAATATTAGCGCAGAAAATATATAAAGGTGGACTTGATTATCCACTCATAATGAATAACTTTAAAGCAGCTATTACCCTACATGTCTATAGAATGCAAATGAAAGAAAATAAAGATGAGGGATGGTATAAAATGGAATTGAAGGCAGGAGAAGTTTCTAGCTTAGATTGTTTAATCTGGAATATAAATAAAATGCCAAAGAAAAAAGAATATGCCAGTATTATTCTAACTCAATTACTGGAAAATTGGTTAAAAATTAAAAAAGTAATGAATATAGAAAAAAAAGTTCCAAGTTATTTAGAGTTAGATATTGTAGAAAAACAAGTGGAAGACTTAAACTTAAATAATTGGAAAAAAGTAGGGATAACGACTCTGGACCAATTATTGACAGAAGGATTAATTAAAACCTTTGCTCAAATAACAGAGATACACAATCTCCCTCCTAGAGAGGTGTTTAATTTTTTAAGACTTAAAAGCTATATAAATACACATCTAATAATACCAAAATCTAATTTAAGCAATTCGATAGATTTATTATTTACATCAAAAAAAGTTAATAAACCACTTTCTAAAGCTCTAATACTAATTAAATCAATAGCTGAAGACACAAATCCTACTGCCATACAGGCTTGGAAACAAGACTTGAATATCGATATAAATCTGAATCAATGGGGTTCTTCAATGATGGATGTTAAGAAGAATATACATTCATTAAATTTATTAGAAACGCACTTTAAAGTTTTAAATAGGTGGTACTTAGTACCAGCTAAATTGAATAAAATTTACCCTCTAGTAAATCCTATCTGTTGGAGATGCAATAGTATTAGAGGCAATTTTAGACATATTTGGTGGGATTGCTATAAATTAAAAAATCTCTGGTTGAAAATGCAGCATTTTATATCTAATAATTTAAAACTCGAGTTGATTATCTCTCCAGAGGTAGTTCTACTTCATCTAAATTGGCCTCATATGACATATGAATTAAAAGCAATCCTTATACATCTGTTTTTAGCGGCTAAAATAGTAATTGCGAGATGGTGGAAAAGGGATTTAGAAGTCCCCTGGAAGAAAGTTAAAACTCAACTCGATTTTCAGATTAGAATGGAGCTGATGCTAAGTAAACAAAGACTAAGCAATAAGATTTCTGTTTGGTTAAAGTGTATTGAGATGATTGATGTATAAAATAGTGTCGTTCAATTAACAGTAGAACAATTCCATGAACATTGCAAATAATTATGAGATTTATCTAAATGATATTACCACTCTATTATGGAAGTCTTTCTGATGTATTTTTCTTCTCCCTCCCCTATTTTGCTGCTGTGTTGTTTGTATTACAAATGTATATTTGTATGATATTTGTATTTGTATGATATTTGTATTTAATGAGATTTAAAAGAAAAAAATTTAAAATAAAGATTAAATATTCAAAAAAATATGTCATATGTCAGGTGTCAATCCATATCCATTGTGATTTAGGAATGTTAGGTGATTTATGCCCTTTATGGCTTAAGACCAGACTCTGCATCAACTGTGTAAATTTCCATGGGAGTTTTGCCATGGATCCCCCTCCGGCATGCCACAGTCCAGGTGTTAGTCCCCTTGAAACAACTTTTCCATCACTATTGGATGCCAAGATCTTAGCGAAAAGCTTTATACCGCAGTTTAATAGTTTAATAGGGACATAGGCTGGTAGTTGGCGCAATGCTCCTTGTTCTTTCCCTCCTTAGGTATCAGGGCTATGTTTGCTTAGCTTCCATCTTATACCATAATTCATTGCCATTATTACTTAATTGCATTCTATAAACATGTAATAATATAGAGGCTATATAATTATTCTTGATAATTGGATATCCAATACCTCCCTTGGTTTTTTACTTTTCCATATATATTGCATAAAACTGGCTTGAAACATTTCAAGCCAGCTATTAGAGATATTTAGTAGTAACATTTGAAACAAATAATTCCATTTGGGTATAACATATGCATTCACTACATTTACTCTTCCCCAGAAAGTTATCTCTAGATTTTTTTGTTCTTTTAGCCATCTATTAGTGTTTTGTATAAGATTCAGAAAGTTTATCTCCATAATTTGATTAGTTTCTCTTGTTAAACTAATACTTAAAACATTTATTGTTTCTTCTACCCACAGGAACTCATGCATATTTGTGATTTCCCTTTAACGTTTATTAATTAAATTAAGATCTAATATCATAGATTTATATTTAACTTATAATTTGATGCCAAAGAATATCTATTTCTTTCATAAGAATAATAAATGATATGCTAGGGTTTGTCAATGTAACTAAAATATCATCTGCATACAAGCTAATTTTTTGGTCTTTATGGAAAATTTTCTATCCACTAATTTCTTTAATATTTCTTATAATAATAGCTAAAGGTTCAATTGAAAGCAGATATAAAATTGGGGAAAGGGGACACCCTTGACGGGCCCTTTGTTCGTGCTGTTGGGTTTACATATAAAGCCTTAAAGGCCTTCTTTATCCAGCCCGAGATGCCATAATAAGTTAAAGTTGTTTCTAAATATTTCCAGTTGACCCTGTTGAATCCAGAACTTTTCTTATCCTTCGTATACTAGTAGCAGAGGTTTTACCTGGGACATAACCTATTTGGTTGTGATGTATGATTGTTGGTAAAACTTTTTTTTAGCCTAGTTGCCAAGATGGAAGCAAAGAGTTTAGCATCTACATGTATAAGCGAAATAGGTTGATAGTTTTGTACATTCGTGGGGAGTTTGTTTGGTTTAAGAATAGGTAAGATATTAGCTCTTATTTCTTCTGGGAATTAACCTATTTTAACGGTATAATTAAAAGTATTTGTTAAATGAAAATTTATTTGGTCTTGATATATTTTATAGAATAAATTACTAAACCCATCAAGGCCTGGAGTTTTAAATGTATCTAAAATGACATATAACCGGATTTACTTCTTCAATGTGCATCTCTTTATTTAAAAAGATTATGTCTAAGTCAGTAATTTGAGGTAAATTTAAATTTTTAAGGTAATGATTAATTTCTTCTATGGTAGTAGTTGAAGAAATGTTATACAGCTTACTGTAGAAAAAGTTAAAGTGTTTCTAAGTTTCTATCTTTATCTATTAATTTTATAACTTTATTATTCCATTTTTGTGGTCTAAGTTTCTCAGATAAAATTTTATCAGCCCGATAACCTTTGGAATAATACTTAAATTTCAGTCTTTCCAAGTTTTTAACAGTTTTTTCCAAACTTGCCTAATAATTCTGCACTCCCTGTATATCAAAGTACATGTACAATGATATTGATTAAATATATATATAATTATTATATATTTATATATAATATAAAATAAATATGTAAATACGTTAAAATATAAAATTAGAAAAAATAAATATATGTGTAATTTCGTTCTAACTGTATTTTAAAATTAATATATATATATATATATATATATAGATATAAAAATACACGTAGAATGAAATATATATATATATACATAAGTACATGAAAAAAGTATATACGTATATATCACTGTATATATACCTATATATAAATAAAAATATTTAAAGAAAATTCTATACATATATATTAAGGCCTTTTGGCCTTTAGTTGTGGGAGGGGCATATGACACACCCATTCCCTACTTAAGGGACACCCCTTACCTTGCTCCATACTGTTCGAGGTCAGCGCTGCATCACCCTCCCACCACTCCTCATTATTAACTCCTTTTTCTTTACATTTCTTCTTGGTGGGCCCTCTTTATTTACAGGCCTACCTCATCGTCGGTTCCGGCACACCACAACCGACTTGCTCTTTTAATACCATCCTACACTTATCAGAGTTTGTTTCTTCTGTACTATCATGAGCCATTACCACAAATATATATATATATATATATATATATATATATTAATTCTACGTATATATTTATTTTACATAATTAGGTCATTTTATTAATTTCAATTTGCGGGACCTGCCTGACAACCCAGGCTGAAAGTCCAGGGAATTTAATTTGCTAGCACTATATTTCACCCTGTAACTTTCCAAGACACCATAAAACCTGTACATGGGGGGTACTGTTTTACTCGGAAGACTTCGCTGAACACAAATATTAGTGTTTCAAAACAGTAAAATGTATTACAACGATGATATCGTCAGTGAAAGTAAATTTTTTTGCATTTTTCACACACAAATGGCACTTACACAGACGATATAATAGTTGTGATACGTTTTACTGTTTTGAAACACTAATATTTGTGTTCAGCGAAGTCTCCCGAGTAGAACAGTACCCATGTACAGGTTTTATGGTGTTTTCAAAAGTTACAGAGTAAAATATAAATCTTGCCTTTCAGTTTTTTCACATTGAAATTTGCCAGATTGGTTACGTTGCCCTTGAGACCGTATGGTAGCCCAGGAATGAGAATTACCCCCATGATGGCATACCATTTGCAAAAGTAGACAACCCAAGGTATTGCAAATGGGGTGTGTCCAGTCTTTTTTAGTAGCCACTTAGTCACAAATACTGGCCAAAATTGGCATTTAAATGGGTAATTTGTATTTTTCACTCACAAACAAAGATTAACACCAACTCTGGTGAATTTCAATGTGAAAAAACTGAAAAATGTAACTTGCTTTTTTTGACCTTGTAACTTCCCAAAACACCATAAAACCTGTATATAGGGGGTATTGTTTTACACGTGAGTCATCGCTGAATACAAATATGTGTATTTTATTGCAGTAAAAGCAAACAGTATTATGACACACAGTTACAATGTCACGTAGAACTAAACATTTTTTTAAAAATTCTTATTTTCTCCCATTTTTTAATATTGTATTCATATTAAATTATGTATTATACCTAAAAATTTGATGTTAAATGAAAGGCCTTATTCCCTGAATAAAATTATATATGACTTTGGGTGCACATAATATGAAAGAGGTGAATTACGCCTGAACAGACATATAGTGCAATTTCAAGTTTTTGTTTAAGTTTTGTTTTGATCACAACATGTACATTTGGCTCAGTTCTTAAGGGTTAAAAGCACACCATAGGATGGTTGACGAAATATGACCTGTCACATTTTCCTCAGCATATCCATTTATATTAGATTCAATTAATTTTCAGTTTGACTCTAAATTCAGTAAACTATTGTTTAAATGCCAGGTGTATGTTTCTTTTGTCATTTTTCTTACTCCAATTTCACATACCACTCCACTATGATCTGTCCAGGTTATATCTTTAATATCAAATTTTAGTTACTGACTCAATAACGGTAGGATCTGTCCAGATCATATCCAATCTAGTATAAGAAAACTGTATTCTGGAAAAGTGTGTATAATCATAATCATTCATATGAAAAATTCTTCAAATATTATAGAAGTTAAATTCATTCTTGATTTTATTTAGAGATTTTGCCTGTTTAACCACCATTTTATTAATTTTTGTCCCTTTCATTCGTTTTTTTTTAATCTAATTTGGGATCTAGAATTTAATTTAAAAATCTCCTGTTAGTAAAATCTGTCCTACTTTTATTTCTTCTACTTTTTCCAATAATTTTCTTAAGTAAGTAGCTGGAGATCTGTTGGGGAGATATACATTACATAAAGTATATAGTTTTACATTAATTTTACAAAAGGCTACTAAAAATCTACCCTCTGGGTCACATAATTTATGAAGTATTTCAACATTTATTTTTTTCCTAAATATTATAGCCACTCCACTTTTTTATTTTTATTTTGTCAGAGGAATGGATAATGCTTGGGAATCTCTTTCCACCCCAAGTTTGTGTTTCAAATTGTCTCCAGTGAGTTTCTTAGGTCAATTTATTCTTTAGTTAGATATTTATATAATAAAGACTTTTTTGTTGGTGAGTTCATCCCCTGGACATTTAATGTTATCATTCTAAACATTTTTTCTTCCTATTTTTCTTCTCTCTCTCTCTTTTCCGACATAGCAATAATGTATAATTTTCCAAGAATATTTACAAAGACGCACATACACAAAAACAATGATTTAAAATCCACATATCAGGGATTCAGCCTTATACTGTGTCTTTTATAGACACTGAGTTTAAGCTCGGTCATGCGTTTCGATCCAATGTTCCTAATTAAGAGATACCTCTTTTTACAATTTATGTTGTCATTAACCTATTTTATTCTTTTAACTCATATAAAAGAGAGAAAATATGGAGAAAACAATAATAAATAAAAAATAACAATACACAATCTAATAATATTTTTTTTACAATTAATTAAAACCATTTTTCAAAAGTGTCAACCTTATTATTATTATTATGTGACATATTCAATCTCCTAATCATATCTCTACAAATCTCATATTGAAAAAAAAAAAAAAAAATCACATTTTTTTCTCTTCTTTTTCTGTGAGTGTTGTTATTTAGTGCTGTGATTAAAAAAAAATCTTACATTGTGGTAGTCTATATATTTTTCCCTTTTCTTTTTGGCTTTCTTTATATAGTTCTCGATGTGAATTTTCCCTATATATATCTATTTGTGTGCTCAATATTGCTTCTTTTACCACATGTATCTATTACTTTCTTTTTATCTTTCTATATTTATATATTACTTTATGTGAATTATATATATATATATATATATATATATATATATATATATTTGTGTGCTCAATATTGCTTCTATTACCATATGTTATATAGTGTAGCTTTTATTCTTTGGTGAAGAATCTTTTTTTAAAAAAATAAATAAATAAATTGTTCCTCCTTAAATTAAATTATCTAATAATTATTAAGTCTCTCTTCTCACTAATAACTGATTATTCCTTTACTTCTTTTTTTCTTCCATGTTCCTTTACTCTTCTTTTTTTCATTCAACTAAACCAGAACTTAATTATTCCTTTGTCTTCTTTCTGGGGAACTTAATAACGACTCTGCTTTCATCCACGACATAGCTATTTCCAACGTAGTGAATTACATTCTTTCCCCTTTCCAATAGAATCTTAATGATACTGGAAAACTCCACTGGAACTTGATATTATTCTTCTTCAAAAATTCAGTTATTAATGCAAATGCTTTTTTCCAAGTTCTCGTATGATAAGAAAGGTCCTGGAGAAAAATTATATTAGTATAACAGGTATTTTTCATAAATTTTCTCTTCGTGCCTTCATCAATTTTTCTTAAATTGTACTGAACGAAAGTTTGCTATAACATTTCTTGGATATTGTGTAGAGGTATTACTTGGCTTATAAATTCGACGTATCCTTTCTAGCGAGCAATCTAATGTTGGGATATCTTGGAGTAGTGCTTTAAATAGGCCTTTTAAATATTCTTCAATTTTCTCTACATCAATTTCTTCAGGAATTCCACGGAAGTTTGATCTTCTTGATTTGTCTTCCAGTTCAGATATTTTTTGTTCCAATCTGTTAATTTTAATTGTTAAATTATCTGTTGTATCTTTTAGGGACATATATTAGAAACATAGAATGTGACGCCAAATAAGAACCATCTAGTCTGCCTGATTTTCTAAATACGTCTATTAGTCCCTGGCCTTATATCTAGGATAGCTTTATGCCTATCCCACGCATGCTTAAACTCTTTTACTGTGTTAACCTTTACCACTTCAGCTGAAAGGCTATTCCATGCATCCACTACCCTCTCAGTAAAGTAATACTTCCTGATATTAGTTTTAAACCTCTAATTTAAGATTTTATGTCCTCTTGTTGTGGTAGTTTTTCTTCTTTTAAATATAGTCTCCTCCTTTACCGTGTAGATTCCCTTTATGTAACCGCGGCAATGCTCCAAATCTCACGATAGTGAACTCTAGCCCAGGAGCTGTGGGCTAGAGTTCACTCTAACCACTGGGACCACCAGGGAATCTCCACCGGACCACCAGGGATCCAGAAATAAAATAAAAATTAAACAATATATATATTAAAAAGCCTTCCTACCCTTCTTCCCCCATACATACACTGCCCCACATACACACATGGCCCCGCACATACATACATTGTCCCCCCATACACACACTGCCCCACCCATACACAAACTGCCCCTAACACACACACACTGCAACTCTCACACAGACTGCACCGCCCCCCCACACACACACACACACTGCCCCCCTCACGCACACACTCTTCACCCCTAACACATACCACTGCTCCTATGCCCTATATCCCAGCAGACCCCAGGTAAGTTGTCACTGTTCTTAAACGGTTTGACTACTTACTCTGGGGTGGGATCCTGGCACTACTGGCATTATAACTACTACGCTGAGCTGTAGTGGTTATTGTGCCTGGATTACTTCTTTAAATAATCTACAAGTGCCCCTCCCGAGATCAGGCTCTGGATCCGCCACTGATCCCCCGTCTCATCTTTCCTCCAAGCTATACATATTAAGTTCCTTATATTGATACTGATCTTCGATACATTTAAACTTTTGTTAAATCGTGATAATTACTTCTGTAATTTTTTGTGTCTTGTTTGATCTCCTTGAAGTTAGATAACATATCTTTTCTAAGCCCTTGTTTTTGTGACTCCATTAATTGTTTTATCTGTTCTTGTAAACAATTATGGTCACTCAATTGTAACACATTTGATTCTGCACTCACTGCCAAAAATTAAAATGTCCCACTGCTGAGATAGTACACTTGTTGCTCCGCTCGTTCACCGATATTCCACCACCGCACACCGGACATTAACCACCGGACATTAACCAAACACTGCCAAGTCCATGTGTACAGCCGTAATACCGACCAAGTCTTTCAACAACTTCTGAGGGATCTCTCTTACAACGCCTAACCGGGCTTGCCCACCTCCTGTGTGTCAGGGTACCTGTTGGTGATGTATCCAGGGAGGACATCCTCTCTGCTTAGGGCCTCCCTGCCCCTAGCATTTCGGCATATTCCGGCCGTTTTCGCGCCGGCCGCGCTAGCTCCTCCCCCTTTTATGACGCGACGGCTAGCGTCGACGTCATGACGTCGGCATTTGCATAAGTGCCGGGAACCGCTATTCCGGACCTTTTGGGGGCGTGGTCTCTATTTAGGTTACAGGGTATTTAAAGGAAACCTTTACTACTGCTCATTGCCCTGTCGTGGTTCTAGCTTGCTAGTCACTCAGCGCGTTCTTTATCTTGTGTTTCCGGTTTTGACCCTTGCTTGTCTTTTGTCCTGTTGTCCTCTCCTCTCCTTTGACTCGGCTTGTATCTCGCTTACCTGTCCTCCGGCTCCCTTGACCTCGGCTTACCTTTTGACTATTCTTGCTTTGTCCTTACGTTAGTCCGGCCATTCTAAGGTCCGGTATACGTACCTCCTTCTGTGCGCACTCTGCGTATTGGATCCCTGTCAGTTTCCTGACATTACGACAGGGCCAGATGGATCCTGCAGGTGCTAGTCCTCCTGACCCCAGATTTGAGGCCATGGACCATAGAATGGACCAAATGGCTTTAGCGTTACAAACTTTGTTGACACGCTCCAGTACCCAGTCTGAAGAAATACGTTCCACTGCTAGCCACTCGCTAAGTACTGGTTTGGAAGTAGCCACTGTAGGCGCATCTTCCCATGTCACGTCACCATTACGATATGGGGGTTCGCCTGATGCTTGTCGTGGTTTTTTAAACCAGATAAGCATACATTTCGAACTACAACCCCGGGCTTACCCCACTGACAGGGCTAAGGTAGGCTTTATTATAACCCTGCTAATAGATAAAGCACTTAGATGGGCCAATCCCCTTTGGGAGAATGACAATCCTTTAGTCTACAACTACACTGCGTTTGTCACGGCTTTTAGAAGAACCTTTGACCCCCCAGGGAGGAAGATTAATGCGGCCAGATCCCTGTTACGCCTTAAACAACAAGATAGGACCCTTGTAGAATATGCTCTAGAGTTTAGATCATTGGCAGCAGAAGTGAAATGGAACGAACAAGCTTTTATGGATGTTTTCTTGAATGGGTTGTCTGATGAAATTCTAGATGAAATTGCCACAAGAGAACTTCCGGAAAATTTAGAGGATTTAGTATCCTTCATTTCCAGAATAGATGAACGCATGAGACAGAGGCAGAACACTCGGGAAAGAGTTACTAGACTTCCTGTAAGACTTGCTCCCTCATTTCAGAACCCTGACTCCTATAATCCTACTCCACCAGAACCTATGCAAATAGGTAATACTCGCTTATCTGAGGCTGAGAGACAGTACAGAAGAAGGGAGGGTCTCTGTTTATACTGCGGGCTGAGAGGTCACCTACGTCTTAGTTGCCCTAATCGTCCGGGAAACGCTCGCACCTAAGTTCCCTTAGAGGACGGGCCTTGGGTGTTTCATTACTGTCCTCTATGCATAATAAAAAAGACCATAGGCTTCTGATTCCTGTCTCTCTAGCTTGGGAAAAGGGGTTTATTGCTACGATGGCATTATTAGATTCTGGAGCAGCAGAAAGCTTTATAGACCAAACTTTCGCTAATAAGCATTGTATCCCATTCCAATTGAGAGATACACCCTTGGCCGTTGAGGCCATAGATGGTAGACCTTTATCTGAACCAGTAATATTCCATGAGACCGAACCCGTTAAGCTTACTGTTGGTATTTTCCACGAGGAGTTGATTTCCCTTCTGTTAATTTCCTCCCCGGCAGTCCCAGTGGTACTAGGATATTCTTGGCTCAAGAGACACAACCCTCAGATTGACTGGGAGGGTGGAGAAATCGTTTCTTGGGGTATGGGTTGTAGGAAAGAATGTCTGCAGAGAGTTACTTCTGTTTGCCCCGTAAACTCTTATGTTAACACTTCTCAATCCACAGACGTTCAGATACCATTACAATATCTAGACCTCAAATCTGTATTTGACAAGGGTAAGGCGGATACTTTACCTCCCCACCGGTCTTATAACTGTTCTATTAAACTTTTCCCTGGTACTATGCCTCCCAGGGGTACGGTATACCCTCTATCCACCAAGGAAAACTTAGTTTTAGAGGAATATATCAAGGAGAATTTAGACAAAGGATTTATTAGAAAGTCTTCTTCTCCGGCGGGGGCGGGTTTCTTTTTTGTAGAAAAGAAAGACGGTACCTTACGTCCTTGTATAGACTATCGGGGATTGAACAAAATTACTATCAGAAATGCTTACCCTATTCCTTTGATTACTGAACTCTTTGACAGACTAAGGGGCTCGAGTATTTTTACCAAACTTGACTTAAGAGGAGCATATAACTTAGTGCGAATTAAACAAGGAGATGAATGGATGACAGCATTTAATACCCGTTACGGGCATTATGAGTATACCGTAATGCCGTTTGGGCTTTGTAACGCCCCGGCCGTCTTCCAAGACTTGATCAATGAAGTTCTTAGAGAATTCCAACATGAATGTGTAATTGTATATTTGGATGATATACTAATCCATTCTAGAGACATTAATTCACATCATAGACAAGTCAGAAAGGTATTACAGAAACTTTTACAACATGGATTGTATTGTAAATTGGAAAAATGTAGCTTTGACCAGTCTCAGGTAACTTTCTTAGGTTACGTAATTTCCAAAGACGGGTTTATGATGGACCCGACCAAACTAAAATCGATTTTAGATTGGCCTTTACCTAAGGGACTCAAAGCCATACAAAGATTTCTTGGATTTTCTAATTATTACAGACGTTTTATTAAAGGGTACTCCTCTGTTATCGCTCCTATCACTAATATGACCAAACAAGGAGCCGATACCAAAACCTGGTCTACTGAGGCTTTATCTGCTTTCGAAACGCTCAAACAGTCTTTTGCCTCAGCACCTGTATTAGTTCATCCTGATACCTCTCTACCCTTTTTACTTGAAGTTGATGCGTCTGAAACAGGGATAGGCGCAGTGTTGTCCCAAAGACAAAGTTTAGATAAGCCGCTGCACCCTTGCGGTTTTTTTTCCAAGAAACTATCACACACTGAAAGGAGATATGACATTGGTGATAGAGAACTTCTAGCTATCATTATGGCATTAAAGGAATGGAGACATTTGTTAGAGGGCACCGTCCTCCCAGTTACTATCTTGACTGACCACAAAAATTTATCGTATATGGGGGAGGCCAAAAGATTATCTGCCAGGCAGGCACGTTGGTCTATGTTCCTTACACACTTTAATTATGTGCTTACTTACAGGCCTGGTTCTAAGAACACTAAGGCAGACGCTTTGTCACGTCAGCACGAACCTACCACCTCTACAGAGGATACTTTGTTCCCTATTATTCCTGAAGTCAATATTATCGCCAACACCAATGTCAAAATACACTCTCCATTGCTCGCTGATATTATGAACGAACAATCTCTTGCTCCCGAACCAACTCCTGTGGGCCGCTTGTTCGTGTCCCCCAAATTCTAAGTGGACATTATTCGCTGTTTTCACGATAGCAAGTTCGCTGGTCACCCAGGCATCCACAAAACTCACTGCCTGATCTCCAAAGACTTCTGGTGGCCCGGTTTACGTAGGGATGTGGAAGACTTTGTCAAGGCTTGCAATGTTTGTGTCAGGAATAAACTTCCTCGGGATCTCCCTTGTGGTTTATTGCAGCCCTTAGTCGTTCCCAACAAACCTTGGGCTTGTTTGGCTATGGATTTTATTGTTGATCTACCAGCTTCCAATAGGCATACAGTTATCCTCACGGTCCTTGACAGGTTTACTAAAATGGCTCATTTCGTTCCCTTGCCTAAACTTCCGTCCTCCCCCGAACTGGCCGTGATATTTGCTAGAGAAATTTTCCGTTTACATGGTATTCCCAATGAGATTGTGTCAGACAGGGGTTCCCAATTTATTTCCCGTTTTTGGAGATCCTTCTGTTCACAGTTGGGCATCAAACTGAATTTTTCTTCGGCCTATCATCCTCAATCTAACGGAGCAGCCGAACGCACTAACCAAAAAATTGAGCAATATCTACGTTGTTTTGTTTCTGAACACCAGGATGACTGGGTCGGTCTGATTCCTTGGGCGGAGTTTGCTCACAACAACCTTGTTTGTGGTTCCACTCGTAATAGCCCCTTTTTCTTGAACTATGGCTTTAACCCTACTGTTCTTCCGTCGGTGTCTCCTTCCCAGGGTATACCGTCGGTTGATATTCATGTAGCCAACCTGAGAAAGTTGTGGGATCAGACTCGACAAATTCTTGAACGTAGTTCCGCGGTGTTTAAGTCACATGCTGATAGGCGTAGACGTCCTGCTCCTATTTTTTCTCCGGGGGATAGGGTCTGGTTGTGTACCAGACACATTCGCCTGAAAGTTCCTTCCTTGAAGTTTGCTCCTCGTTACATTGGTCCTTACAGGGTACTGAGGAGGATCAACCCGGTTTCTTATTTGCTGGATCTACCTCCTACTCTACGCATCCCTAACTCTTTTCATGTGTCGTTATTGAAACCTCTTGTTTGTAACAGATTTTCCTCCCGCTCTGCTCCTCCATCCTCGGTCCGTGTGGATGGTCAGGAGGAATATATCATCAAGTCCATCCTTGATTCTCGTATTTCTAGGGGGAAGCTGCAATACCTCATAGACTGGAAAGGTTATGGTCCGGAAGAGAGGTCTTGGGTTCCTGGTATAGACGTGCATGCTCCTCGTCTTCTTCGGGCCTTCCACGTTCGTTTTCCCTCTAAGCCCGGTCCCATCCGCCCGGTGGGCGTTTCTAGAAGGGGGGGTACTGTCAGGGTACCTGTTGGTGATGTATCCAGGGAGGACATCCTCTCTGCTTAGGGCCTCCCTGCCCCTAGCATTTCGGCATATTCCGGCCGTTTTCGCGCCGGCCGCGCTAGCTCCTCCCCCTTTTATGACGCGACGGCTAGCGTCGACGTCATGACGTCGGCATTTGCATAAGTGCCGGGAACCGCTATTCCGGACCTTTTGGGGGCGTGGTCTCTATTTAGGTTACAGGGTATTTAAAGGAAACCTTTTCTACTGCTCATTGCCCTGTCGTGGTTCTAGCTTGCTAGTCACTCAGCGCGTTCTTTATCTTGTGTTTCCGGTTTTGACCCTTGCTTGTCTTTTGTCCTGTTGTCCTCTCCTCTCCTTTGACTCGGCTTGTATCTCGCTTACCTGTCCTCCGGCTCCCTTGACCTCGGCTTACCTTTTGACTATTCTTGCTTTGTCCTTACGTTAGTCCGGCCATTCTAAGGTCCGGTATACGTACCTCATTCTGTGCGCACTCTGCGTATTGGATCCCTGTCACTTTCCTGACACTGTGCACGTCACGTCATCACGCACGCCTCTGACAATCGTGTCCCGCCTCCTTATTGTTTTTTTACTGCATGTGATTAGAAGGAGACCTTGGAGATTTGCACCTAAAATTCTAGTGGCCTCTCCATTGTTTTTGTGTGAGTGTATCTGTGTAAACATTTATGTATGTTGCAGTGTATGCATATATACTAAAGAAAGCCATAGTGGTTATGGTGCTTGGAGTGTTTCTTTAGAGGACCACTTTAGGCACCCAGACCAATTCAGCTCAATGAAGTGGTCTGGGTGCCAGGTCCAGCTAGGGTTAACCCTGCCTGCTGTAAACATAGAAACTGCTATGTTTACATTAGGGTTAATCCAGCCTCTATTGGCTGTCTCATTGACAGCCGCTAGAGGCGCTTCCGACTGATTTTCACAGTGAGAAGACGCCAGCGTCCATAGGAAAGCATTGAGAATGCTTTCCTGTGGACTGACTGAATACGCGCGGCTCTTGCCACGCATGCGTATTCGGCGGAAGACGGAGGAATGTCCCCAGCACCGAGGGAGCCCGGCGCTGGAGAAAGGTAAGCCTTTAACCCCTTCCTCCCCCTAGAGCCCGGCGGGTGGGGGGCCATGAGGGTGGGGGACCTGTTAACACTATAGTGCCAGGAAAACAAGTTTGTTTTCTTGGCACTATAGTGGTCCTTTAAAACATCAAATTCTCAACAATTCATACAGTGAGATTTATTCACGAAATAACAAAATGCAATGTAAAGTTGCAAAATTTGATTAGGAAACGTATATTCTACAAATTTTTGTTTTTATTTAATCTACATGCCTTTTGTGACTGGATTAAAGTATGACAAGGTTACCTGCTGAAATATGAATTCCCTGAAATTAAAACAGGGTCATTCACCAGAATTAAAATGTTAAACGTTTTAGATCCAAATCGCAAAATTTAAGCAAAAATATTGGCCTGTGAGCCAGCCACTCTGGCAGAGAGTGATGGGAGTGGGGCTGCTGCACTGGATTGATTGGCCATGCCTGTGTCTGAATACTAATCACATTTACATTGGTACATCCTACCCTCGTACAGAAAGAAGCTGTAGCTCCCTACCCGGACTAAATATAAATGTTTATCAGCCAGCTGGGAGGCCTTGGACACAATGTTATCACCAGACGGTTCAGTCTCCCTCTCACCGCCCGCCATATTGAAACAGTCAGGCAGGAAAAGGCATATCTGCACTACCAGTAACGAGCAGGAGGGGGCAGCAGGATTCCTCGCATAGCCTGCAGACATGACTACGCATGCGCAATTTATGATGAAAGGCGTGATACTGTGCGCAGGCGCCGTGGTTGAAGGCAGGAGACAGTGCGCAGGCGCCGTGGTTGAAGGCAGGAGACAGTGCGCAGGCGCCATGGTTGAAGGCAGGAGGCAGGCGCCGTGGGAGAAGGCAGGAGACAGTGCGCAGGCGCCGTGGGAGAAGGCAGTGAGAGCGCAAATGGTTTTGTATACAGACAGGTTACTTGTTTGCTTATAGTCAAGGTATCGGTAGAAGGACCAGTCGGGAATATTTGCATTAAGTGATTTAATCATTAATCGCTGAAGAGTGGTGACTTAAAGGAAAGCATATGCATCACAATTTTTTCTACGATTAGATGAAAACATGTGATTGTGAAGCGCCAACATAGTCCGCAGTGCAGCAGCAAACATTGTTTAAAGCGTTTTAAATGTGTTATATTCCTGTAAAGCGACATTATAGACACCCAGATTACTTCAGCTAATAGAAGTAGGCTGGGTGCACTGTACCAGGTCCCTTAACCCTGCAAAACTAATTATTGCAAGTGTTTAATAAACTGTAATAATTACCTTTCAGGGTTAACTCCAATTTTAGTGACTGTCTACTAGACAGCAACTTAAAGGGACACTATAGTCACCTAGACCACTTCAGCTTAATGACGTGGTCTGGGTGCCAGGTCCCTCAGGTTTTAACGCTTCACATGTAAACATAGCAGTTTCATGCGCAATTCACATAAATATTATATATATATATATATATATATATATATACACACATATAGATTCACATACGTATATATATATATATATATATATATATATTAATTCTACATATATATTTATGTAATATTTTTACATAATTAGGTATCTTAATTAATTACAATTAGCAGGACCTGCCTGACAACCCATGCTGAAAGTAAAGGGAATTTAATTTGCTAGCACTATATTTAACCCTATAACTTTACAAGACACCATAAAACCTGTACATGGGGGGTACTGTTCTACTCGGGAGACTTCGCTGAACACAAATATTAGTGTTTCAAAACAGTAAAATGTATTACAACGATGATATCGCCAGTAAAAGTGAAGTTTTTTGCATTTTTCACGCACAAACAGCACTTACAACGGACGATATTATTGCTATGATACTTTTTACTGTTTTGAAACACAAATATTTGTGTTCAGCGAAGTCTCCCGAGTACAACAGTACCCCTCATGTACAGGTTTTATGGTGTTTTCAAAAGTTACAGCGTCAAATATAAGGCTTGCGTTTCATTTTTTTCACATTAAAATTCGCCAGATTGGTTACGTTGCCTTTGAGACCCTATGGTAGCCCAAGAATGAAAATTACCCCTATGATGGCATACCATTTGCAATAGTAGACAACCCAAGGTATTGCAAACGGGGTATGTCCAGTCTTTTTTAGTAGCCACTTAGTCACAAACACTGGCCAAAATTGGCATTTTTGCATTTTTCACACACAAACAAATACTAACGCTAACTTTGGCCAGTGTTTGTGACCAAATGGCTACTAAAAAAGACGGACATACCCCATTTGCAATACCTTGGGTTGTCTACTATTGCAAATGGTATGCCATTATGGGTGTAAATTTCATTCCCGGGCTACCCAAAGGCAACGTAACCAATCTGGCGAATTTCAATTTCAAATGTAACGTGCTATATTTGACCCTGTAACTTCCCAAAATGCCATAAAACCTGTACATAGGGGGTACTGTTTTACATGTGAGACTTTGCTGAATACAAATATGTGTATTTTATTGCAGTAAAAGCAAACAATATTATGACATTGACAGTTAAAATGTCATGTAGAACTAAAAAAATAAAAAAAAATCTCCTTTTCTCCCATTTTTTTCATATTAAATTATGTTTCACATCTAAATATTTGATATTAAATGAAAGCCCTGTTTCCCCTGAATAAAATTATATATAATAAGGGTAGGTGCATTTAATATGAAAGCGGTGAATTACGGTTGGACAGACATGTAGCTCAAATGCCAGGTTTTGTTTACATTTTGTTTCGTTCACAACGTGTACATTTGGCTCAATCCTTAAGGGGTGTAGGGGTTAAGCAGCTTCTCCTACTGATATCTATCCATGAGTTGGTATGCACACATTATAAGCAGAAGAAGGCAGTCAGACTGGGGTTCTCAGATCCACCAAGAATGCCCAAGCAAAACAAATCACACAGATGTTTAATGGGATACCCCAGATCCCTAAAGCTTGCTGAAGCACTTTGTGTTTCGAGTGCGTCCTCTTTTTCTAATTTGGTAAAAAGTGCATATTTCAATACAAATCAACACTTTTATAAATGAACCTTGTTACACCCCTAGGCTTTCAAGCAGACAATAGGTCCTGTTATTTTCTGGTTTGGTTGGCTTAGTGGAGCTAACATCAAGAGACAGCAGTTGTCCAGAGCACCAGCCTTGCAAAGACTTCTCATTGAGCTGCAGTTGTTCTAGTTACTATAGTGTCCCTTTTAAAAAGTTTATTTTATCCCTACGAAAAAAAGTAGGCTTTAACTTCTCTATTGGTTTTGGTAGGAAAAAAAATACACATAAGTTACATGTATGTTGTGCACAGAAAAGATTAAAGAAGGGAATCATAGGAACAGGTACATTCTTGCATTATAAAGTATCAGAGCTATGACAATGCAAGTGCACCATACCGATTGAAGGGACATTCCACTGCCCAAACACAAAAAAACCCAATACATATATATATGTAAAATCCCTGCTTAGTAGATCTACCCCAAATGAAAACATACAAGGATTTTAGTATCTATTTTGTTTTATTTGGGTATATTTAAAACAGCTTTCAAAAGCTGCAGTTATCTTTTTTTATTTGCATTTTGTATTCGGTTTTACAGCACTTTGACATTTACAATTAAACTGTTAGCAGGTTTTTATCCTCCACCCTCCATGACTCCTCTCCTGCAACATAATTACCTACTAGGCCCTCAGCTTATATTTTTCTAACAACTTACTTCATACCCAGGGCCGGTGCAAGGATTTTTGCCGCCCTAGGCAAAAGTTAAGTTTGCCGCCCCCCCATGTGACATCACAATGCCCCACCCATATGATTTGCCATGTTAACTAACACCAGTGCTGCAGTGTCGCCGTGTTTACATTAAAAGGCCTGCAGGGACAGGCTATAGACACCAGAACCACTACATTAAGCTGAAGTGGTTCTGGGGACTATAGTGTTTCTTTAATGTGAGGTAAATTAGAGCTTAGTGCCACGAATAATATACTAGATTGCCTACTTACAACCAGATGAGAATGGTGATGGGCTCTGGCTGCAGTCTGGCTCCACTGGTCTGGTGTAGAACAGGATCTCTGGAGGCTGTTTGTAACTGTGGTCACAAAAATCAATGTTCTGGGAGAACGGGAAGCAGCTCCATTTTTTGGGGCCCCTTACACAGCTCAAGGTCTGGGCCCCAGGGCCTGACGGTGAGTATGCCCATAAGGCCCACCCATAAGTCCACCTACATGTTCCACCCATGAGTTCGCTCACAGGGAGTGGAGTGTGTAGGGGATGTGTTATGTGTTACGTTAGAGTATCTAATGTGTGTGCTTATGGAATGTAGTGTATAGGGATACCAGTTTGTGTAGGTGATGCAGTGTGTTTGTGTGTAGTGGAAGCAGTGTGTTTGTATGTAAAGGATAGAAAGCAGTGTGTGTTTGTGTATAAGGGATGTATTGTGTGTTTCTTGTTGTGTGTAAGGGATGCATTGTGTGAATCTGTGTTTGTTTGCATAAGGGATGCAAAGTGTGTTTCTGTGTGTGTAAGGGATGCAGTGTGTGTCTGTAAGGGGTGCGTTGAGTGTGTGTAAGAGATGCATTGTGTTTCTCTGTGTGTGTGTAAGAGAAGCAGTGTGTGTTTGCATGTGTGTGTTTCTGTGTATATGTGCAAAGGATGCATTGTCTTTATGTGTAAGGGTTGCATTCTGTGTGTGTGTAATGGATGCATTGTGTGTTTCTCTGTGTGTAAGGTAAGCATGTTGTGTTTCTCTGTGTATAGGGATGCATTGTGTGTGTGCGCGTAGTGTGAAAGAGCTCCCTGTCCTGCCCCCTGTCCTTTAGAGCTCTCTTCCATCCCTTAGAGATCTCTCCTGCCCCTTAGTGGTCTCTCGTCTCCCCCCCACCTCCCTTAGTGGTCTCCTTTTCTCCCCGACTTTCCATTAGTGGTCTCTCGTCTCCCCCTTAGTGGTCTCTGCTCTCCTCTGCCCCCCTTTCCATTAGTGGTCTCTCCTCTCCCCCCACCCTCCCCTAGTGGTCTATCCTCCCCCCCCCTTAGCGGTCTTTCCACCACCCCATCCCTCTTTTAGTGGTCTCTCCCTCCCCCATGTTCTCCTCTTATTCTCCCCCCGTGTTCTTCTCTTCTCCCCCCCTCCCTGTGTTCTCATCTCCCACCCCCGTGTTCTCCTCTTCTTCAGTGTTCTCCTCTTCATCTCCCCCGTCCCTGTAATCTTCTCTTCTTCTCCTTCCTCCCTGTAATCTTCTCCCCTCCCCCCTGTAATTTTCTCTTCTTCTCCCCCCTTCCCTCCCTGTAATCTCTTCTTCTCCCCCCGTAATCTTCTCTTTCCCCCCTGCAATCTTCTCTTCTCCCCCCTCCCTCCTGGTAATCTTCTCTTCTTCTCCCTCCCTGTAATCTTCTCTACTTCCCCCCTCCACTCCCTCCTGTAATCTTCTCTCCCCTCCCTGTAATCTTCTCCTCCCTCTCTCTCCCTGTATTCTTCCACCCTGTAACCTTCTCCACTACCCCCTCCTCCCTGTAATCTTCTCCACTCCCCATCCCTCCCCCTCCTGTAATCTTCTCCATTCCCCCCTACTCCTGAGAGAATGGCTTCTCCTCCCCCTCCTCCATCTTCTTCTCTACTCCCCCTTCAATATTTTCCTCCCCCCCCTCAATCTTCACTCCAGGTCCCCCCCCTCAAATCTTCTCCACCCCCCCCTCCCTCCCTGTAATCTTCTCACCTCCCCTTCCCTCTAGCGTGGTCGAGCTCCTCTCCGGTCCGCGACCCGAACGGACTGACAGCAAGTGCACACTACAGGGAGCTCGGCCACGCTACAGGGAAGGGGAGGTGAGGCAGTGTAGCAGCCGCCTGAGCGCTCTCTACAGAGCGCTCTCTACAGAGTGCTCAGGCGGCTGCAGCATTTAAAGGGCTAGCGATGGGGCGCAGGGCGCCCCCTCCTATATGGCGCCCTAGGCGGCTGCCTAGTTCACCTTATAGGAAGCGCCAGCCCTGTGTACAGAGTATAAGTATATGCATGTGTGTGATTGGTATAGGTGGCTGTCATATGGGATAACACCCACTCCACTTATGTAAGCACTTTAAGATATCAATTAGCACTTAAGGTTTTATAAATATCTTTTGCGTAGTGATGTCCCGAACGGTTCGCCGAACGGCTCGCCACGGACGGCGAACTTATGCGCTGTTCGGTCC
Organism: Pelobates cultripes; assembly: GCA_933207985.1. Lineage (NCBI taxonomy): Eukaryota > Metazoa > Chordata > Amphibia > Anura > Pelobatidae > Pelobates > Pelobates cultripes. The sequence continues at coordinate 129,890,973 of OW240914.1, read as the reverse complement.
GCCCCCTATTTGTCATCATTGAGTAAACTTTGACCCTGTACCTCACAGTCAGCAGACTCATTGTGAATATGCATTCTTAGTGAGCTGTCCAGGAGGTGGGAGGGTCTGGGAGGGAGGGTCTGCTGCTGATTGGCTGGAATGTGTCTGCTGACTGTGAGGTACAGGGTCAAAGTTTACTCAATGATGACATAGGGGGCAGACCGAACAGCGCATATGTTCACCGTCCGTGGTGAATCATTCGGGACATCACTACTTTTGCGTAATGAGACCCATGTAAGGCTGGGTGAGGTGGAATTAGACACATGGAGGGCTGTGTGGGGGTAATAATACACATGGAGGGCTGAGTGGGGGTAATGAAACACATGGAGGGCTGGGTGGGGGTAATGAGATACATGGAGGGTTGGGGGGTAATGAAACACATGGAGGGCTTGGTCGGGGTAATGAGACACATGGAGAGTTGGGAGGTAATGAGACCCATGGAGGGCTGGGTGGGGGTAATGAGGTACATGGAGGGCTGGGTGGGGTAATGAGACACATGGAGGGTTAGGGGTTAATAAGACACATGAAGGGTTGGGGGGTAATGAGACACATGGAGGGGCTGGGGAGAAATAACACACACGGAGGGATGTGAGGAGAAACAGACACAGAGGGGCTGGGAAAGGGGAACAGATGACAAGCAGAGGGGCTGATGAAGACGAACAGGAAACACACAGAGTAGACACACAGAGGGGCTGTGGTGAAGGAGACACATGAAAGGGGCTTGGGAGAGAAAGACACAAAACAATGCATCTTCACCTGTGTCTCCTGCTCTCCCTGCAACTCAGTTCTTCAGCACAGACGTCTATGCCGAAGAGTCGACAGGTGAGACAGTTTAATGTAGTGTTTCTGGTGTCTATAGCCTGTCCCTGTAGACTGAGCACTGTAAATTCTACATTGCTGCCTGGGAGCATCACTAGTGACAGTCACTCAGACGGCCACTAAAGTTGCTTCCTAGTCCAGTGCTGTGCAGTGTGCGTCTCCACACTCTGCATAGAGGTGCTGAACGCTTCCCATAGAGATGCATTGATTCAGTGCATCTCTATAAGGAGATGCTGATTGGTATGGCGACACAGCGTTTTGCCACACATGCACAATAGCCTCCCCACGCTTTCCTATGGGAAAGCATTGGATTGGCTGAGATAATCAAGTTTTATGATCTCAGCCAAAGTGATAACATACTCTTATTACTTCAAAATAAACAAGTTCACTTATTTTTTTATTTTTTACAGCTGTGCAATAACATACATCCACCATTTTAGTTCCATTACCAAATTTTCCTAAATATGTAAAGGTTGGACTGAAACATTGATTATATGCAAATGCATGTCTGCTTAAAATAAATCTGCTTTTTTTTTTGTTTATTTTGAAGCCCTATGAGTGCTTTCTTTCATGTTTGAGTAATTGTTTTTAGTTTTCAGTTCTAAGGTTTTTTTTCCACCTCTAAATCTGCACACTATGCTGGTGCAACGCATTATTCGGCTGGTTTACATTTTTTCCCAGGGATGCTTTTCGTTTATATCTCTTTCAAAGTTGTTTGCCACAAACTTTGGCTTGTCCTGGCTAACTTTTGTCTGTGTTGGCCATTGTTGTTTTATTAAGCTGAACCAAACTCAGCATCTTGCCTAAAGGTTGTAAATAGCTTGCATGAGGTCCAGTAGGTCACTGTTGCCACATTAATTTGTTTATAAATATCAATCTAAAAATAAATAAACTAGTGGAGGAAAAACTTCCTCTTCTCCCACTAATCAGTCTTAATCTAAACTATTTTTTGCTGAACATTTCCATAACCTTTGCTGACACAAACACAAGTTCTCCTACAAATTGCTCATAAAATCCATACTTGGAAAGGGAGACAAATTTCTGAATCTATAGTGATTAGATTCCTGCAGTCAGCAAGGCCTTACCTTTACTCACACATGGCCGAGCTGCATTTAATCCTGGGATTCTGTCACACTGATATTTGGCTGAGCTCCAAATGTTAATGTAGTTGCTACTGTTTGAAACATTTAAATAGAAATCAACATGACAATATTTCCCAACTCAATCACAGACTAGGGAAATTGTCCTTACAGTAGCAACCACCACTTGCTGTTGTCCATTGTCATTTGATGCAGACTCAGTGGCTTCACTGCCAGCACATTGGTGCTTGTGCATCCCATAATCCCCCTGCAAGTGTGAGAGGGGAGGCATACTTAAAGGGACACACTAAACACCTATAGCTTTATTTTGTTTCAAGCAGACAATATGTCCTGTTACTTCTAATGAGTGGAAGAAGAAGGGTTTTTAGATATATCACAATTAATAAATGCATGTAAGTTTTCATTTGGGATATGTGTACTAAACAATTTTTTTTTATTCATTTTGTATTTCGTCAGTGCAATGCCTTTTAGGATAGAATTTGTTTAGGGTGCCAGGCTGTCCCCTGTTATATGCGGCTGGCAGTACCAGTTTAAAATTGCTCAAGATCCTAGGCAGCATGCCAGATCAGGCCCCCTCCTGGAGCTCTGGGCTCTTTTCTATTAATGTTGTGTGGGGATGTTGGGTATCGTCATTTGTGTTTTGAGGAGACTCAGTGTTGCGTATTTGAGTGCTATGTGTGTAATAGCTCTTTGGAGGGCAATATGACATGGTAAAGTGTTGGGGAGGCTGTGTAGTGTGGTGTTTGAGTGTAAGGGGAGAGGTATTATGAAGATGTTTTTCGGGCCTCATAATATTTTTATTTAACCAAGGTCCAGGACATACTAAATTCAGGAATAATTTCCAGTTCAAAATATGATGTTTTCCATGCAGAAATCGCCATCTTGGAATTGCATTATAATTTGAAACTCATCAAAGTTGCTGAATAACTTTTTTTACAGGGAAGTGGAATCACCGTCAGTGCAGAACACCTGTCATACAGAGAGGAAGTCCACGCTACACAGGGTTACATAATTCAATTTATCTAATAAAACTGGTCTCAGGTTTCAAAATGCTGTACAAATGATCCTCTAGTGGGAGAACCTGCTTATGAGAGACAGGAAAAACTATTTCATAATGCTTTTCCTACTAGTAGTATTAGTTCAATAAAATAGTTAAGTTGCATGTACATAATTATTGTATTTGTGCAATTTTTAATATTTAGTAGATTTGTGCACAAAGGAAAAATTTGGTTCGGCCCAATTTAATTAGTCCCTGAAAAAAATGTTGTCTCCTTCACATTTCATCTATGTAAATGATTTGGGAAAAAAATATTTGTGCAAACCAAATAGGCACAAAATTTGGCCAATCAGTGGACTGAATTATATACTATAAATATAAACTATATATACATACATACACAGACGTTTAAATTGGCGCAACCTTAGGACTAGTTAGTGATGACAAAAGCCGTTTATGCCAAAGTACAGCAATTACATACGTGATCGATTGTTGTCTTTGGAATAAACAGAGGTTTTCATCAAAACCACAAAACATGTGAGTGCTCCAACTTATACATAGATATCGGATAATGAGTGGTTAACACCCAGTAAAGGATCTCATTAGGGTAGAGTGCTAGTCTAAAAACATTCAGGTTGAAATTCATATTTCCTAAAGATAATTCAGAATTAAATGCTGTCAACATTCGCTCATTAGAGCATTCGGTTACTTTTTGACATTTGGTTGCTAAATTGTGTTTGGTCTGGCTGATCCCTGACTTATTTATTTATTTCATTTATTTATGCAGTTATTTATTTAATTTAGTGGCTGTCTCCTAACCATCAATTATCTCTTTTTTTGGTGCCTTGGACAAAATTCTGAATCACAAATCAACAGAACTGGTCCATCTAAGATATGATCCAGTTGTTTTATGATTTGGTCATATGGCAAATCGGATTTATGGTACTAGGACGACCTGCCAATTGCCCAAATTCAGAAGAATATTCAGGAGAATTGTAAAATTGATTATCTTTGCAGATTAGCATTTTTCAATCTAAAAACACACAGTATACATTCTTATAACATACTATTTATTACCAGAAATATATTTTTCAGGATAGTATAATTTAGATTTACTATTTAGATTTTTGACAAATGAGAAAAATAAAAATGTCTGTATGTATGTATCTGTCTGCCTATCTATGTCTTTATCAGTTTTGATGCAACTTTAACCAATGAATATGGTCCTGTCAACACTTACCCGATTCCAAAGCCAAGGTACCTCGTCCAATGTCATCGCAAGGGTGAACCTAATGCATGCATCAGGCCTTCCCCATAGGAAAGCATTGAATTAATGCTTTGCTCTGGGGTTTTGCAAGAAGCTGGATGTCCTCATGTAGAGCATGTGGATGTCCAGCATCGTTTCATGGCGTTTGTGACAGAGCTCCCGCACTCTAACTGAGTACTGTAAAATAAGCTTCCTAGCCGCTTTCAGGGACCCTGAAATGCTTTAGTCCTAGTCGCCAAAGCTTGACTGGGGTCTCTTAGGAGCTCTTCTACCCGACCAGGTTGCAACTCTCGTCTTCCAGGCAGGTATTGTGCTCTCTGCCTTTGCCACTTCAGCTATATTCCAAGAAGGTATCTACACCTCTGCTTACACTGTGATCAGCTACTGCCTTTACAAAGACACTTGTGGCTTTCAGGCCTAGCTCCCTTTTCAATTTATCCCTTGATGCAAGCCTGAAGACTCTGTTACTGGGATCCCTGAATAATCAACCAGAACACACAGGTCCAAAATGAACTAACATAAAATTATTTATATTTGGACAAGGACTAGACTTTGGGGACTAATCATTAAACATGTGGTGACAGAATATATATTTTGGAATATATTTTGGAAGGCATTAGAATAATTTTAGAAAACAAAATTTTTTGGTTTGGAGAAGAATTTTATCTCCAGATTAATGGGACGGCCATGGGGACCAAGTTTGTCACCAGCTATGCCAATTTATTCATGTCATATTGGGAACGTTTGTTTGTATATGATGGACATGGCTGGGGTGAGAGCTTGGTCATCTATGACCGTTATATCGATGACATTTTCTTTATTTGGAAAGGTGGAGAGGAGTCTTTGCAAGAATTTCTAACTTTTTTAAATTCTAACACTTGGGGTATACAATTAACTAGCACATGGAGTAATCTAGAAACAGCTTTTTTAGATTTAACTATTTTTATAGAAGATGGAGTAATTAAAACAAAAAAATTTTTAAAACAGTAGATGTAAACAGTTTTATTAGCAGAGAAAGCTGCCATTTTACCCCTTGGCTGGAAAATGCACTTTGGGGCCAATTTTGCGCATTAGGCGTAATTGTACGGATTTAGACAATTATGAGGATCAATCTACATAAATTAAGAATTACTTTTTAGCGCCAGAAGAATATAAATTAGAAGAAGCTAGATTGAGAGTAAAAAATACAGAACGGGAGGGTCTCCTTGCATATAAGGAGAGGGCAAAACAGACTATAGAAGATGTACCTTGCATCTGCAATTAGAGCTTGGAAAATGTTAAAATTAGAAATATTATTAATATGTTTTGGCCCATTTTACGTCAAGATCCAGCTCTGGGAACTATTTTATCGGAACAACCACGTTTTATTCATAGAGGAGTGGGAAACCTCCGTAATACTTTAACTTCGAGTTATATTAGAGACCGAAAAATGAATGATACCTTTTTAAATGAAGGGAAAGGGGTTTTTGGATGTGGTTATTGCCTAGCATGCAAGAGAACAGGGAATAAAAAAAGAAGAAGAACTCATTTTAAAAGTAAGGAAGATTATAAGATAAGAGAAATGATAACATGCTATACAAATAATGTAATTTATGTTCTACAGTGTCCCTGCGGTCTTAATTATGTGGGGAAAACCACTTGGGCCCTACATATTAGGATCGAGGAACATAGTAGAAATATTATGAAAGAAGTTGATAACCACAGTGTACCCGTTCATTATAAACAACGCCATAATCAGTCCCCTGTAGTTACTATATTTTTAGGTATTAAATTTTTTTTAAAGATTGGAGAGGAGGTAATTTTAATCAAAAACTCAGTAGGGAGGAAATGAGAATGATTTTTGAGCTGAACACTCTTGCTTCCCACGGCCTCAATACAGATTTTGAAATGTGCCATTTTTTTGAATAATGTTTTACTACGTTTAGGATTTCAGTTAATTTTTATAAGAGTAGTTTTTTACCTTATTATATTTTACATATCTTATTTATATATGATAATTATTTTATATTATTGTAAGTTTTATTTTCACTCACTCTCTATTTTATATAAAAAGTCCCTATAATGCATTGATAGGAGAGGTTATTGCACCCTAAATTCTGGATAGTGCTTGTGATTATATCTCCGCATTGAATATAAGAGTCTGAGTTACATAGACACTATATTAAAGGGAATGAATTGTGCTAAGTAACATAGAAATTATATAAAAGGGAATGAACTCTGTTATTTAATGGAAAAATGATACAAGCAGAAAAAAGCTACTTTTTAACTCCTGCATCTTTCCAGATGAAAGATACATGTATAGAGGTGTTACATAAATGTAGTATAGAGGGAATGTAACCAGAAACACTATGTTGAATTGAAACTGTTTCTCTTGGAGGAAATGTTAAATCACAGTTGGGGGATATTCTCTACGTGACGGTATTACAATATGATATAGATTTGATGTCTGTTGTATCGATCACAAAATTACTTGCATTTACTCTTCTTTGCTCTTTTTTAATTAGTTTTGCTCTTTTTGCGTTTTGTGATTTCGGGCAAATAACATGTTTGATATGGTATTTATGCATGAGAACGGCAATATGGAGAGTTAACGTGACCAATAAAGATGACGTCATATGCGGAAGTTAACCGAAGAGGAAGAAGAGGCGTGGAACGCAATTATTGACCGGGTGTGTAGAAGAGACGCGCGCCTTTTTCGAACAGACAGCACAAGAGAGGACTATATAAGCAGGACTTTACCAGATTGGAAAGACACATCGGACCCAGCTGAGGAAGCCGTCGGAGTTACGATGAAACGCGTTCTGTGAAGGAGTGTATGATACTTTTTATGCCCACCTATATTAAGTTATAATTATTATTTTTTTTTTACTGTATACTTATTTGTATTTTATTTTATAAGGGGTATAGTATCCCTTTTTTTGTAATAAATTTTTTGATTACCGTTATTGTGGGCTTGTTGGTTCCTGCATAAAAGAGTATAACTCCCATACAACGTGCTGAGATAGAGCCGATATAGAGGCTCCACTTTTGTGAGTATATTATGCACTAGAACAGGGGTAGGCAACCTTTTAGCAGTACTGTGCCAAAATAGGATTGTGATGTCCTTTAGCGTGCCGATCCTATTTTTTTAAATTGAGGTGTGTATTTTGCTGTATTCTACTTGTTATGTATACTGTAGTTGCTTTGTATCGTTGTATTTGTGCGTATATGAGCTATTATATTGTATATGTTTATGAGTAGTTTGTGGTATTGTGGGGCTGTTTGGGGTATTGCATGTGAGAGGCTGCATGTGGGGTTGTGTGCATTGTCAGTGGTGTTAAGTTTGTGCGGATTGTGTGTGGGCTGTTCGTATAATTTGTATGAGGGGAGGGTTATTCTGCAGCTCTGTGTATATCTAGCAGTGTGGGTGGCTTCCCTGGGTTCCAGTGGGGACCAGGATGGCCAGGTACAGCTCAAGGACAGGAGCTGCAACAGCAGTTGCGGGCTGCTCTACTCCAGTGTGGATTCCCATTCACAAGGAATGAAGTGATCTGAGATAACTTCCTCTACGTGCTGCAATGCATAAATTAAGGATTTCCCTTAACCACCTTTTTGCATTAGCAGATATCTGAAGTTTACCTATGACTCCTGATAGGCCAGAACCTGTTTGGCTCTAGCAGCCCTGAGTGCCGTGCAAAGACACCTCGAGTGCCGTACATGGCACTAGTGCCGTAGGTTGCCTACCACTGCACTAGAAAATATAGGATTCTTTGCATACATTCTACACCATATATTTGTTCTATTTGAGTCCTAGAGGCTATTAGACAAGATTACCCGGCTAGAAGAAGGGGAAGGTCGCCTGTACGGACCTGCATACGTTTATCCCTGAGCTTGGCGTTAAGCTCAGGAGAATGTGAGTGCATTATTGACATTGGTATATATTATTATTAATATTCGCAGTGTTACACTATTGGAGTCTTTTTTTCCTATTTTATAGGTATATTCCATATGATATTCCGACTATTTCCATTGAGACGCATTTTCTCTGGCCAGGCTCAGTCAAACTGAATGCATGTAGCGCTACACCTTTTCTTTGTATTTTGTGTTTGTATTGATGTAAGTAAGAAAGATTGCATCTAGTTGTTATAGCAGCTGTTTCTGAAAAAGTGTTTTTTCCATCAGAGATTATATAATTTTGTTCTAGCGCCAGTATATTGTTTTTATTTCCATGTGGTGACAGAAATCTAAAATACAAATATACAGAAAAAGTAATTATAATTAACACATGAACGATGTAATACGAGTAACAATTTTAAACACAATAAAAAGCAACAATATATGCATTTATCTACATATTTGATTGCCCTAATTTGCATACCAGTGTTATGTAAATATGCACACTTTAATTCAGTCATCAGAGGGTGCTGCAAAGTTATAAAATAAAAATGAATAGCTTGTTTTTCAATTGCTACCATCACAAACCCCTTTCAGGAGCTCTTGGGATCAGATCCATAGTCTGTGGGCAAGAGGCTGGCCTTCAAGCCTCTCCAAAAGGCAAGGGGGTCTTCTGTCACAGAGTTTAGTTCTGTGAAACAGCTGGTAGACAGCCACTAGAAGCAGTCTTAACCCTGCAATGAAAACATAGTTTCTCAAAAATTGCAATGTTTTCAGCTGCGGGATTAAGGGAACAGGGACAGTGCACCCAGACCACTTCAATGAGATGAGGTTGTATGGGTGCCTATAGTGTCCCTTTAACAAGGCTTCTATCCAATCCACATGGAATAGAAAAGAGATTTATGTGTGAAGTAATGATAGTGGAGGTGGGAGGGACTGATCCAGTGGTGTAATATACTTGTACATGCTGCAGCTAATTTACAAACATGAATTGACTCTTCAGTTGTTACTCCCAATGTTACCAGCAATGGAGAAATACATTAGTCTTGTTATGTAATTTTTGAATTGTCTCCAATTGTGTCCAACATTCCAAACAACTAGCCAAGTCTCTTCATTTTAGAAGAAATTGTTTGATGTGCTATCTTCAAATTAATTTCCTGGTAGGAAGCTGCTAAGAGTAGTTTAACCCCTTAAGGACCGAGGGCGGTTCATTACCGTCATCAGCATTTTCCCATTGCCAACCGCTGACGGTCCTGAACCGTCCTAATGGTCTGAGTTACTTACCTGATCGCCGTCGTTCCCCCGGCGGCGATCAGCGTTGCTCCCGTTGTGGGGAGACTGCCTGCAGCCCAGACAGTCTCCCCATGGCATATTTGGACTCCTGGGGCCATGTGATCGCTCAACAGAGTGATCACATGGTCACAATAGGTGTCCATGTGTCTGCCTGCAGGGGGACTGTCTGTGCTGACAGGCAGTCTCCCTGCTAGTGTAAAATCATTAAAAAAAAGTTAATGTTAATAAAAAAAAAAAAAATTATATATATGTGTATATATATATTTGATATATAGACATATATTATATTAATATAATATATGTCTATATATCATATATATAATGTCATACTAAGTGTATTTTTATATTAATATGTACTTATATTAATATAAAAATACACTTATAATTAAATTACACACATATATATATAATAACTATATATATTGTATATATATATATATTATTATAAAATATAAATGATAAGTAATTTAAATTAAATTAAATTTTTTTTAAATAATAATACAAATTGAAAACAATTATATATCTATATGAAATGTTATTCTAACTGTATTTTAAAATTAATATATATATATTTATATCAAAATACACTTAGAATGAATTTGTATATATATCTATGTATATATAAATAAATAAAAATAATACGAAATATACATATGTCCATACACAAAATTACATAAACAATTATATAAATATACACGTAGACTTCAAATATATAAATATGCATATATATTTAAATTCTACGTGCGTATTTATGTAATATTTTTACATAATTAAGTAATTTTATTGATTGCAATTTGAGGGACCTGCCTGCCAACCCAGGCCAAAAGTCCAGAGAATTTAATTTGCTAGCACTGTATTTTACCCTGTAACGTTCTATGACACCCTAAAAGATGCCGAAGAATAGTGCATATCAAGCACTAGGAGCTGTCTCACCAATTTCCACATTTTAACAATAAATGCCAATAAAAGATTTTCACTCACTTTCTCTGGGAGCGAGGTGGATGAGGTAGGTTGCAGTTGAGAGAACGCTACTTTGGGGCAAAGTTGTGTTTCTGTGTGTACTACTATAAATTGTCCCGACCCTTTTATCCATTCTAGGGCATGGTGATAGTGTGATGCTAGAGTTTAAAGTTTTAGATTTGGGATATTTAAACCCAGATTAAATCTGGGTTGAGAGATGATATCAGTCTAAAGACTCTCCTGGGTTAATTTTGAGTCAGGATAACTGGTAATCTTGTCATGTTTCTAAATTATTTTTTTGTATTAATTTAGTTTTGAGATGTGCAATTACTATACGACAGCCGAGTATCAAAAGAAGTCACCCAGGTCTTATTTTACCAATATCAAGCAGAGGTTCTCATAATTCTAATAATTAAAATCACTTGTTTAGAGAAGAGTGTAATTGGATGTAACAATAGCACGATTTTGTCAATACAAACTGTGAATACTTTATGCAATGATACTGTGTCATCAACGCCCAGCACTTGCTATACTCTCAATCCTTGGTATCCTTGTCAGTTACAGATATACCGTACCATCATTATCTGTTAAATGTGGTTGAAACAATGTAATCTGAGATAAAACATATTAGGAAAAGAAAAAACTGTATCACTAAAGCTGAGTTAGCACATCTTCCTCTGTGTCCTGGTCATGTCCCTCTGGTTAATATGAACTCAGGAAGTAAAGGGAGTGAACAGGATTACCTAACAATTTTTTGGCTCCGGTCTGACTGGCTCTGTCCCCACCTGTCCCTCGCGTTCTTCCAGCACTTCTCTTACATGCTGTCTTGTCAAAGGGAAACTTAAGTGCGTAATTGTTAAACTAGGAAACGCCTTTCTGGCCTCAATATCCCAGTGTAAGTGTCTGTTGAAGTTTAATAGAAGAACTAAAGCGTGAGCCAATGTCCTACTCATAATCAAGGTGTGCCCCAGGGACCACATATATGACGTCTAATTGGGGGACACAATAAGGGCATCCAGGTGTGCAGGAATCGCATAACTGAGCAGAAAATCTATTGTCTCAGAATCCATGGTTATACCTTACATACAACTATTGTCAAGAACCTCAGTAATACGGTTTATTAAAGTATTATCTGGAAAATTACAATCAATAAGTGCCACGATTATTAAACAAAAAAATTCAGTGAGTCACATATATTTAACAAAAGTGACACATGTATCTTAGAGAAAAGAATAGCACGTGTATACCTAATGGCAAATATTTTATAATCATGACTAATTAAAATTATAGTACAGTGAATGTCAAGTAAAAGTGATGCTGTTTACCTCTTTTGTAAAACAAAAAAAATCTTTGACTCACTGCATAATCAGTTCAAGTGGGAGATATGTTTTTCTAAGTCTGCTTCTGTAGCAGCAACCTAGTCATTTGGACTGTTTAATGACATCCTTAAAGGAACACTAACATGTATTCCTAAAACTAAAGTGTTAAAATAACTGTTTAGGTCCCTGCCCACCTCCTTAGATAGCAGTAAAACGGTGTTTCGACCCACCTTTTATCCTACACCGTAGGAGTCTCGCAGTTGGCCACACCTAAAGATTATCTCAGAAATTCCAATGCTGTAACATTGGAAAGCGTTATGAAGCTATTGTGCATGGGCGACAAAAAAACCACACGCGCCATTCAAAATCTCCTTATAGAGATGAATTAAATTAATGCATCTTTATGGGGAGTGTTCAACATGCAGAGTGTGGAGAAGTTGTAAAAAAGTGTTGCACACTGTGCAGCACTGAGATTGGAAGCACCTCTGGTGGCCGTCTGAGTGACTGCCACTAGAGGTGTTACTAGGCAGCAATGTAAACACAATCTTTTCTCTGAAAAGGCAGCATTTACAGTGCTCAGCCTGCAGGGACAGGCTATAGACATCAGAACCACTACATTAAGCTGTCTTGGTTCTGGTGATTATAGTGTCCCTTTAACCTAAAATTTCTTAAACACTTAGAAGCATGATTCTAAACTTCAACATACTCTAACAATCTTCAACTGCAAGGACACTTTAGTTGGTGTGTACTGCATCAGTATATGGAATACACCGTCTACTAGCACCAAATGTAATTAACAAAACTGATAACTATGACATTGTAATCCCTAACCCTAATGGTGCCTGTATAAATGGTGCTGTAATGTTTTAAGGTGAATTGGCCCCTTCAAAGCTGATTTTCAGGTTTTGGGTTTTTTTTACCGGTGTTAAAAAAAAGTGTCAATTCAGAGGCCTAATTTTGGAGAATCGCTAAATGTAGTATATTATACTTGCAAACCAGATCTCAAACTTATCTGAATTGGAGCCCGAGTCAATACAAAATGACCCCCCCAAAAAAGTCAGCTAGTGGGAAAATGGTTAAAAAAATAAAATAAAAACAGATAAATTAATAATTGAAGCAACTCTGTCACCCCCTCCCACACACCCAAAAATCAAGCATTTCATAAAACTAAGCTCTTAAAGGGACAATTTTGGCATCGTAAGGCAAGATAACAACTTCATCTAAAATCTGGTGCCAGGAAGCCTCCGGGCACACACTTACCTCCAGGGGCTAAACCATTTTCGAATGGGTTAACCACAAACTTGCCAATCTTAACTCCATTTCCCCAGGCAGCATCGGGCTTCTAAAATTTCAGTTTCAGGAAGCTCAGAGTGATGCCAGTCAAGGGCTCCGCTGACTGGCAGAGAGCATTAAATTGATGCTCTCAGTCAATCAGTGACTCCCCATTTCAAGCCTAAGGTAAGAGAACATCCGGGGGATTCCTGGAACCATAACAATTTTATTAAAATGATGTTGTTAAAACACTACATCCTGCTATCCTGAGGCCAATTCTTATTTAGTTAATAATTTTAACAGGATGCTATGTGCATCTTTTTCCATTTAGCCCAGAATGACCATGAATGTAATTGTTACATCAAGCACCATGAACACTTCAGCGATCTGAAACTTTGCACATACACAGTTTAACCCCTCTGCTGCTGGAGGTATAACTGCAGCGTCACAGGGTTGCCTTTATCAACCAGACCAGAACAAGGGTTCCCAACTGGCTAACGTCAATTATGTATGTATTTCTATGCACAGAATTGCATTAATCAGCTGAAATTCTCAGACAATGAATGGAAACGGCCTCCTCATCTGGCTTATGCAGACCTATAAAAGAAAGATGTGCATCAGAGCAGGAAGGACCCATTGCACCAGGTGGGGAGGGTAAGGGCGGCAAACAGTTGTAAAATGGGGAAAGGGTATTTCTGGTTTCAAAACCACTACAGCAGTAACCCTTTAAAAGTAGTTGACCTCAAAAGTTAGTCTTGGCTCAAGAGCTAAGATTGTAAACACAGTGGGATCTACAGCACCTAAAAGACCCAGTTTACAGATTTCCTTTGAAAAATCATCATATGGAAAAACATCTTACAAATACCAGCTGTTTTGTTAAGTTGGACTCTAGAGACAGTCAATGGAAAATAAGAGCACGTGCTATTATTCCGATATACTAAAAGTATAATAGAGCTTTCGTTCTCGTTCTTTTCCAGCAAAATACCAAAGAATAAGATTTATTACAGGGATATTGCATGTTACTGCTAATTATAGTTGTTTTTTCTCCTAACACCCAGCTCATCTATCCATCTCTAATTAGTGTGACAATCAACTGAATTACAAAACAATCTATACTAATATTCATTGAAAAATATAAAAATACTAGCGTCCTCGGGATTGGCTGAGTCATTCTTGAATTTGTGAGGCTGAGTCATTCTTGAATTTGTGAGAACTTAATACAGAAGATGCATAGCCAGAAGAAATGCAATATGTCAGTATCTTTTTTATTGATTATTATTATTTATTTTTTATGCTTCTATTATTTCAAATTGGTTCTGTCACTTTCAGGTCCTTAGTATATTTTCCAAAAAATCCCCAAAGGTGACATCCCCACTTATTTGAAGTTGTCTCAAACAGGAGCTGCCATTTTCTTTCAGCTGCTAACACTTCATTGCTGTCAGAGCTATACGTTCATGTGCACACCTGATGTTTACGGAGGATCCCGCAATCCATGAATAGAATCTAATTCAACCAGCCATCATGGAAGGCCTGCCTTTTGTCAAGTTTTGTCAACTTTACCATGATACACAGAAATCCTTACTTTGTCTTATGATATCTTTTGACTACGTTGACATGTCAATTAAATTACAAAGCAGACAATGTGAGTGTTTTATAAATATTTAATCTTTATGAAATACTCAATATTTATGGTATGGTGATAGAGCTTCATTCATTTGTCATCAATATAATGTATTATAAAAAAAACATAGTGTATCACGCATGCACTCAATGACATGTAGAACACTACTGACCTCTGGTGGTCAAAGTTGTAATTGTGAAGGACATTTTATCTTCAGACATTTCAAACCCAGTCTCTCTGCCTCAACCTGGCTAATGCAGAAATTAACATTTGCTGGGTCAGTTTTTTGTAAATATCTCTGAAAGACTACAATTATTATTTTCAATTATTGATATATATCTGACCCAGCAAATATATATATATATATATATAAATATATATATATATATATATCAATAATTGAAAATTTAAATTGTAGTCTACCAGAGATATTTACAAAAAACTGACCCAGCAAATATATTTCTTTTATTATTTTTTTTAAAGAAAATGATTTCATTATAATACTTGATGAAAGGATTGTATTAATAATAGTTTTGAAGTGACAGCTGTACTTTAAACAAGGAATACTCACTGAGTACAGATGCTCCTTCTAAGCTCCTTATAGAAAGCATAGCATATTCCAGTAAATTGGTTTAATGATTTTATTGATTAGTCTAAAATGCTGTGTATCTATGCAATGATTGCAAGATCATATCAGATAAAGCTCACCAATATGGAGGTTAACATTATAATTTTATGAAAACTGACATATACTGCAACTCAATATTGCATATGTAACATTACCATTGATGACCGTGCATTGAGGCAAACAGGATCCAGGTTGAGGGTCTTTCTCAACCAAGCTCCCTGTAAACAGGAGTGGGGTATAATTAAAGTGCAGGATATCAGAACACCTAACAATATATCTTACTTTAACAAAGTCGTGGTTTATTAACAGGATGTAATATGCTTCACTCGGACAGTGGGAGAACAGGTTTTGTAAGGCTAGAAAGAGGTCATTTTAAATTGAAAGATGTGCAAAGTTACAGGTATGCGACTTCTAATCAGACCTTTCCTGTTCCATATGAGTGTGCCATACATGCTCCTTCATGAACTCACCAGTCAATGTAGGCGATATGAGTGACAGAACTGATAGAAATCATCATTTATACACTGCTCAAAAAAATAAAAGGAACACAAAAATAACACATCCTAGATCTGAATGAATTAAATATTCTTCTGAAATACTTTGTTCTTTACATAGTTGAATGTGCTGACAACAAAATCACACAAAAATTAAAAAATGGAAATCACATTTTTCAACCCCTGGAGGTCTGGATTTAGAGTCACACTCAAAATTAAAGTGGAAAAACACACTACAGGCTGATCCAACTTTGATGTAATATCCTTAAAACAAGTCAAAATGAGGCTCAGTAGTGTGTGTGGCCTTCACGTGCCTGTATGACCTCACTACAATGCCTGTGCATGCTCCTGATGAGGTGGCAGATGGTCTCCTGAGGGATCTCCTCCCAGACCTGAACTAAAGCATTTGCCAACTCCTGGACAGTCTGTGGTGCAACGTGACGGTGGATGGAGCGAGACATGATGTCCCAGATGTGCTCAATTGGATTCAAGTCTGGGGAACGGGCGGGCCAGTCCATGGCATCAATGCCTTCGTCTTGCAGGAACTGCTGACACACTCCAGCCACATGAGGTCTAGCATTGTCTTGCATTAGGAGGAACCCAGGGCCAACCGCACCAACATATGGTCTCACAAGGGGTCTGAGGATCTCATCTCGGTACCTAATGGCAGTCAGGCTACCTCTGGTGAGCACATGGAGGGCTGTGCGGCCCCCAAAGAAATTCCACCCCATTACTGACCCACTGCCAAACCGGTCATGCTGGAGGATGTTGCAGGCAGCAGAACGTTCTCCACGGCGTCTCCAGACTCTGTCACGTCTGTCACATGTGTTCAGTGTGAACCTGCTTTCATCTGTGAAGAGCACAGGGCGTTAGTGGTGTTCTCTGGCAAATGCCAAACGTCCTGCACGGTGTTGGGATGTAAGCACAACCCCCACCTGTGGATGTCGGGCCCTCATACCACCCTCATGGAGTCTGTTTCTGACCGTTTGAGCAGACACATGCACATTTGTGGCCTGCTAGAGGTAATTTTGCAGGGCTCTGGCAGTGCTCCTCCCTTTCCTCCTTGCACAAAGGCGGAGGTAGCGGTCCTGCTGCTGGGTTGTTGCCCTCCTACGGCCTCCTCCACGTCTCCTGATGTACTGGCCTGTCTCCTGGTAGCGCCTCCATGCTCTGGACACTACGCTGACAGACACAGCAAACATTCTTGCCACAGCTCGCATTGATGTACCATCCTGGATTAGCTGCACTACCTGAGCCACTTGAGTGAAAGCACTGCCAGCATTCAAAAGTGACCAAAACATCAGCCAGGAAGCATAGGAACTGAGAAGTGGTCTGTGGTCACCACCTGCAGAACCACTCCTTTATTGGGGGCGTCTTGCTAATTGCCTGTAATTTCCACCTGTTGTCTATCCTATTTGCACAACAGCATGTGAAATTGATTGTCAATCAGTGGACAGTTTGTTGTTTAAGTGTTCCCTTTATTTTCTTGAGCAGTGTATAATGCATTTTAAAACATCTGGCGGGGGACGTGGCCTGACTGTCATGCCAGACAGAGGCATCTAGTAGAAGCTCTGGCTCTTACTCTAATTTAAGCAGATATTCCTGCAAATTGCAACCTCATCGGCGACACTGGCTACTCCTATGGTGCTCCTGAACCAATTAGGGTATTACTGAAATGTATATTAATGCCTCCCTGTGTCCATGCTACCGACAAAAGCTGAGCTGGCTTGGTGGCATAGTGAATCCGGAAGAGTGGAGAAGTGGCTGATCTCCTCCCCGATCCTGTGCTGTTGATTGATGCCCTGTTACCCCCTCCCCCACCCCCTTTAGAATGGTGGGGGTGATCCCGGTCTCCTCACTGGATGCTCATATGCACTGCTGAGGGAGCGTGGCTTTCCCGCTGAATGAGCAACTGGCACTCACATGCACACAAGATAGCATGTGCTGCATGCTCCTCCAATCCATACGGAGGGCCCAACGATGTCCTGTACCACCTGCACAAATTTGTTTTGGTCCTTTGTGGCTACAGGGCATAGGTTTAATCCAAGGCTGAGTTTGTGACTACCTCTTTATGACAGGATACCCTGGCAATGCATCTTTTGTGATTATTTTCATTTCTTTTGTTGGGCTTTCAGTTATAGCCTGTCTCGGGTGTCTCTGTGGGGTCTTTACTCAAAGCTAAGCTGCTTGCCTGCCTATACAGCTAGTCTATTCACTGTCTACTCTATAAAGATTATTCCCTGTGCATATAACCTGAATATTTAATACCTTACTGTTTTTATCAATCTGCATCGTGTGCTTCTTGTCATTTTTCCTTTTTACACATAAAATGTGCTCTTTTCTCTGTACACTTGACCTGCTGTGCTATAACCGGTTAATTCACTGCAGACTGCCCAATGTGTATTATGTACTCTTTGTTTTGCCAAGCACATCAAATATAAAGAATTGAAAAAATATATAAAACACATAGAGTGTTCGCTTCTGCCTCTTGAATATGGCCCTTGAACAAAATGAAGGATTCTTCACTTGCACTCAATAACAGATAGAACGCTACTGACCTCTAGTGATCAAAGTTGTAATTGAGAAGAAGCACAACCATTTCTTCTTCTCCAGGCATTTAATGCCCAGCCTCACTGCTACGACCTGGCTAGGGCAGAAATTAACATCTTCTTGGTCAGTTTTTAGTAAATATGTCTACTAGACTCTAATTTATATTTTTAATTATTACCTTTCCTACAAAATACTTCAGAACATTGATTCTGGACATTAAAGGACCAGTATAGTGCTGGGAAAATAAACTAGTTTTCCTAGTTTTTTCCCCACCTTCATGGCCCCCCTCCCCTTCAGCCAATTACCTTAATTAAGCACCGGGCTCCCTCGGTGCTGGTGACCTCTCCTCCCCCTCCGAGGTCAGCTCCCGAGTGGAGCCGAATGCGCATGCACGACCAGAGCCACGCGCGCATTCAAACTGCCCATAGGAAAGCATTACTCAATGCTTTCCTATAGACGTTCTGCGTGCACAATGCGAACAGCTACTATAGGCTGGATTAACCCTCAGTGAAACATAGCAGGTTGATAGGGTCCTGATCTGTGGTTCTCCATTCACACCTTGGTTGACCTGGCTATGTCATGAAGCATTGTCCTGCTGGAAAAAAACATTCATCAGCGTTGTGGAACATTATCAGAACAGAAGCAAGCCAGTTTGCTTCCAAGATAACCATGTATCTGTCCTTTACAAAGATGAACCTGCTAGATTCAAGTCTTGTTAATACATCACCAATTCATAGCAGACCATCCATCAAATTTAACAGTGGGTGCGAGACACTGTGCTTGTAGGACTCTCCAGGTCTCCGACTAACCATTAGATGTTCTCTACGGTCAGACCCATATGGCCATATGTAAACCTCAGCTTGGCTCTTCTTTGCTTCTCATTGATGATGGGCTTTTTTCTAGCTTTGCATGACTTCAGCCCTGCTCCTAAGAGCCTGTTTGAAACTGTCCTCATTTGGATTCCAATTCCACCTGTATGCTGATGACACTCAGATATACCTCTCCTCCCCGGAACTCTCCCCTGCTGTCCTGCAACGTGTCACTGCTTGCCTTTCTTCCATCTCTGATTGGATGACCTCCCGCTTTTTGAAACTCAATCTCTCTAAAACTAAACTCCTTGTCTTTCCTCCTCCTAATACTGATCCCCCTCTCCCTTCAAGTTAGTGGTATCCATATAAGTCCATCCTTGCAAGCGCGCTGTCTTGGCGTTATACTTGATTGTGGTCTCACATTTGAGACTCACATCCAGTCTGTTACCAAATCCTGTAGATTCCACCTTAAAAACATAGCCCTCATCTGCCCCTTTCATATTATACAAGATGCTACTAAGGAGCTTGTCCATGCTCTAGTAATCTCTCAGCTAGATTATTGTAACTCTATCCCACTAGGTCTTTCCACAAGTCGTATTGCCCTGCTACAGTCTGTAATGAATGCTGCAGCTAGACTGATTTTCCCGTCCTGTCTCTCCTCTCTCACCTCTCTCCTCTGTCAGTCCTTACATTGGCTTCCTGTATCCAATAGGAGTCAATTAAAGGTACTAATCCACACCTATAAAGCACTGACCAATTCTAGCCCCTCCTATATTTCTTCACTGATCCGCAGGTATGCCCCTTCTCGGTCTCTCCGCTCTGCCCATTACCTTCTCCTGTCTGCAGCTCGCACCCGTATAGCCAACTCAGCAGGACTTCACACGGGTGGCTCCTTTCCTTTGGAATAGCCTGCCTACGACCATCAAGCTCTCACCTAGTCTTCAATCATTTAAAAAGTGCCTCAAAACCCAACTCTTTAGGAAAGCTTATGGCCTTCCAGAGTAATCTCTACCTCACATACGTGTCCCTTGCTCTCTCCTAAAGGAGCAATCAACCTTGTTTGATTGCTACCTTCTGTCCTGTTGGGTTTTACGCCCCACTTCCTATCGACTGTAAGCTTGTTTGAGCAGGGCCATCTTCAACCTATTGTTCCTGTAAGTTTTTGTAATTGTCTCATTTATTGTTAAATCTCCCCCTAATATTGTAAAGCGCTACGGAATATGCTGGCGCTATATATATATATATATATATATATATATATATATACCAGTAATAATAATAATAATAATGTACCTCAGCTGCCGTTTTTTTTGTAGATCACTTGATGTCATCCTATGGCTGTTGAGTAACCTTAGAATGAATTGGAAGTCATCCCTGTCATCAGTGGAGAGCAGTTTTTGCCCTCTGACAACCCAGAACTTTGAGATTTCAAGGATGGAAGCAACCTGACGCCCATTTTATCCCTCTGCCAGTAAAGAGAGAATTAAATCCTTGTTTTCCTCATTCAAAACCTTTGTTCTCAATTCATGTGGCAAGGTCAAAAGTTATTATTCCAATGACTTTTGGGGTTATACTAGCACTCTTTTTCCATCCAGCTCATCCTATTGCAAGAGAATAGTATTGATTGCTACAGTGTTTTTTTTACTTTTCCTCATTAAATAAGATTTGGTTTAGGTGATAACCTTATCAATGCCTCATAAAGTAGAGCGAGGAGTGCTTTAGTTGGAATTCAACAGACAGTGAGTAGAATGGTTATTATTTTATTATTTATATAGCGCCATCAGATTTCGTAGCGCTGTACAAATGGTGGACTAACAGACATTTAATTGTAACCAGACAACTCGACGTACAGGAACAGAGAGGTTTAGGGCCCTGCTCAATGAGCTTACATTCTACAGGGAGTGGGGTATAGTGACACAAAGGGTAAAAGTAGGGGTACGAAGTAAGTTGTTAGAAAAGTATTCGCTGAGGGCTTAATAGGTAGCTTTTGACAGTTGCAGGAGAGGAGTCATGGAGGGTGGGGAATGAAAACCTGCTAACAGTTTAATTGATATGCTTTCTTGAAGAAGTGAATTTTCAATGATTTTTTGAATGAGTGGAGACTGGGTGAAATTCTTACAGAGAAGGGAAGGGAGTTCCACAGAAGAAGTGCAGCCCTGGAAAAGTCTTGGAGGTGAGGGTTAGAGGCGGTAGTACGGACAGAGGATATACGTAGGTCTTTGGCAGAGCGTAGGGGCCTCGACGGGACATACTTGTGTATTAGGGAGGATAGGTAGGTTGGAGCAGCATTATGTAGGGACTTGTAAGCAAGCACCATAATTTTAAATTGAGCCCAATATCTAACTGGGAGTCAATGCAGGGAATGACAGAGCGGGGAGGCGTGGGAGGTGCAAATGGACAGGAAAATGAGCCTTGCCGCCGCATTCATTATAGATTACAACAGTGCAATCTGGGAACAAGTAAGACCACTGAGAAGAGTATTGCAGTAGTCCAGGCGAGAGAGAAGACGGGCATGGACCAGCACCTTAGCCGCATCCGGGGTTAAATAGGGGCGGATGCGCGCTATGTTTTTGAGATGGAAGTGACAGGATTTGGCGATTGATTGGACATGAGGGGTGAAGGAGAGGTTGCAGTCAAAAAGAACACCCAGGCAGTGAGCCTGACAGGTAGAGGTTATGGTAGCGCCATTGACTTGGAGGCAGACACGGGAGTAGTAACATTTGAGGGAGGAATGATCAGAAGTTCTGTTTTGGACAGGTTGAGTTTAAGGAAGTGAGCAGCCATCCATTTGGAAATCGAAGAGAGGCAGTCACAGACATGAGTCAAGATGGGCGGAGAGTGATCAGAAGAGGACAGGTAGATTTGCATGTCATCAGCAAAGAAATGATAATGGAAGCCAAACGAGCTGATGAGTTTACCAAGGGAGGCAGTGTAGATAGAGGACAGAACCTTGGGGTGTGCAGACAAAGAGTGGTTGGGGGGCAAAGTCAGAGAAAGAAACACTGAAAGAGTGCTGGGAGAGGTAGGAGGAGTACCAGGAGAGAGCAGTATCCCGTAGTCCAAAATTATGGAGAATGCGAAGAAGCTGTTGATGATCAACAGTGTCAAAGGCAGCAGAAAGATCAAGGAGAATTAGGATAGAGTAATGGCCGCGAGAT
Source organism: Pelobates cultripes (assembly GCA_933207985.1). NCBI lineage: Eukaryota > Metazoa > Chordata > Amphibia > Anura > Pelobatidae > Pelobates > Pelobates cultripes. The sequence continues at coordinate 129,868,774 of OW240914.1, read as the reverse complement.
TTAGCAGCAATTAAATCATTGGATAATTTGGTCACAGCCGTTTCGACAGAATGACCAGAGCGGAATCCAGACTGAAGGGGGTCAAGCAGAGATTGGTTTAGAGAAAGTCAGTCAGTCTGGTGTACACAACTCTCTCGAGGATCTTGGAGGCAAATGGCAGTAGCGAGATAGGGCGGTAGTTGGATCTGGTCAAGGCTGGGCTTTTTCAGAATCAGGGGTTACAGTTGAATGTTTGAAGGGTGAGGGAAATGTGCCAGAAGAAAAGTGAGAGATTGAAAGAGAGGGAGACATAGTGCGGATGAGATATGAAGGAATAGGATCGAGGGAACAGGTGGTGGGGCGGGAGGACCGGAGCAGAGAAGAAACATCTTCTGCTGTAGTAGGTGCAAATGAGTGTAGAGTGGTGGAGGGAGTGGGGTTGGGTGATGTAATGGTAGGGGTTGGGTGATGTAATGGAAGGAGAGAAATTAGCGATCTCTTCTCTGATTGTAGAGATCTTCTCAGTGAAGTGAAGTGTGGCGGACAAGGTGGTAGAAGGAGGGGGAGTGAAAGGGCAAAGAAGAGCATCAAAAGTGTGAAATAGGTGTTTGGGTTGATGGGATAGTGTACTTATGAGGGTATTAAAGTAGTGTACTTTTGCAGCGGAAAGAGCCAGGCTGTAGGAGCGCAGCATACGTTTCTAGTGGAGGAAGTCAGATGCAAAGTGAGACTTTCTCCAGCAGCATTCAGCAGTTCTAAAACATTTTTGGAGGTGACGGGTTAGCTTGGTGTGCCAGGGTTGTAATTGGGGGCGCTTGCTGCGTTTAATTGTAGGAGGTGCCATGATGTCGAGTTGAGAGGAGTCGAGTTGAGAGGAGAGAGTTGAGTGTTAGAAATGGGTAAAAGGAGAGTATTGAGTTTTGTGGAGAAATGATGGAGATCAAGGCAGTTGAGGTTTCTGCGAGATTGGAGAGTTGAGGGTGGTGAAATTTGGGTACGGGGTATGCTGATGTTGAATGATAGTAGATAGTGGTCAGACAAAGGAAATGGAAAAGTGGCGAGATTAGAGGTGGTACAGAGATTGATGAAGATGAGGTCAAGAGTGTTTAGTGTTTCCTGCCATATGAGCTGCTGAAGTAGACAACTGCGTGAGGTCAAAGGAGGAGGTAACAGAGAGCAGACGGGAGGCATCAGGGCAGTTGAGGTTGTTGATTGGGATGTTAAAGTCCCCAAGTATGAGGGAGGGAGTGCTAGAGGAGAGAAAGTGTGGTAGCCACTCTCTGAGCTATGTCCTAGATTGCAGTAGGGAGCTTTTAAAACTCAGACTGTGGAAAGAGAGAAGATATTGTCAAAAAGGGCCTGCAATAAAACTATGGAATGGAGGTGCACAGAGGAGGTGAGGATTGGTCAAGCAAGACCATTCAGGTGGGTATCAATAAAATAAGGGGGGGGGAGGGGGAGAGCAGAAATAACAGAGAAAGTCTTTAGAGATAAGAGATAGTTGAATAACATTTAAGTTAACACACCAACAATGATGAATAGGGTAGGGAACAACTACCTTTAGCATGCAGAACGAGACAAACTACAAAATAAATTCATGTATGTATGTATGTATGCAGGGCCGGTGTTCTATCAGTTTGGTATACCCCGTCAGATTGCATATACCCACGTCACTTCCGGGGAGGGGAATCAGCTGTCTCCTGTGCTGCACATGCGTGCTAGCACTCCTGCTACTCCTCCACAGCAAGGTCCTGGAAGGTAAGTAAAACTAGTTTTACACTTTCATTATAGTTAGTGCATTCACTAAGCTTAGGACATGGGACATTTAGGGTTAATGTTAGGGTTCAAATTAGGGTTAGGATTAGGGACTTGTTCATATTTAGTGATATTTCACATTAGGGGAATATCACTAAATTGTGCTTTTTCACACTTTATTTTAACCCTTACCCCAAGGGTTAGGGTAAGAATAGAGTGTGAGAGAGGTTAGAATCACTTACCTAACCCTAATTTGAACCCTCACTTAACCCTAAATGTCCCGTGTGCCTAAGCTTAGTGAATGCACTAACTATAATGAAAGTGTAAAACTAGTTTTACTTACCTTCCAGGACCTTGCTGTGGAGTAGTAGCAGGAGTGCTAGCACGCATGTGCAGCACAGGAGACAGCTGATTCCCCTCCCCGGAAGTGACGTGGGTATAGCAATCTGACGGAGTATACCAGACTGATAGAACACCGGACTGGGAAAAAAATTAGGCCCGGGCATTTTTCAATCAGAGCGGCCCCCTAAGAAGGGGGCGGAGCCAGAGAGTGTGTGTTTTGTCATCACTAGTGACAAGCACGCCCCCTCTCAAAGTGAGCATGTTGGTTCAATGCCCAGAGCCCTGCTGAAGAGCTCTGTCATTAGAAAAAGGCCCTGAATTTGTTCTGTGCAGCGCAAGCAAATTTAATAACATGCTTGCGCTGTGTTTGCTTTTAAATTGTCTCTGGTGTCTCCACAAGTGGGATACCAGAGGACAAAAGGGCCAGGAAAGTGTATGGTGCATATGTTTGGAGCCTGCTTGTGGGATTGCATGTGTGTAGAGTGTGGTGTGGTATTGTGTAAATAGGTCAATTTCATTTGTGTTTGTGGTGTAATATGTGTGGCAAGGGGCTGTAGAGAGTGTGTGTATAGGGGGCATAGTTTTATAGGGGATGCAGCGAGTGTGTGCATACGGGCTGAAGTGTGTGTGTATAGGTGACGTAGTGTGTGTAGGGGTTTCAGAGAGGGTGTGTTTAGAGAATGTTGTATGTGTTTGCTGACAAGGAATGTAGTGTGTGTGTGTAGGAGATCTACTGTGTAAAGGACCCAGTGTGTGTGTGTGTGTGTGTGTGTGCAGAGGATTAAGAGTGCATATAGGGTAAGGGATCTAGTGTGTATCTGGAGCGTAATGTGTGTAGTGGTGCAGTGTGAGGGGTGCTGTAGTGTGTGTGTGTGTGTATATATATATATATATATATATATATATATTTGGACTTATAATATGTGTGAGGGGCGCAGTGTGTGTATGTAAGAGGGGTGCTGTGTGTGAGCATAGGCGTGCGCAGCCTATTGCATTAGGGTGTGCACCCTAAAGCACAAGCACACGCCGCATATATATATGTATGTATGTATATATATATATGTGTATATATATATATATACACATACACATATATACACACATACACACACTGCTGTGTGTGTGTTTGTGTGCTGTGTGAGGGTGCTGTTAGTGTGATGTGTGTGTGACGATGCTGGTAGTGTGCTATGTGGGTGAGGGTGTTTGTGTGTGCGTGCTTGTGAGGGTGCTGTTAATGTACCGTGTGTGAGGGTGCTGTTTGTGTGTGCGCTTGTGAGGGTGCTGTTAATGTACTGTGTGTGAGGGTGCTGTTTGTATGTGAGGGTACGGGTAGTGTGCTGTGTGTGTGTTTGTTAGGGTCCTGTTTGTGTTTGTGAGGGTACTGTTAGTGTGCTGTGTGTGTGTGTGAGGGTGCTGTTTGTGTGCTGTGTGTGAGGGTGCTGTATGTGTGTGTGTGTGATGCTGTGTGTGGTGTGCTGTATGTGTGGGTGCTGTGTGTGTCTGTGGGTGCTGTATGTGTGTGGGTGCTGTGTATGTCTGTGGGTGCTGTGAATGCTGTATGTGTGTGTGGTGCTGTGTATGTCTGTGGGTGCTGTATGTCTGTGGGTGGTGCTGTGGGTGCTGTGTGTGTGGGTGCTGTATGTGTGTGGGTGCTGTGTATGTCTGTCGGTGCTGTATGTCTGTGGGTTCTGCTGTGTATGTCTGTGGGTGCTGTGTATGTCTGTGGGTGCTGTATGATGTGTGGCTGTGTGTAGGTGCTGTGTATTTCTGTGGGTGCTGTATCTGTGTGGGTGCTGTGTATGTCTGTGGGTGCTGTATGTGTGTGGTGCTGTGTATGTTTGTGGGTGCTGTATGTGTGTGGGTGCTGTGTATGTCTGTGGGTGCTGTATGTCTGTGGGTGCTGTGTGTGTTGGATGCTGTGTATGTCTGTGGGTGCTGTATGTGTGGGTGTTGTGTATGTGGGTGCTGTGTGTATGTGGGTGCTGTGTATGTCTGTGGGTGCTGTGTATGTCTGTGGGTGCTGAATGTCTGTGGGTACTGTATGTCTGTGGGTGCTGTATGTCTGTGGGTGCTGTATGTGTGTGGGTGCTGAATGTGTGTGGATGCTGTGTGGGTGCTGTGTATGTCTGTGGGTGCTGTGTATGTCTGTGGGTGCTGAATGTGTGTGGGTGCTGTGTATGTCTGTGGGTGCTGAATGTGTGTGGGTGCTGTATGTGTGTGTGTGTGTGTGGTTGCTGTATGTGTGTGTGCTGTGTGTGTTGTATGTGTGTGTGTAGGTGATTGTGGGGGGTGGAGGTTGGGGTACATTACTTGCTATCCCCCCTCCCTTCTTACCTTTTGAAGGGAGGGGGGATCGTGCTGCTGCTTCCTTCCCTGGTGGTCCAGTGGAGGAGGGGATCCTTGCTGCTGTGATCCCTGGTGGTCCAGTGGAGAGTGAACTCTAACCCCTGTGGGGCTAGAGTTCACTCTCGCGAGATTTGAGCGCTGCCGTGGCAACGCTCATATCTCGCGAGAGGAACCTGGTGGAGCTGCCGGCAAGAGCTCCGCCGGGTCCTCTTCTGCCTCCCTCCCTGCATGCGGGTCAGTGGGGAGGGAGGCTGAGAGCAGAGCCGGCGCTCGGATAGCGCCGGCTCTGCATGAGCCGACAGGGGAGATCCTGAGATCTCCCCTGCCGGTCTCAATATGCATAGGCGTGCCGCGGGGATTAGGGTGTGCCCAGGCACACCCGGCACACACCGTGCGCACGCCTATGTGTGTGAGGGTGCTTTTATCTGCTGTCACATTCTAGGTTTCTAATTTTCTTTGTCTGTTAACTCACTGAGGGTTATTTTATATATATATATGTGTGTGCTGTATATGTGTGGGAGTGTGCTGTGTGTGTGTCTGGGGGGTGCTGTGTGTGTGTCTGGGGGGTGCTGTGTGTGTCTGGGGGGTGCTGTGTCTGGGTGCTGTGTGTGTGAGTGAATGTATTTTTAATTTAAATTTAAATATATATTTATTTTATTAATAATAAAATTTTAAAAAATGTATATCCCCCCCTCCCTTCTTACCTTTATCCTGGGAGGGGGGGAGGAGGAGATCCGTTCTGCCAGGGGTGCCTTGAGGGGGGACCATGCTGTCATATTTCCCTGGTGGTCCAGTGGTGAGAGTGAACTCTAACCTGCGGGTTAGAGTTCACTCTCGCGAGATCTGAGCGTTGCCGTGGTAACCGTGGCAACGCTCAGAATCCCGCGAGAGGACTCGGCGGAGCTGCTTGTTAGAGCTCCGCCGGGTCCTCTCTCCTCCCTGCCTACCTCCCTCTCCTGCTGGCGGCTGGTTATAATTGCCTGTGGGCCGGTGATCTCCCTTTGATCTCCCCACCGGCCCACGGAGGCACACAGCAGGGCCGGCGCTTGGATAGCGCTGGCCCTGCAGGGGCCGGCCGGGGAGATCCCCTGCCGGCCTCGGCCCCACGGCCATCGCGGCCCCCCGGGCGTTTGCCGGTATGCCCGATGGCCAGTCCGGGCCTGTATGTATGTATGTATGAATAAGCACATACACACACACACACACACATATATATACACCTATATATATATTTATGTACACAAATATATACACACATATAATAAAGAACAAGCACGCCCAGGCATGTTGTTACAGTGACAAAGAAATAGTAGTTAAAGATACGATGTTTAAAAAATATACAAGTAGTTAAAGTGCAATAAAGTGACAGCATCCAGTATTAGGGGTTGATAGAGTCCTCCATTGTCTACCTTGCATAAGGCACTGCTTCACCTGGTTGACACTTATGTAGAGATGCTGATTGAAGAAAAAATGGAGTGGTCTCCAGAACAATTGAATTTTCTCTCTCTCTCTCCATGCAAATAACATTCTTTTAAACTCTTGCTGCCCTTGGTAAGATAGCCCTCATGATATTGCAGTGAAGTTGTTGATGCCAGTTGGGCTAAGTCCATTATGAGCCTTCCTACCTCCTTGAAGGCCAGTTACCCATTCCTAATTCTTAACCCTTCTGGGTCTCTCACTCCAGCTGGTCACACAGAAAAGGCTTCATATAATTTGGAAAGATTTGATACAGGATACAGAGATATGGTTTACTGCTAATAAGGAATGCAGAGTTAATTGCAGTCTGCAGCACATGAGTGTACATAGATGTATGCCACTGGAATTAGTTGTTGCTCATTAATATTGGCCTCATAATGAATAGAGTTAATAGCAATAAGTGGATTTAGATTGTGTGTCTGGAACACATTATTGTGACATTATAAGGAATGTAAAGGTTAACCGCACTGCTTCACAAATCAGAGAACTGGCAATTATTGTGTTTGAGTTATGTTGGCACATCTTAAAAATACATTTCTAAACGTTTAATCTAATTTCAAATTTAAAAACCTGATATACCAATGGATTTTGATCTCAAGAGGGACTTGTTAGTTGCATTCCATATGCAGTTGACCCCCATTTTTTATTCTTATATAGAAAATGCATGAAAATCTATGCAAATTTTTTTTTCATCTGATCTAATGAAAAATGTCTGTTTCGTCTGGAAAGACATACCCTGGGGTCATAATAAAAAGTGCTATAGCAACCACAATTAAATTGCATGGTCACCATGGTGTACACAAAGGTATACAGTGCAAATAGATATTAAGGGCTGAATATATACATTGGGAGGAAACTACATATAATGGGGAGCATGGTGTTGAGAAGGGGTGTAGCAACATCAGTGAAGTGTACTTTGTGTGTTTGACAGACACCAACTGAATGCTGAAAATATGCAATTCTTTGATAAATTCATGACACATTAATGGGAAACTATAGGCACCCAGACCACTTCAGCACATCTAGCGTCCGTTAAATCCAAATAGGAAAGCATTGATTCACATCACCTCACAAACTGTGATTGCTCTTCCCCTGTTGTGCTGCTGTTGACAGGGATGGATATCCCAAAAGGCAGAGTAGTCACCTGCCTACAGGTGCTTGTCCACTAGGGGACACCTCTATTTGGCACTTATAGTGTGTCTTTGTGAGCTTAAATTAGCTGGTGGAGAGAGATAAGTACCAGAAGCCTTGGCCAGTGTCCTCTGTAATCCAGTCAGCCTTAATAGTAGACCTGCAGAAACAGTCATAGATGGTGTAAAACCCAGTGCTGTCCCAGCTCCTCTAGTGTCTGTGTGAGGTTAGACAGGAAGTGGAAGGGATCACTTCCCATCTGCCATCACATGGGAAGTAATTTGCAGGAGCAGGGGAAGCCCTTAGTGAAAAACACTGTACAACAGCTCTTACAGCTATAAAATTATCATCATAGAAGACTGACTGTTCTTTAGGAGACATAGGAGGGTGAGTACTCTGCAAATAACCCTTCAAGCAACAACACTCAAAGCCTAAACCAGAAAAAAAAAACTATATTTAAGCTGCACTGTCACCGTCTAGGATCTTTGCAGAATTCGCAGAGACCCCCCCCCCCCGACAGTGGCTATGCCGCTAGGAATCCGGTGGCTGGTAAAGGTAACTGAGAAAACCTGCACTAAGTGAAATGTGACCACCCCCGGGTTAGCCCCCCCATATTGAGAATTTTAACAAAAGATTATTCCATTTGTTAGATCTTTGTTAGATCAGGTTTGATCAACATGTTTTTTCGCTAGATCTACTCTAAAATATGCAATATTAACAATCATTGTCAGGGGGGGCTAACCAGTAGCCAGCCCCCCCTCAACAAAAATTTGTACAAATTGTTGTTGATTATGATAGCTCTACGTTAGATCGGGTTTGATCAGGCAACATTTTTGTTAGATCTAGTCTAATTACTGAGATATTGCATATATAATTAGGGGGGGCTGGCCCCCCCCCAACTGAAATTTGGACAAAATGTTACTGATTTTGGTAGATATTCATTAGATCAGGTTTGATCAACTGTTTTTTTCATTAGATCTATCACGCAAGAGGCAGTATTCACTACTTAACTTTGTGGGCGTGACTACGGGTTTGCCCCCCCTCAAGTGAAATTTGAAATTTATTTTTATTGATTTTGGTAGATATTCGTTAGATCAGGTAAGATCAACTGTTTTTTTCGTTAGGTCTATCACTCAAGAGGCGTTATTCATTACTTAACTTTGTGGGCGTGACTACGAGTTAGCCCCCCCTCAAGTTAAATTAAATTTGATAGATATTCGTAACAATAGAATGTACAAGCGCAATTGCAAAATCGTGATTTAGTCACAAACACTGGCCAAATATTAGTTTTTTTGCTTTTTTCACACAAAAACAAATATGAACGCTAACTTTGGCCAGTGTTTATGACTAAGTGGCAAGACTAAACATACCCCACTTTCAGTACCTTGGGTTGTCTACTTTTTCAAATGGTATGCTATTATGGGGGTAATTCTCATTCCTGGGCTACCGCACCGTCTCAAAGGTAACATTACTAATCTGGCAAATTTCAATTTGAAAATGGAACGTTCTATATTTGACCCTGTAACTTTCCAAAACACCATAAAACCTGTTAATGGGTGGTACTGTTGTACTCGTGAGACATCGCTGATTACAAATATGTGCATTTTTTTGCAGTAAAACCTAACAGTATTATGACATTCACAGTTAAAATGTCAGACGGAAATACAAATTTAAAAAAAATAATCTTATTTTCTCACATTTTATTAAACTTTATTCATAATAAATTATGTTCCATATATGAATAGTTAATGATAAATTAAAGCCCTGTTTCTCCTGAACAAAATGATATATAATAAGTGTGGGTGCACTTAATGTGACAGCGGTGAATTACGGTTGAACAGACATATAGTGCAAATTCCAGTTTTTGTTTACGTTTTGTTTTGATCAGAACGTGCACTATTGACTCCGTCCTGAAGGGGTTAATATCGCATATTTTAGTGTAGATCTAACGAAAAAAATCATTGATCAAACCTGATAATGGAATAATCTTTTGTTAAAATTCTCAATATGGGGGGTAACCCAGGGGTGGTTGAAATGTGTCTCAGAGAGAGGAACACCTTGATATGAGTATATTTATTGTACCATTTGTTTTGTTTTTAGATTAATAAATAACTTATGTTAAATATATTGAGTATTTTATTGTACCATTTGTTTTGTTTTTAGATTAATAAATAACTTATGTTAAACATAGAGTTCCTTCCAATATTGTATCTGGGATAAAAAGAAGTGCAGTGTCACCTGGAATTTGACACTACGTCTACAAACTTGAAGCCAGTCGTTTATGGGCTCCAATACAAGGGGAGCAGACACCTGCAGATACATCACTTTACCTATTTGCACCTTGCAAACTAAATCTAGCTTGTTCTTTGTTTTTTTTTGTCTTTCTATTTATATACTGCTGGAGTTCTATGCTGTACAGCCATGCAAAAAGGTAGCAATGCCACCTTAAAGGCATAGAAGCCTGTATTCAGAAGGCTGTACCAAATGTGAGATTCCATTACTCACTACTTTTTGTCTAATTTATATCTATACCATATTGCATTATTACGTGCTTTTAATATATTTTTTTTACATATATATATTTTATGTATTACTTATTTATTACTGGTATTTATAAAACGGCAACAGATTCCGCAGCGCTGTACAATTAGTGGAGAACGTACAATATACACAGACAAATACAAGATGATGCTACAATCGATGTTTCAGGAGGAGTAAGTCCTCATCCACTGGAGGGACGCATGGAGCATCCGGTGCATCCTCTACCTCTGAGGTTGTCGCCGGCGAATGTCGGCGTAATGTTGCTGTGGCTAAGCAGTTACGTTAACCAGGAGAATGCTACGTGATTGAGAGACAGGTTCACGAAGGGGTTCGTTTTTCCGTTTCGGGATCGAATGGTTGTTCGTCATCTGCAGAATCTGAAGTCAGTAGGGTAATTTCCTGCCGTGGTGAGTGAGAAGCTGCTTAAGGAGGTACAGTTGGGGAGGATGTCAGGAACCCCATTACATGATATTCGGGTTTCGTCTTTGGGGGTCATGCCAATGAAGGAACCTGTAAGCAGGGCCGTCTTTAGCGTGGGGCAAACGGGGCAGCTGCCCCGGGCCCAGTTGCTCCTGGGGGCCCCCAGAGCAGCTGCCCTGTGGGCCCCGCGATTTGCGCAGCCACATCGTCCCACACGCTAAAGAGGGCCCCCAGGTGGCCCATGCACTAAGGGCCACCTGGTGGGCATTTGTCAGCAGGAGCCCGGTCTGGCGCTGTGACGCTTAAACAGCGCGACCGGGCCCCTTCCTGTTTGGCAGCCGGCTGGGAGGAAGTGAGTGCCGCGCGTCACTTCCTCCTACAGGAGATCAGAGCCGCGCGGGAGGAGGAAGGCAGGGAGGAGAGGAGTTTCAGAGGAGAACTCCCAACTGACTCAGCCTGCCACTGGACCCCAGGGAAACCACTCTCCAGAAAAGGTAAGGGTGGTTGGAGGGTGGCTAAATGTATGTCAGTATGTCTGTGAGTGTGTGTGTCAGTATGTCTGTCTGTATGTTAGTATGTCTGTGTGTGTGTCAGTATGTCTGTCTGTGTGTATGTCAGCATGCCTGTGTGTGTGTCAGTATGTCTGTCTGTGTGTATGTCAGCATGCCTGTGTGTGTGTCAGTATGTCTGTGTGTGTATGTCAGTATGTCTGTCTGTGTGTGTGTCAGTATGTCTGTCTTTGTGTGTGTCACTATGTCTGTCTGTGTCAGTGTGTGTATATCAGTATGCCTGTGTGTGTCAGCATGTCTGTGTGTGTGTCAATACTTCTCTCAGTGTATGTGTGTGTGTCAGTATTTCTGTCAGTATATGTGTCTGTGTGTCAGTATATCTGTGTCTGTGTGTATGTATGTGTGTGTCAGTATGTCTGAATGTGTGTCAATATGTCTGCCAGTATATATTTGTGTGTCAGTGTATGTGTGTGTCAGTATGTATCTGTGAATGTTTTAATATGTCTGTCTGTGTGTATGTGTCAGTATGTCAGTGTGATTGGGGGTTGGGCGTAATTGGGGGCGAGGGGGGATTGGGAGGGTCGCAGGGCCCAGGGGGCCCAACAAAATTCTTTGCCCAGGGTCCTATTCATATTATAGACGGACCTGCCTGTAAGTACCAGCTTATCCATCATTTATCGTATCTGAATGATGATATTGACAAGGCTCTTTGCTCAGTGTCGTATGCATCATTTGACCAAGCGGCCAAGTTGGTTCAGCGCATGGGCTAAAGGGCGTTGATGGCCAAGGCAGATGTGGAAGCTGCTTTTCGGTTATTGTCCATTTACCCTACCTGTCATCATTTGCTGGGCTGTTTTTTCCGAAGGGCAGTATTTAATTGATCTATGTTTGCCTATGGGTTGTTCCATCTCGTGTGCATACTTGGAAAAGTTCAGTACCTTTCTGTAGAATTGTTAAAGGGGTTGATATGTAATGTTTAAGTCAAGGTTGAGGCAGGCACTAGATTCTTGGTACATTACCTTGATGATTTCCTTAGTGTTCGGCCGGTGGGTTCAGATGCGTGCTGGATAAGGTTGAAAGCACTGGAATGGGTCTCGAATTGGTCTCGAATGTCTTCGGGAATACTGCTGGCAGGAGACAAGACGGTGGGCCAACTACTTGTTTGTTCTTCTTGGGCTTGGAGATAGATTTGGTCCTGGGTGAATGTCGGTTGCCTGAAGATAAGTTGCTTGCTCTCCAGCAGGCGGTAGCGGAGGTTCGGGGGTGGTGGGGGTAGAAAGTTACCTTGAGGGCTCTTCAGTTGTTGGTGGGCCGGCCAAACTTGCATGCCGGGTGATCCCTGTGGGTCGGGTATTTAACAGGTTCTTAGCTAGGACGTCTAGTATCGCATACCCTCATCATTTCATTTGCGTGTCGGCTTCCATGAAGGACGATTTGGACATGTGTTTGTTTTTTCTACAGGACTTTAATGGCCATATATCCAGGAATTGGCAGGTTCCTCGTGGGATTTGGAATTGTTTATGAATAAGTCGGGGAGTATCGGGTTTGGGATTTATTTTGCGGGGCATTGGTGTGCGGAACCATGGTCAGATGGGTGGAAGGCCAGCTCACTCATTTGCAATTTGGCATTTCTGGAATGTTTTCCCTAGGTTGTAGCATTGGCTTTGTAGGGTCATCAGTTGCGGGGCAGGAAGGTATATTCTTTACCGACAACATGTCAGTGGTTGAGGCTGTTAATGGTTTATCTGCTTCTTCTATCCTTGTTATTCTGCTCCTTCATCGCTTTGTTCTCGTTTGCATGCAGTTTAATGTTGTTTTCAGTCTGCATTATGTGCCAGGGTTCTTGAATGTGGTAGCTAATGCACTCTCTTGTTTTCAGTGGGAGCGGTTTCGGGTGGCGGCTCCAGGCGCGCAGGAGGAGGGTGTGTCTTGTCTAGCGGACGAGTGGCAGCTCGGGACCTCTTGATTGGCAGACTTATAAGGGGGTTGTTGGCACCGTCAAGGCTTGGCAATACTTGGACATGAGGATCATGACTCTGCTAAAACACCTTTTTTTTTTTTTTTTATAAATTCTTTATTTTACAAGTTTAGATGTGGTAAAGGGTACAGAATAAAGGTAGGGGTAGGGTAGCAGTGATATTCAATAATTTTCAGTTTCGTTTCATTTCAATGGTATCAGTACGATTTATTGCGAAATCTCATGTCAGTCTTAGGGTTGAGTGGTTCAGTTTTTGTATGTCTCAGGTGAAGGTTGTCACTTGGTTTTGGGTCTTGTCGTCTTTGCCTCTGAGAGCGTATTTGGCTCTTCCTGTGTTGTGTTTGTCAGGTTTGTGTCTCTTTCGGTTTTATTTGGGTCTGGGGTTTGGTCTGGTGTGTCTGTTTTGTGTACGGGTGCGGTCAGTGCGGGAGTTTGGTGGTCTCAACCCATGGGGGTCGTCTCGTTTAGGCTGTAGATGTGGAGGGTTTCCAGTGTGGTGAGATCCGAGTCTATGCCTAGTGCCTGAGGTTGTTCTCTTATATTTGTATCTGCTGCTGGTGATCATGTTGTACGAGGTGTGGTATTTTGTTTTTGTGTTGGGCGAGTTCCCTAGTCTTGTGATTATGCTTTTATTTGTGAGGTTGGTGTGGGGGGGGGATCTGTGTAGGGGTTGAGGGGTCCTATGTGGGGTCCCAGTGTGCTATCAGTAGGGTGTCTTTTTTTTGGGGGGGGGGAGGAATCGCATCTTGTTCCCGGGTCCTCCGTTTATGGTGCCAGTAGGTGGTGTTGGGTCCATGGGTCCCATATCTTGTGGAAGTTTCGTGTTGTATCGTTTAGTAGGGCTGATAGTTTGTCCATTTCCATTGTTTCTTGTGTTTTGTTAATCATAGTGGTTAGTTGGGGTGTATTCTGATTGCCCCATTGTTCTGCTATCGTCCGTCTGGTGGTGCTGCGACACCTTTTGACACTCTGTTATGGTTCATTTGACAGTTGTTTGCTTCCGGGGCATTCCTGTCTGGTATAGGGCGTAATATGACAGCTTTGGCATCTCTTTTGAAGCTTAATGGTTGGGAGGATATAACTAAACATTTCCTTGTGCGTCAGGCAATTAAGGGGTTTTGGAGAGGGAGGTCGTTGCAGGATTTGCGCAGACAGGTATCTTTTGAAAAAAAGGTTTTTTTTGGAGTATGAAGTTCTGTTGTTTTTAGTGGCTTTTAGTTGGGCCTTCTTTGGGGCATTTAGGATTAATGAGTTGGTCAGCAGCAAACGCTTGGGTGGGGGTGGGTTACAGTGTTCGGTTGTATAACAGAATCAGGTAGTGATTCATTTACATTCGTTCAGGTTTAGGGCTGCGACGGAGGCATCTCAGCTGGTATTAGGGGATGACCTGGTCAAAAAGATTGCGAGGTGGGAATCGGTAAGATGTGAGGCCCATCCATTTAGTTTAAGTATAGGTTGGGGGTGGTAATTTCTGTTCTTTGTTGATAACATGTTTTTCTTCCATAGGTTGGATTGCTTGGTTGATGGGACACTCGAATGTGTATTGGACACACCCGAGAGCCGCAGTTCGTCATCAAGGCATTCAGCTTTTTTTTTTTCGTGCTCATTGGTGCAACTTGTGTGGTTTGGTTTCTGGGGTTTCAGTTGGCAAGGGGTTTGTTTTGAGCTTTCCCAGAGGATTAGTGAGGGTCACGTGCCTAATATCGTTTTGATTCATGCCGGGGGGGAATGATTTGGGACTTGTTTAACAAAGGGATTTAATCCCCGGAATTAAGAGAGATATGGATAGGCCGAGGCAACTGGTCCCTGACGTGGTTGTCGTATGGTCGGAGATGGTTACAATGATGCCACGCTAGATTTCCCAAGGCTGTTGCCAAGAGCAAGGGGAAGGTGAATAAGTTGATGGCAACTGTTGTTAGACGTTTGGGTGGGGTGGTTGTCAGGCGTAGGGATTTGGAAGCCCTAATTCAAGGTTATTTTAGGCAGGATGGTGTAAATGTTTCGGAACTCAGTATGGATTTTTTATTGCTAGGGTTTCAGATAAGGTTACAACGGGTGTTGTTTTTGGTGGGAGCGCTCAGATAGTTCGAGGAGTTGAGCTCTGAGCTGTGGCGAGGGATGGATAGACAAGCTGAGGTGTAGGTCGTTTATCCAGATGTAAAATAGTTTAGTTCACTAAGCACAGTTTGGAAGGGTATTGGTAGGTTCAAGCTAGTGTGTATCTCGAAATACCCCTACATTGTGAAACCTGGAAAATCATGCACTCTGTGGCAATGGTTTATGTTATAATGTGGTATCATTTATTGTGATGTGGGTCATTGCCTATAGAATTGTTAAAGGGTTTGATATGTAATGTTTAACCCCTTAAGGACACATGACATGTGTGACATGTCATGATTCCCTTTTATTCCAGATGTTTGGTCCCTAAGGGGTTAAGTATGTTGACAACTTGAAATTGTATATGTTTATTTATATTATTAAAGCTGTGATAATTTCCCCAAAAATAAGGTGTGTGAGTATCCTTGAAAGGTTTTGTAAAGTATGCCAAAAAGGCGACTATGCATATGTCATGTTCAGCAGTGGAGAGGGAATCCTTAAATGTAGTCAGGCATTAAAGGTTGCAGTGATAACTCCATTATGGAATAGGCTGATCACCTGTTGCATTGTATGGAGATTAGCTGGTTTGGCTATTTTTCTAAGTCTGTAGTTTGCATGCTTCCATTCTGGTTACCTGCTGTACTAATTCACTTATCTATTATACGTTTTAAAAGATTTATTATTTTTCTTCTAGACTATATCTGTAGAAGATGAGACAGGGGGATAATACATACAGTCTAACGTATTATTTCTATTATCTCAGTGAGTACAGGAAAGGGTTAGCTCACTCATATTAATTAGCACTGGAATGCAAGGGATTGGAAGCATTGCTCACAGCAGAAATATTCCTGCTATATGCCTCCTGCCAGGACACATCTGAATTATATTAATGTTCAGTGGAGAAGGCCAGCATTCTCGGTGTAGACAGCACATATCTAACACATGCACGCTGCTAAGCACACAGGTAGCATCCATCATATATCCCACAGCCAAGGAAGGTTAGCATGATACACCCATTCACAGGGTATACAGAACTAAATGCTCATACATCACACAGGAAAGAGCGTATCCTGCACAAACTCCACAGTGAACATGACCGTCACACTGCAGGCATCCCACGGAGCACATGGCCAGGGTCATGCACACATACCATAAAGCATGGAGAATGCTGCAAACTCAGACAGCAAAGCAAGCATCCTAAACAGGTATCATGGTGTATGGGAGGAACATTAAAAACCGAAGGAGTTATAGTGACAATACAAGGTATATTGAGACATCAGAGCAATAGGAGAGGTTACAGGCAAAGGTAATGCAGACTACTAAGAGGGTCTATAGAGAGAGGGTACACTGAGTAATAAAAGGGTTATAATTAGTTATAAGAACAGCTATTGAGAAAGGTTTTATGGAGTAATAGAAGCAGGGGCGGATTTCCTATTAGGCATAATAGGCACGCCCTAGAGGCTTATGACTGATGGGGCGCCCACTCTGCATGTTAGAAGCCCCATCCTGCCTCCTATTTAGTGTCTGCTGCTTGTTGAAGTACAGATGCTCCAGCACTCTGCGATTGCTTTATACAGTCTGAGCATCCTGATCTGTGCATGACCCCGCCCCCTCAGACTGAACACAGTGATCTGTACATGGCCCCGCCCCTTAAACTGAACTTAGTGATCTGTGCATAGCCCCGCCCCCTCAGACTGAACACAGTGATCTGTACATGGCCCCGCCCCCTCAAACTGAACTTAGTGATCTGTACATGGCCCCGCCCCCTCAGGCTGAACACAGTGATCTGTGCATTCCCTGAACACAGTGATCTGTGCATGCCCCCAGACTGAACACGGTGATCTGCAGGAGGGAGAGGAATTTCCAGGAAAAGGGACAGGACTGGGGCCAGAATTACATTTACATACATATAGCATCAAGTTACTCAAGGAGGGTACATAATTTATACATGGATAAAAAAAAATTGTATAAAGGTGCTCACTATGATTACACTATTCCTCCTAGGGCAAAATCTACACATATACGCACACACAGGCACACACACTACTACTACTTACACACACTGCTTTACATACTGCTCACCACAATGGAATACGCACACACCACACTTTGTGTCATGTTTAATATGATCAAATATATATTTTTTTCTTACTAGATTAAAAAGGTATTGAGGTGTTTGAGAATTCTGTGCCTACAGGCACAATCTGGTCCTGAAAAGAAGGGGTTATAGGCAGACATTATAGGAGAGTTTATACAGACTAACAGAAAAGATTATGCAAAGTAATAAGATGGGTTATAGGGAGAGGGTACATTAAGTAATAGAAGGGTTTAATAAGGGGAGGTATACAGAGTAATAAGAGGAATTATTCGGGGGAGGTCATACAGAGCATCAGGAGCAGTTGTAATAAGAGAGGTTACAGGGAGTAATAGGAAGAGCTTTTAAGGAGACGATATATGAAAGATATATGAAAAGAATGTGGTATTCAGGGAAAATGGAACTGTGAAAGGCATTATGGGTAGCAGCATAGAGTTGTGTTTTAAAGAAAGTAAATTAGGCAATCAGGAGAGTGAAAGAAATCCTTTTTTTGTCAGGGTGAACATTACTTTCTGGTAGTAATTTTGGTTTTTCACATTTACAAAACACAATGAATTCATTAGACAATCAAGTCACATGATTGTTATTTAAAAATCAAAGCTATAAAAACAAATTACAAATATACATGAACACAGAGGAAGATAGTGCGTAGCAATGAATACACACGTATGCACACCAGATGGATGAATTAATGGCTCATTGGACTGGGCGAATGACTGATCACAATTATAACAGACAGGATTGAACAAGACAGCAGAACAGAAAAAATATAAATCAGACAGGAATTGATAACTGAGAATCTGCTGGGCAAATGAATTATCATGTGCCTATTGTATAGCACAGATTAATCAAAACTGCCCTTCATCCTTCTCTGCAGATTAGCACAATTTAGGAACACAATCCCTCTTCCTTTCTGAATGCCCAATCCCCTATAGATTATTGCTTTATACATCCTCTGCAGGTATGTTAGTTCTGTCTTCTGACACTGGTAGAGTTAAAATTCCGAGTTACCATAGCAGCAGAAAATAAATCAACTTCTTTACTCCTTAAGAACCAGCAAAATATCAGGCATGCCATGCTATAAATTACTTTCTGGAACATGTGGCTTCTTGATTTACTTTGTATTATATCTAAATTATTGAGGAAAGAACAAATTGCCAGATCTGTTCAGCTGTCTTTGCTTATAGGGACACTATACTCACCAAGACCAGTCACATAGTCACATAGGCTTTAAAGAGATGTGTCAATCTCAATAAAATGGTCTGGGTGCAGTGTCCCTGTCCTTTTAACACTGTAATGTAAAACCTTTTTTTGTGAAACCACAATGTTTACCTAGCAGGGTTAAGACCACTGTTAGTGGCTTCAGTGTGACAGCCACTAGAGCAGCTTCCATTGCACTGACCGAGTAAAACTTGGTCAAGTGATGAGATGCATTCATTTAATTATTTCCTACAGGGAAGTTTGAATGTGCATGAGTATTAGATCTCATTAATTTGGACATCGGCAGAAGAGGTAATGTTGCAGGAGGTTGAGAGGTAAGCAGCTCTGATGGAGTAAAAGGTGAGTATTTTTTAAATTGTTTTAATGCACCAGGAGTGGGGACAGTATAGCATTAGGAATACAGATTTGTATTCCTAAAGCTATAGTAGTGTTGCTTTAACATGCTAAAGCAGTATTGCTTAACATACTAAAAAGAAGTATTGATAGTAGTTGGCAGGCATTCCGCAAAAGACAACATGCCAAAACAACTTAAACAACAAGGGCCTTCAATTAAAAAAAGATAAAAGTTTATTGCTTGAAAAGATTGTTGGATGAATGACAGCCTGCATAGATAAAGAATAGAGAGCTGGCACTCAGCCCGTTGATTACCTAGTTAAAGATTGAGTGCCAATTTTCACAAACCTAAATACTAGATTATAATGTATGTATTATAATGTACTGTGTGGGGAAAAAAAAAAAATCAGGATATGTGAATAAATGATAGATTGTGCTAAACACCAATAACATAATTTTCACAAGTAGTATGCTTTTTAGAAAACATTCAAATGAAGCTTATTAAACACACTTTAAGAAGAACAAATTCAGATCCCATTAAAAGTAAAAATGTCAGATCATACTTATTTGAGATGGCAACCTGGTCTGTCACAAAAGTGACTACTAAATAAAGTAAATAATTAGTTATGTGGTACACTGGAGGGGGTGGAATGAACAGGTTTTATTTTTTTACTGCATATTTAGGTATATAAAAAAGTAATACATTTTGCCGAACACCACAATCACTAAATAATCCTCGGTACAATATGGTAAATAATATAATCAATATTGGCCATAAAACAATAAATGGTAGCAAGTAAACATAACCAAATGTGTATACACATACGCATAGCAGATAAAGAAGAAAATACTGGCGATGAAAATACAAGGTATCTTGGAGGTAAATTGCTTTACAAAAACAAATCAAAGACCACTCAGTAAAAGACTGAACAAAAAGTCCTTACTACAGCTTGCATTTTTTAGTGTTATCAAAATGACTAAATGGTCTCAGACACCATTTCATCCACAGTAAGCACCAAATATATAGTTACTGGATTTGCCAACAGATAAAATAAGTGTATTGATATTTCACAACGGGGACAGCACAGTCACCATGCCAGAACATCTGGATTCCATACCCAAAATAGAAGTCTTTCATTAAATGACGAGACCTCATTATACAGTAGTATGCATTTGGAAATTAAATACCATCAGCGGTCAAGTTATTAAATAACATTTCCCTGGCTAAAAATTCGAAATTCTTCCCTCTCAGGGGACAGGAATAAAATTTGCATGTGACTGCATATGAACTTATACCATGGCTCCTCAGTCTTTCTCCTGTCCTCTCAGCAGGACGGGACAGATATGGCATGTGCCCTTTAAATCTGACTTGCCAACGGTTTTGCATACCGCTCACTTGGCCAGAAAAGTCCTTGGCCCTCTTAGTAGTGGCATGAAGAGCTCAGAAGCTACTCTTGTGGGCCACGGATGCTTCATCTAAAAAATAACTTGTGTACCATTTTGTTTGAAAGCAATCTTCTTTTTGCCCAATGTTGAAAGATGTAATTAAAAGAGCCAACAATCATAGAAAAGCCATCCTGCATCAAGATAGACATGATGACAACAGAAGACAAAAACAGCATTCATCCAGCCTCGGAGAGTAGGGCCAGTAGACCCAGTAAGGATTATATAGCATGGATACCTCTCTAAAAGGAAGCCAAGCAAACCAGGACAGAAGTAGAAGAATATCTTATTCCTTTTGTGGCAACCATCCTGACTCCTTCATTTCCCTTGAAATTGTGAGCAAGACTTAGACAAATTCATGAGATGTAAACATGTTGCATACCAGATGCCTGGGTATTATCAGTTCTAAAAAAGGGTTGCAGACTGAGAAGAGACAACATACTAAAGAAGGGCTTCTTAATGTCAAAATGTCTAGCAAACAAAGAGGAGACTGGCAGTTCACAAATACATCCTGATGTCTTAGAAGGCACAGTCACGGAGAGAAAAATTTCAAGGTCTCTAGTCATAGCCTTTTCTGGTGAAAAAGCCCATGGGAAAATTATGTTCTATACTGGATTTGCATCCCATCGATTAGTTGCTTCATACCAGAATATTCAGTATGGAATAGTCTTCCAAACTACTATGTGTTATAGCCCATGACAACTAATTAATCTTTATGGATCTAGGAGATGCCTTCTATCACATCCCTGAGGCACAAGCTTACTATCAGAACTTGTGTTTAGCTATTGCCAGCAACCATTTCCAATAGAGGGCCATGCTGTTCGGCACAAGTACTGCATCCAGAGCCTTCACTAATATTCTGGTGCCAATAACTGCAGGTTTGAACAACAACAAAGGTTGTTCTGTAAGAAAGAGCTCTGATCCATCACTGAATACTGGTGCATATGAGCAACAAATAAGGGGTGTCATACATCAGTAATAAGGGGAGCACCAACAATCAGGAACTGTTGTAGGAACTAGAACTCCTACTACTGTCTTGGCTTTATGGAAGGTATTAATGCCACTTCCCTTCCAGGAAAAGACAAGGTCATGGCAGATTTTAGACTGAGAGAATTATGAATGATCCTTGTATAAAAAATATTTTTCAACAGCTGATCAAGAAATGGTGTTCTCCTCAAATCAATCTTAGCCTGAACGGACTATTGATAAGTTCTACATCCAGTTATAATCGGGTACTTTTATCAAGCACTGCAATTACCCTTTATGATGCTACTTTTGGTCACTTAGTATTTTCAGCAGTTTTTTCAGTTGCCTAATAAATCTTCTGTTGTGTTGCATTTTGCTTCTCTCCATTTCTTGGTTTTTAAGTTTGGGTACTACCAGTAGGTATGCGCCATGTTTAACCACTAAATACAGACATTTCCTGGTTATGGGCCATGGAAGCAGAATGATTAAGGAGGTGTGTTATGAGTTTCTGATTTTTAGCCATGTGCAGATTTTATTCCTGTGTCTTCTGAGCTGTGAGGGGAGGAGCTGCTTATATGTATATTACCATGGAAAAAAACAGAAAAAGAAAATTATAATAAATGTGAATACATTTTCTGTTTTTATAGCACTGGCCAGTGATTTTCACAAGTAGTCTTCTTTTCTTTTTGCTACAGTATGGTATGCTTTTGTGTTTGTTTTTTGCACTTTAGACATTTTATTTATATTGAAGTAGTTTTTCTTACTGTATTAAAGGGCATCACATACATTTTGCTGTTTTTGGTGATATATAGCATGATCTTTATTTGAGAAACTATTGTGATTTTCTTGCTAGTTTACAATCATTTATAATTTTATACATAAAAATGTTAAATGTTTACTTGCAACCATTGCCATTTATGTACAATATGGAGTATCATTTCTTTAACATTGTAGTTTGGGTTATTATGGGATCGTGATATTAACTACGTTGGAATTTTTCCACACCATGTTTCACTATTATACAAGATAAAAACTAAATAAAACATTGTATTTTCCATGTCTCTGGTATATGGTCCCATAGATCTACCTACGTACAAGATGTAGGTGCCATTTCTCAAATCAATTTCCAGTAGAATAGATATCGCAGGTTCTACTCCAGATTTCACACAATCTTAAAATGAATTTAATGTTTCATATGTAAACTAATTCATAACTCATGATTAGCATTTGGTCACTGAGTGTAAAAAAGACAGTCCCAATCTTGAAAAAAAAAAAAAGGTATTTTTTGTCCATATATACATTATGAATATGTACATACTAAAGTTTTGTTTAGATGTCTGCATTTTGGCAATGAATATACTCTAGACAACAGAGGAGTATATTAACATGACTTCTGTAGTTTGACAGAAGTTTACATCTCTGTGCCGCATATAGGGCAGAAATTTTTTTATTTTATTGGTACAGTATTTATGGCCTTTTATTCATTAACTTACAAGCCTACATCTGAGTAGCAAAGATTAGACCAAAATAGCAGAGCTTTATTCCAAGATTACAACAAGTCTGTTATTAATTTATTACATAGATTCCTTAATTTATGTACTTGCATTAAAGAGTTCCTTTCAGTAAATGAATAGGAGGCCTGCACCAGTAATATTTCCAGATTGCAATGCAAATTACTAGATCCAGTTATAGAAAATTGTGTAAGATAAAAGTGGGGGACTGAACAATCTGCTGAGGGGTGAAATTCTGAATTATAAAAAGTGTTACTCCAAACATCATAATCACTACAGCCCGCTCTAGTGGTTATGATGTCAGGAATACTCATGAGCGGGTCTCCAGGTATGGGACAAATTGTTTTGCATTGGTTTGTCCCTTTACCAGAGTCCCACAGGACGCTGAGCCTTCTTTGATGCTGGGTGACACAAATCCAGCTTCTGCAAGTCAGATGCAGATCCCCTGCTCACAGACAATGAGTGACAAAAATATTCACAGAATTGACATTATTCAACCCGAAACTCTCATTCCTAGCTGGCAGATGATGCTCTAGACCAATGGTTTATCAAATGTTTTTCCTCAGTAAATGAATGTTTGCATATAATTAAACGATGGAATGCTGAGTAAGCAAATAAAAATTCTACCTACCCAGAATTTTTTTCAGAGCCTGTTACAGTTGTATTACTAAGTTTGCTAAGCAAATGGTCAATTTAAAGATTGAATATGGTGAAATGCTGTCTTACGTAATGAATAAGCATGAAGAGAAATGGCCAGACTCTAGAATCTTGGACACTAAGTGAATGAATTATTGTTTGCATGACTGCATTATTAATAATATTCTCAGTCATTGCCTGTTCTGCAGCTGTCTATTGCTCATTCCCGACAGTCCCTCAGTTTGCTCCCTTCTGAAGTTTTGCTAAATTCATGATTGCTTTCCTCAACATCATTTTGGTGCCTTCTTCTGCCTCAGTGTACTTGCTCCACAAGCTGACATGGAGGCAGCAGTGGAATATACCGCACTGTCAATAAAAAAAAAAAAAGTAATCTCACATAAAGACTGAGTGAGGTTTGGGACATTTGCTTTTCTTGACTTTGCGCATGAAACGGTTGAACTCTCTGTTGGTCTTATCCCACTTGTGAATGGCTGTAAGGATGTACTGTGTCTTCACTTTTCGCCCGAGTACCAAGAATTGTCCATTCAACTGCTCCAGCTGATGACAAGGACAATTAGCTCCATTCTTCAGGTAGAGTACAAGATCACCCCAGTCCTTCTTGTGGATGGGTCCTCTCTTCAAAGCTTTCTTTTTCCGGAGCACCAATTTCCTATCTCCACCTTCCTTCTTCACTTCACGGACAGTGACTTTTAGAGCTGCATTAGGAAAGAAATTAATACATTTAGTGAAAAAATGTACTTTTTTAAAATGGGCAGTAGAGCACATTAATATATATGCTACATGTGTATTTTTTTTAATGAAAGTTCAGTGATGGTTATGTCTATGTGACAACCCAATGGAAACAAGTAGGACCTCATCAGGTCCGATACAACTGCCAATAATAAAAGGTTTACAGTAGTGACAACATATTTGACAATATAATAAAGAGCCCCTAGACAATGGGAAGAGTAATTTACATTATTTTAGTGTATATAAAATATATTGATCTGACTGCAGATTAAATCAGGACAGGCTTAGACAGTGCCAGGTTTATATCTAATGTAAGGTGATCTGACAGCACATTATCAGGACGGGCTCAGACAGGGCCGGTGCAAGGATTTCTGCCGCCCAAGGCAAAGATCCATTTGCCGCCACCTCATGTCACTCACACACTGGCAGACACTCACTCACAGTCAAACACTCACACACTCACTGACACACAGAGGCAGGCACTCACTGACAGACACTCACGGACAGTCAAACAGTCATGGAGTCGGGCAGCTCCTCACTCCTCCCGCTTGCTGTTTAGTATGCCGGGGCTGGAATGACGTCATATTCCGTCTTCTGGCATCACAGAGGGCGTGCAAGGGAGGAGTGAGAGGCTGCAAGAACAGCCTCCCTCGCCGCCTGGCTTGTCTGTCCCCCTCTCCTCCGGACGGTCACTGGCATTTGTTGGCATTGCAGGCATCTAGCACAGCTTTGGGGGCGCCCTGCGGTGGCCAGAAGGCAACCTCCTGGCCCCCTTCTAACAGGGCTCCTCTCAGCACCCTCACCTTCCGGAGCCTTGAGGATCATCCCGGCGCTGGGGCTGAATCAAGAGCCGCTCGCCCAGCACTGCGGCCCCAGACAGGTGCAGGCAGCCCACCAGAAAACATCCCGATGGGCGTCCCCAGCAGGCTTGCACCCTAGGCAAGTGCCTAGTTCACCCACCAGTTGTCTGGGCTCAGACAGTGCGGTGTTTAGATCTAATGCATGGTGATCCGACATCAAATTATCAGGACAGGCTCAGACAGTGTGTTTAGATCTAATGTAAGGTGATCTGACTGCAGATTATCAGGACAGGCTCAGAGACAGATTCGGACACTGTTCAATTTGCAAATCTATAAAGTGTAAAGTGATCCGACTACAATTTTAGGACAGGCTCAGAGTGATTATACAATTTCTTCTTTATTAATACAGTGTGCACTAAACAAGATACAAAAATGGCTAGATTTGTTGATAGTTCTGACATGCAAGGATGTGGTTAAATATGCCCTCAGTTTGCCCTGCTTATCCGTGGTGCCTAGTTGCCAGCCCCTGTCATCAGATTTTGATCTGAGTGGGGGGCTACATTCTTGCAGTTTTAATCCTCTCAAATGAAAAGTTAGCTAGCTACAATTGCATGCAATTTCTGGGAAATAGAGGGAGGGAGGGAATTAAAGAAAAAAAAAAAAGAAAATAGCACAGAAACAAAGAGCTTATCTCAGTCTGGAGTAATGTCATCCTTGATTAAATTACCCTTCTAATTCCATGCCTGAGGAGACTAAAGAAAATTGATCGGGGAAAGAAACAAAACAAACAAAAGTGCAGAAAAGTGTAGTTTTATAGGGATGTCAATCATAATGGTGAGGATAACAGGTGATATGAATTCATAAGAGGGACATCCGTATAATAAGACAAGGCAGTTTAAAACGTTATCATGCTCCAACACCTTCCCGACATTGGGAAAGTCCGGCCTACCTGCTCACCCAGCATGCCAATCACTAGCTGGATGCCTGCCTGGCAATCAAGGCAGTCACCGTGCAGCCAATGCCGGCAATCCATGTCAAGTGATTGCAGCGACAATATGTCACCGCAATCACAGTTACAATATTCATTGTACATTGTTCTCTGCCTCTCTCTTTCCTCACTTTGTTTTGATGTGAGAGAGATCGCAGCGTTACAATGTCCCAATCTGTAAAAAAACTCATCTAAAAAAAAAAAAAAAATAGTAATAATGATTTATTTTTTTTAGTCACCAAAACAACTTTAGCTTAATGAAGCAGTTTTGGCGTATAGATCATGCATCTGAAGTCTCACTACTCAATTCTCTGCCATTTAGGTGTTAACAACATTTCTTAATTTCTTACACTCTTTTAGATTGTATTCTGTGATAAAGTGAAAGCGGCACTGTCATGCCGAACTTACCTTTCCTCAATCTCTTCCTCTTCTCCCCCTCTCTCAGGATCTGTTCTTCTTTTCTTCCTGTCTTCTTTAGTTTTCTTTAAAATCATAAGACAAAGTAGGGACTCTTTGCCTTATGGAGGATTCCTCCGCTTGACCAGCTCTGACCAGCGGAGGAGCAAAGTGTGCTTAATTTCCCCTGGTCAAAGCAATTTTCCCATGATCCCTAGCTTTCCTCTGTGTTCCCACAATGCGTTCTAACTGAATGAGAACAGTATGTTCGTTTCTTTTAGAACGCAATTCGGCACTTTATTCGGATCGGAATTTCATTCGAATGAATGAAACTCCGATCCTATTCATTGCCGCGGCTGCATCTTGCAGCCGCTTAGTAGATAACTCCCTAATTCCCACGTATCAGGGAGTTATCTACTAAAAGGCTGAAAGACCTAAATTGGTCTTTCAGCCAACTTTACTAATACTAAGTAAAAATTACTTAGTATTAGTAAATAATATGCCCCTACTCGCTATATCGCGAGTAGGGGCATGTCTGGTAAACAGTGAGCAGCCTGTGGCTGCTCACTGTAAAAAAAAACAAAAAACTATTGGCCCCCACCCCTAAACGACGGGTGGGGGCCCTAAAGTAAAATAAGGGGGAAGACCTAATGTCTTTCCCCACCCCTGGGCGGCGGGTGGGGGCCATAGTGAGAATGAGGGGGGGGGAACCTACTGCCCCCCCCAGATCCCCACCCCTGGGCGGCGGGTGGGGGCCATAATGATTACGAGGGGGGGGACCTACTGCCCCCCCGGCCCCCACCCCTGGGCGGCGGGTGGGGGCCATAGTGAGAATGAGGGGGGGGACCTACTCCTCCCCCGGCCCCCACCTCTGGGCGGCGGCCATAATGATTACGTGGGGGGGGACCTACTGCCCCCCCCCCGGGCGGCGGGTGGGGGC
>OW240914.1:129802635-129842021 GCA_933207985.1 Pelobates cultripes | reverse complement strand
CCCCCTCATTATCTTCATGGCCCCCACCCGCCGCCCAGGGGTGGGGGCTGGGGGGGGGCAGTAGGTCCCCCCTCATTCTCACTATGGCCCCCACCCGCCGCCCAGGGGTGGGGGCCACGGGGGGGGAGTAGGTCCCCCCCTCATTCTCACTATGGCCCCCACCCGCCGCCCAGGGGTGGGGGCGGGGGGGGCAGTAGGTCTCCCCCCATATCTTACTTTAGGGCCCCCACCCGTCGTTTAGGGGTGGGGGCCAATAGTTGTTTTTTTATTTTATTTTTTACAGTGAGCAGCCACAGGCTGCCCACTGTTTAGTAGACATACCCCTACTCGCGGTCTAGCGAGTAGGGGCATGGGGGAGATTTTGATCTCCCTTGTGCTATTATGGGGGTCATATTGACCCCCATAGAGTGAGGGGGACCTGGGGGGGGGGGCTTATGAAGTGGCGGGGAGCACTGCTCCCTGTCACTTCTATAGTTACATATTACAAGGAGGGAGCTGCGTGCCAGTAGCTCCCTCCTTGTAATAACCTGCACGAACAAGCGAACACTGATACATAGTGTTAGTTTGTTCGGCTGATCTTTCTATTCACTCATTCGTCTGTCTGATGAATGAGTGAATGGATGAAATTCCCGTTCACATGTCCAGGTGTTTCACTGGGCATGTGCGGGAATCTCACAGTCTGTCTAGTGTGGGCTGATGACGTGTCCCACAGGGACTTCACCTACCCACACAAAGATGGCGGCGCCCTGAATATAGATCGGGGCAGAAAATAAAGATTAAAAAATAGGTAATGTGGGGGGCTTAGGGGCATTTGGGGGTGACTAGGGTGTTAGTTAGAGATAATGGAGGCCGGAGGGGGGTTAAAAAAAACAACAGAATTCGGCATGACAGTGCCGCTTGAAGGCAGATAGGCCTTTTAACCCCAGGGGAAGTACGTGTAGTTTGTGTGTTGCACAACACAAAGCTTTGTTTAGTTATGGGCCCCTGGGGTGGAGCATTTGGAGAGAAGGGTGGGCCAGTGCTCCACTCCACAGTTTAGTGGTTTTCTGGGGAGACATAGATCCAGGCCAGGGTTTTTTGGACCGTCTCCAACCCACTGCTCAGCTGCAGTTAATCAGCTGTTGCAGTGGGAATAAACTCCTCCCTGCTAGGCAGGTAAAGGGGAGGGATTGCTGGCTTCTTCCCAGGAAGCAGGTAGGAGAGAGGCTGTTCTCTCCAGATAGAGAGTCAAGAAGACTAGGCACTGGGAGTGCAGAAAGGAAGCAGTCAAGGCTGGCTTGGAGCACTGGGAGTGCAGGAGGAAGCAGTCAAGGCTGGCTTGGAGCACTGGGAGTGCAGAAAGGAAAGCAGTCAGGGCAAGGCTGGCTTGGAGCACTGGGAGTGGAGAAAGAAAAGCAACAGGCTAGCTAGCAGAGTGTTGCTATCTAATAAGGTTGGTGCAATATGTTTTTGTTAGTTTAACCCTGATAGAGAGGGATATTCAAAGTGAGTCAGTGCTCAGACGAGCTAGGTTTTTGTTTAAAGGGAAACCTGTTATATTTATGTTTTCATTTGCTGCTGCCTCATATGTAAACTTACAAATAAAGTGCCTGGAATGAAGTTGCATTAAAAGACTGTGCATGTTTTTGCCCTAGAGGACTGTGCTACCTGCTGACAAGGATCACAATTCATATAAAGTTATATGTAAATACTTAGGTCATTGTTATATAATGTCTTTATACCATAACATGTTTATTGGATAACCCTGTAAAAGGTTTAATATCACTTTACTAAAGTGGGAATTCTGACCTGAGAGCATAGCTGGGTTAGAACATCAACATCAGCTATTGTCAAAGCCAATTAGCAGTAGCGTTTGGTGGTAAGGCTGCTATCTGGCAACCATAGTCTGCCCCAATTTTTTATATGGAATTTGTACAGCAAACATAGAATTCCATCCATGGGCTGCATATAAAAATTGCTCAGGAAGAGAGGGGGCGGGGAGGGTTAACTCCTCCATCCCCATCCAAAACAAAAAATGTAGAAGGGGGAAGTCCCCCTCAGTCATGATGCTGTGGCTTTTGAAATAAAATGTCTTACTGTTTAAAGGAACACTCCAAGCATCATAAGTGGTTATGGTGCCAAGAATGCCCTGGCCCATCCAAATTTAAGGACTCAAATCGTGTGTCTATAAATATAAAACGGAGTATGTGTCTTTAGGCATGTATCCAAGTGTATCAATACACATATTGCAACGGTAAATGGGTTGAGTTTGTGAGGGACCAGTTGTGGTGCTTTGAGGTGGTTTGTCTTGGTCTGGGTATTTTTGGGTCTTGGCAAGGCCTCGGTTTCTAAGCCACTCTCCAGACCAAGAGTGGGTACAGGGTGTCCTATGCATCATCACCTTTGCAGTTATGCATAGTGTAATAAAGATTGAAAAGGTCCACAGGGGAAGGTTTCTAGCACTTATTTACAATATGAGGTAGGCACCTTAAACAACCCAAGCCAGAGTTTCTTATTTCTGGTCGTAGATGATTACTGGTTTAAAAAAAAAAAAAAAAAAAAAGATGAAGGGAAGCAGCGTCTTAGGGATGTCCTCCAATCCAAATTCAGATAGGCAAATATGTAAAGGAAAGGAGGATAACGTGCAAAATATAGTGTAGTATGTTGAAGTTCAGGAGCATTAAATAAAATGTAATGCACTTACATTTGGAGCTAATTATCAGCTCCATAAAACCTATGTGACTGGGCACATACATTTGAAATCCTGTGGATATACTTTATTTCTTGTTCCAATGGGGTAACCCCGGATGGTATAGAACAAGCACAGAAAGAACCAATATAGTGTAGTATGTTCAATACAAAAAATAAAAAGGTATTTATGTGGATGTACACTCACAATTTACTGAGCCCACTATTGGCTCTCAGTGATGTGCATGTAATAGAGGGAAACACACACACGTTCCCCAGGTTCTCACATGAGATATATAAATAAAACACAAATACAAATATAGTGCTCACAGTTAAAACAGGTAAAAATAATAATAGGAAATGTACTCACAAGTTAAGAGCAAAAGAGATTTTGCTCAATTCGTATGGCGTAGATGGTAAAATTCCCACAAATGAATTTGATGGTACAATCTTTTAGTTGAAATCAGGAAGGACCGCGTTTCACCTTAACAGGTTTTCTCACACTTTGAGAAGCCTGTCAAGGTGAAATGCGTTAATGTTACTCTTATGCTTGTACATTTTAATTTTTGATAAAATTAGTGGGGTTGTTTATATAAATAATTTTGGATCTTTCTGATTTCAACCAGAAGATTGTAAGATCAAATTCCATGGTGGGGATCATACCACCTACGCCATACGGATTGAGAGTACATTTCCTTTTATTACTTTTACTTGTTTTAACAGGAAGCACTATTTTTTATTTCGGTTTTATTTATATATCTCATGTGAGAATACGACGCTATGTAAACCAATAGAGTGGAAACCCCTGTATACCCAAGTGTGAGAACTACCCCATTACATGCACATCAATGAGTAAATTGTAAATGTAAATTGTGAGTAGATTGTGAGTGTACATCCACATAATACTTTTTTAATTTCGTGTAACATACTACACTACATTGGTTCTGTTTATGCTCTATATCATCCAAAGTTACCTTATTGGATCAAGACACAACGTATATCCACAGGCGGGGGTTGTACCGCCCAGGCGCATACATTTGGAGATAATTATCAGCTTCAGAAAACTACAAGTGCATTACTTTTTATTTAATTTTCCTGAACAACATACTACAATATATTTCAGGCGCTCACTCAACTTGCATTAATATGCCAGCAAAAAGCCATTCTAGTCAAAGCCCCACATGGTCAAAGTTGAATAAAAAAAATATTAAATCAAAACAATGCTCCTAATTGCTTTAGGTTATCAGGTTACATTTACTCTTAGTAATCAAGTCTTTATTTTATTATTTTTCTTTTAATAATTATAAAAGCATGTGAAATGTTAGAATAATGGAACTGTACTGAATACTTTTTTTTTTTTTTTAAAGTACTTTTTCCTCCCTTCCCAATATGTGAGATTTCCTTACCAAATTCACTGGCGCACATGTGCTCATACATGGTGTCGGCCTTAATCTCGCTGTCACATTGTGGGCAGATCTCTGTCTCTGTATGAAGAAAATTAACATATTAGATATTATATTGTGAGTGCAAGAGGCTTAAAAAGTCCTACATTGTAATCCAACAGCAAAGGGTTTATGAATGTCAGGTGTTGTAAAATAACCTACTAGTCACAATTTATTTAAATTTTTTATGGGGGCACAATAGTCCAGGCACCCTCTTACCTGCTGAAATTAAGCGGTTTGGTAGCAGTTTAACATGGAAGTTGGGGCACTGGTGCCCAGTGACAATACTAAAATATAATGACCAAGCCGACTATTGCTCTAATTCACAAATAAAGCCTAAACTGGTTCATGCTCAATTCTAGATGTGAAGGCTAAACTGGCCAACACGTCAGTCTGGACAGAAATACTGGCTAACATAAATATTGATGCATAAATTACAATATTGGGAGTTACATAATAAGGATGTGGGGATGTGTCAATCACACAAATTGAGTCACCACATATACATGTGTCTTGGGTCAGACAGTGTTTGAAATTCAACACTTTTTTGTGCAGGGAGTGAAGCAAGGAAGACCTTTGAGACTGTCAGTTTTCAAACACTGTCTGAAGGACATGTTTATGACTGAAGGATCTTGTCATTAACTAAAGGTAGGAATTTGTTTAATTTATTAATAATTTTACTTGATAAAAATAAAAAATGTTTTTTAAAATCTCTATTTAAAACTTGATGAAAGAATTATAGTAGTTTTGATTGTTTTAATGTGACCATTGTGCTTTAAGCAGTTGCTAGGCTCTGTTTCCTTGCAGTAAGGATATATCCTATGTCTTCAGTAAGTTGAACCCTTACTCAGTATGTGCGTCCAGTTAGAAGAAAAACTTCATAAGACTTAAAGGGTTGATCCAACTATCATAACCACTACACCCCTGCACCATTCGTTGGTTATGGGGCAAACCTATTAACAGCAATTTGCCCTCTTACCTGGTCCAACCGAGCGCCTGGAAGGCAGGTTTAGGACATCTGGCTCCTGCAAAGCTGCAGAATACAAATTTTGATCCTGATGCGCATTCATTGACTGGGAGCACCAAACTGACATTAGCCGTAATTCTTGTTACACCTCTGGCAGCCAAGAATCAAATTGATGAAGTGGTCATGATGCTTGGAGTAACCCTTTATTTTACTTTTTTATAGGGCTTAGTCTAGAACAAACATACTTTATTACAGCCAAACGCTACAAAATAATAGGATTTTACACCTGGCAGACTGAGAGCACAGCCCTAAGTTGGCACAATCATAAATACAAGTGGGATGTAGAAATCATCCTTTATAGCATGCTAACCGGCTCTATTTCTACCTATTAAAGGACCACTCTAGGCACCCAGACCACTTCAGCTTAATGAAGTGGTCTGGGTGCCAGGTCCAGCTAGGGTTAACCCATTTTTTTTATAAACATAGCAGTTTCAGAGAAACTGCTATGTTTATAAATGTGTTAATCCAGCCCTCAAATCCTCTAGTGCCTGTCTCGTTGAAAATCACAGTGAGAACACGCAAGCATCAATATCAAAGCATCCATAGGGAGGAGAGGGGGAGGATCGGAGGCAGAGAGCTCCCCGCCCGGCGCTGTAGAAAAAGGTAAGTTTTAACCCCTTTCCTCTCCCCAGAGCCGGGCGGGAGGGGGATCCTGAGGGTGAGGGCACTATAGTGCCAGGAAAAAGAGTGTGTTTTCCTGGCACTATAGTGGTCCTTTAAAAGTTTCCACTCTACTGTACTGGTATGCATATGTTGAATATGCAGACCACCTGTAACACCATTTCAACAACACCCTCACATACATACACAATGTACAAACCCATAGTGCCGAGCTAAAATCTTCACTCTCCTGGGAAATTATCTAACCCTTACCAAAAGTGTGGTTGAATAGAAAATAAGGTTTTGTTTTTGAAAATGCCATTACTGGACATATACATATGCATTTTAACACTTATCACCATTACCATTCATAGAATGAAAACAAATACTAGGTGATGACTACTATAGAATGAACCCAGTTTGCAAATGTATATCACACATATACTTGTATACCCAGGGGAAGTATTAGTTTTGCGTTTTACTTTATTTGATTGAGGAGTGAGCTTAAAGTTACTAGAAAAAAAGACAGTCAGTGACAGGGTAGCTCCTTGCAGCATAACCAATTCAAGGACCATACATTATTATGGTACTTTAAATCCATACTTAAACCTGGCATGTCTTGATATTAAAAGGATTTTCTTAATTATGCTTCATGGTAGTAAATAAAAATATAGCTGAACAGCTTTATACGTGTGACAAAAAAAAGGCACAAAAGTGACATTTTATTCTGATAAGGTGTTTTCCCTACTGTGCCCAAAGTCACAAAGTAAAAAACCAAAAACAAAAGCCACAGGTTTAATTAGAAAGGCCAAATGGCCCAATATTGAGGCAAAGAAAAGGCAAAGTTGGTGGGCTGTGAATTACTAGTGATAAGACACATTGATGTCACTATGTGAAACACAGCTGTCTTACGTGTTGGGAATAAAATGAGGTGGTGGGGGGGAAATGGAGCAGGAATGTAGACTTTGACACGTCACAATCTGACAGAGCTGGACTGGGTGGGAGTGTGATACTTAACAAATGCATATCAAAGGGCTAGCAATGAATTGTTTACCATGAAACACAAGCATTGCTACGAATAAAAGTGAAAATACTTCATTAGTTGAATTAAACATTTATTTTCACTATGTTTTAACAGTAAATGTGCTGTACAGCAGAATGGAGATACAAAGGGCAATAGATACACTGACCAGTTATAACAGGGTGTGTAAGCACGCAAAGGGGGGAGGGTTGTAAATGATCACAGGTAGGTGCACTGGAGTCAGTTTTACATGTAAGTCACTGTTGCCTGACTGACACAGGTCTCCAAACGTAAGCTCTTGTGCAATTCCTGACAGTATAGTGATCCTTTAAAGCTTATGGCAACTTCAAATCTTACAGATCTAATTTTATTTATTTTTTTTAAACACCTTATCTAGGAAAAAATATATACTGCACTATTATCTGCAAATAATGCCACCTACAAATTCAGTAAGAGGAAAAAAATATAAGTGATGTAGAGATTTTTTTTTCCCCATTTACATTTTTTTAGGAAATAGGAAAGCAATTGGATGATAATGATGTCAGTGAATCTGAATCCTTTAAACAGACCTAACTTTCTCATCCTCAAATTCACACACATTAATCAAATCTGTCAACACAGTGCAACATACACCTACTACAAATAAAGCAGCTGATTAAATATAAGAGCTCCCAGAAAACCAACAGGTACATATGTTCAGAAGCTATGCCTTACTATGTCTTTCAGCTTCTTGGAGAGTTGTGTTGGCTTGTGAAAGTGTTTTAGGTTGCCACAGCATGCATTAACCCCTGCCGTAATGGAAGTTATAGATTTATCGGATCTAACCGTGTATTCAGAAATCAGAGGTGTATGGCACAGACCCCTATGAACCCTGCATACATTGTAAAAATAAAAAAATAAAAATAATAAAATTGTAGCTAAAAATACAACTTTTTTTTTCTTTTAAAGGATTCAGATTCACTGACATCACTATCATCCATGGATTGAAACACAAGTCATATTAAGAATATATTAGCTCTGTATATATTAGATGGCCAACAGGTCTGAGTTTAGAGAATAAAGATATAAAAATAAACACTTAAATTTTTTTTTAACTATTATCCATCCAGCAGTAGAACTACTGAAAACACAAAGCAAAATCTAAGGTGAACAGCATATAGGACCTACAAATAACTATCTCTATATGGGTAAATGCCATAAGACATATTTTGTAACTATTTTAAAATGGATTTGTAGTGATTAACACATGGATACAAAATATTCTACTTCTGTATTATTATTATTCCATTGTAGAAGTCAGCACTTTAAAAGGACAGGAAAGTCACCAGAACAACTTGAGCTTAAAGGAGCACTACAGTGCCAGGAAAACAAACTAGTTTTCCTGGCACTATAGGGTTATTAGGTTACCCCCCTCTCCCTCAGGGCCCCCTACCGCTGGGCTAAAGGGGTTAAAACCCTATCAGCCACTTACCTTAATCCAGCACCGGCTCGCTCGGCGCTGGTGACCGCTCCTCCCCCTGCTGACGTCAGCCCCGAGTGCGCATGCACGGCCAGAGCCACGCGCTCATTCAAACCGCCCATAGGGGTGGTTGAGCCGGTTGACGTCAGTGTGTCCTCAATGCGATTATCACATTGAGGATTGCAGAAGCGGCCTCTAGTGGCTGTCAGGGAGACAACCACTAGAGGCTGGATTAACCCTCAATGTAAACATTGCAGTTTCTCTGAAACTGCTATGTTTACAGCTGCAGGACCTGCTACCCAGACCTCTTCATTGAGCTGAAGTGGTCTGGGTGCCTATAGTGGTCCTTTATTGTGTATAGATCATGCATCTGAAGTTTCACTGGTCAATTCTATGCCATTTAGGAGTAAAATCACTTTTGTTTCTGTTTATGCAGCCCTAGCCACACCTCCTCTTGTGACTGACACAGCTTGCATGAAAACAATATGATTTACTTTTTTTTTTTTTTTTTTTAAATCTTTTTTTTCAAATTTTTCGTCTTATTGTACAAAAAGATATTAAACACACATTCAAATTCATACACATAACTACAAAAAAAAAAAAAAAATACCCATCACCTCCCGAGAGTTCCACTGACTTCCAACTTCTCTATCTCTTTTCACATGATATTAAAATTACAATTGTAATAATTTTTTTTCCCAGTTTTCCCATAGGCTCAAATTATCATCCAGAAACCTGCAATGATCCTTCTCCATTTTAAGTTGGTAAATCAGCTGAATTGTTATTGTCTTGATGTTAAAAGGGGTATCTCCCTTCCAGTTCCTTGCTATTGTTATTTTGCAGGCCATTAAACAATGAATAATTAAAAATTGATTTGTTTTATTTAATCTTGGCCATTTGTAATGTAGCAACATCACCTCCGGTTTTAGAGACATTTTAACACCGCATAGCCTATGGATGACAAGCTGAGCCCACTGCCATACAACAATCACTTGTTTACAAGACCACCACATATGAACATAATTTCCTTTTTCCTCTCTACATTTCCAACACTTTGTGTCTCTAGATACGTCAAATTTCGCTATTTTCGTTGGCGTCATATACCATTGATTAACCAGCTTAAAATGTGTTTCTATCAACACTAAGGAGTGGACATATTTATTAATTTTTTGTAGGTTAGATGTCCATTCAGATAGTTCTATATTTATTTTTAGTTCACTATTCCATTTTTTAATAGCACTAGGCGGAGCAGAATCATCCAATAATTCTAACATCCTAACACATCTAGAGAATAACTGCTTTATCTTACTCTGGTATAATATTGATTTTAATATATCATACATCTTACCCTCTTTTACTAACTCAACTTTTTCCATATAATGTTTTACTCTAAAATAAGTATATACATCTTTAACAGAGATCTTAAACTCCTCTACCAGCATTTTATAAGGTTTGATTTTATCCTCCTTAATCAGATCTTTTATAATATTTATTCCTTTTTCTTTCCATGATTTTAAGGATATACTCTCCATATTTAATTCTATTATTTCTAGTTTTTGAAAGTCGAATATTTTCTTCTCCAAATCAATTTTTTTCCTTATTTTTTGCCATATTGTAGAGTAATCTGTCCTAAAATGTACGATCTGGATAAGTTGTATTTTATTGAACTCCAGAGTAACTCTGAAGGATTTACTTTCAATCAGATGTAACTTACTGCAAAAAGTTCTCCTCTGTAAATGTAACCTGCAGAGACTAGCAAGTTATTAACAGAGCAGAATATAAGAAAATCTAAATTAAAGAGAAATTCAATAAAGGAAGTATAAACATAAGATGACTCTTTACAGAGATTTGAGCAGTGAGACTGCAGAGGTATGGACTATAGACCGAAACTGCTTCATTAAGCTAGAGTTGTTTTGGTGCCTGTAGTGTCCCTTTAACAGTGCCTGTGAGTACCTGTAAGATAATAAAATACTACCATCACACACACACACACATCTTCTTCAATCGTACGTACTCAGCAGTTAGTGAGAATGGAGAGGAAAGACAAAATTGTGAGAATTCACTTACAACTAGATGATGGCTGCAGGTAAATTGCAGCAAATCTGAAATGAGAAGATCAGATCAGTGGAACCACAGTAGTGGTACAGGATGTCGGCAGCCCAATAGCTACAGAAGTGGTAAATGCCTAAGTCCTGAATTGTTGGTGTTCCGCGTACCTTGAAAACCTGTTGGGAACTACTGCTCTAGATAGTAGGACTGAAAATAGAGTAAAACCCAATTATACGTAATCCTTTAAATAAAAAAAATAAATTAAAAAAAGTAGGTGCAGAGATGAGCCTGATTTGATAGATGTGGTATTTAGTCATTTGTGTTCGACAAGAGAAGGCCCAGAGCATCAGAATTTTTCTTAGTGCAATGCTTTTCCTCATTTACAGGTTAACACTGAACGAGGGTCCCTGGCCACGTACAGCCCAGCCCCTACTGAAAGTATGACTAAGGCAGATGTTACTCACTTTCTTCTAGCGATACCAGCAATGGGCACTGTTATAGGCTGATAGCATTCAGCTGACATTCTCAACCAATCACACCTACCCACTGGTGCTCAGGCCAATGCTTCCTCATTATCCCAAGAAGCACAGAGGGGATGTTCTGCTGGGGCCTATCATTTATCATTAAACATAAAAAAATGATTTAAGGCTGAATGAAAGGACAGGGCTGATCCTAGGGTCACAGGTGCAGACATTTTTTTGACGCCCCAAGGTGTGCACGGTCATCTTACTAACCTCTTCCCTTTGCAATGACTCCATCCAGACACATACACACACTCACTGAGAGACACACACAGAAACATACTCAGACACATTGACACACGCTCTCAATGACAGACACAAATGCTGACAGACACACACATACACACTTACTGACAGTCACTCTCAATGACAGACACAGATTCTCACTGATTTAAAAACGCTCACTGACAAGACACACAAAAATCCTCACAGCACCCTTTCCTGGCCCCTTACCTTGACCTACCCAACAGTATTTCAACATCTAAGCCAAAACAATATATATTGGACAATGCAGCTGATCTGAAAAGAAATGAATTTGATATTTTTTTTTTCCCATTTCAGCTGTTTTGGGATAGGTTAGTCCTTACCATGCCAATAGATTAGAATAAACGTTTGTGTGTTACTACATACCTCCTCAACCCCTTCTACGTTTTTCCTGATTCTTCATTAATGTGTTCTTCATTAATTCACCATGTGTGTGTCTCACTTCCTTTTACAGTACAGGGAGTGCAGAATTATTAGGCAAATGAGTATTTTGACCACATCATCCTCTTTATGCATGTTGTCTTACTCCAAGCTGTATAGGCTCGAAAGCCTACTACCAATTAAGCATATTAGGTGATGTGCATCTCTGTAATGAGAAGGGGTGTGGTCTAATGACATCAACACCCTATATCAGGTGTGCATAATTATTAGGCAACTTCCTTTCCTTTGGCAAAATGGGTCAAAAGAAGGACTTGACAGGCTCAGAAAAGTCAAAAATAGTGAGATATCTTGCAGAGGGATGCAGCACTCTTAAAATTGCAAAGCTTCTGAAGCGTGATCATCGAACAATCAAGCGTTTCATTCAAAAAAGTCAACAGGGTCGCAAGAAGCGTGTGGAAAAACCAAGGCGCAAAATAACTGCCCATGAACTGAGAAAAGTCAAGCGTGCAGCTGCCACGATGCCACTTGCCACCAGTTTGGCCATATTTCAGAGCTGCAACATCACTGGAGTGCCCAAAAGCACAAGGTGTGCAATACTCAGAGACATGGCCAAGGTAA
Source organism: Pelobates cultripes (assembly GCA_933207985.1). NCBI lineage: Eukaryota > Metazoa > Chordata > Amphibia > Anura > Pelobatidae > Pelobates > Pelobates cultripes. The sequence goes on along the minus strand of OW240914.1, from coordinate 129,829,972 downwards.
GAAAGGCTGAAAGACGACCACCACTGAACAAGACACACAAGCTGAAACGTCAAGACTGGGCCAAGAAATATCTCAAGACTGATTTTTCTAAGGTTTTATGGACTGATGAAATGAGAGTGAGTCTTGATGGACCAGATGGATGGGCCCGTGGCTGGATTGGTAAAGGGCAGAGAGCTCCAGTCCGACTCAGACGCCAGCAAGGTGGAGGTGGAGTACTGGTTTGGGCTGGTATCATCAAAGATGAGCTTGTGGGGCCTTTTCGGGTTGAGGATGGAGTCAAGCTCAACTCCCAGTCCTACTGCCAGTTCCTGGAAGACACCTTCTTCAAGCAGTGGTACAGGAAGAAGTCTGCATCCTTCAAGAAAAACATGATTTTCATGCAGGACAATGCTCCATCACACGCGTCCAAGTACTCCACAGCGTGGCTGGCAAGAAAGGGTATAAAAGAAGGAAATCTAATGACATGGCCTCCTTGTTCACCTGATCTGAACCCCATTGAGAACCTGTGGTCCATCATCAAATGTGAGATTTACAAGGAGGGAAAACAGTACACCTCTCTGAACAGTGTCTGGGAGGCTGTGGTTGCTGCTGCACGCAATGTTGATGGTGAACAGATCAAAACACTGACAGAATCCATGGATGGCAGGCTTTTGAGTGTCCTTGCAAAGAAAGGTGGCTATATTGGTCACTGATTTGTTTTTGTTTTGTTTTTGAATGTCAGAAATGTATATTTGTGAATGTTGAGATGTTATATTGGTTTCACTGGTAATAATAAATAATTGAAATGGGTATATATTTGTTTTTTGTTAAGTTGCCTAATAATTATGCACAGTAATAGTCACCTGCACACACAGATATCCCCCTAAAATAGCTAAAACTAAAAACAAACTAAAAACTACTTCCAAAAATATTCAGCTTTGATATTAATGAGTTTTTTGGGTTCATTGAGAACATGGTTGTTGTTCAATAATAAAATTAATCCTCAAAAATACAACTTGCCTAATAATTCTGCACTCCCTGTATTGTCTCTTAACCTGTTACTTTTTGTGTGTTTCTTAATCCCTTTTAAACCCCTTTTTTTGTCCCCACATAAATACAGTCACATGCATAGATGCCTAGACATGCAATAATATATACATAACAATCGCAAACTGCACTCCAGTCACAGAATTCCATTTCTTTTGAATGATATAAAAGGCAAAACAAATACAAAAATGCGGTTCTACAAACTAAGGAGTTGACTACATCTCCAGATATAAGTGATACACAAAACAAGGAAGTCCAGCACTCATCGTTCTAAATCACAACATACATAACCACACAATTACACACATACTGCCCCATGCATACCGAGACAGTCACACACAATACAATACACACAGCCATATGGACACTGTATCGGTCACACATACACACACAGCCAGTCACATACTTACTCAATATAAATAACAACAGTCTCTCAGTGTCACATACACACAGTCCTTACAAACATTCATAATAAAACACATTGGCATATGAATTAAAATACACAAAGTCTCATACATAGACACACAACACACTCAGTCACATTATTAATCAGACATAACATCACAAACACAGTTCCATAAATACATAGGTAAACAAAAGCGGGTACAGAGTCACACACACTGCTTATGTATAGCAGGCTGATTGGTAGGTTAATTGAATTGGTATTCAGGTGTGGTTATGTGCAGTGGTGTATCCTGGTTCTGTGCTGCCCTAGGCAGGACAAAACTCAGGCGCCCTCCACACCCTTGCCCCGCCTTCTATATACATACACACACACACACACACACACACACACACTGACAGATACGAATACACTAGCTAACAGACATACACACTCACAGACACACACTCACTAACAGACAAACACACACACACTAACAAACACTCACACACACTCACTAACAGACACACACAGACTAACAGACATAAACTAACAGACACACACACACACACACTCACATTAACACACTCGCTTTATTTATTTAACCCCCCCAGTATCATTACCTTTGGGAATGCTGGGGGGAGGGTGGGCTCTCCCTCTCCCTGGGGTCCAGTGGGGCTGGATGTCATATTTCGGCTCCCGGCATCACTCTGTGGCGCGTGAGGGAGCTGAGCAGAGAGCTCAGGGGAAAGTGCTCCCTCACCAGCGCTGCCCGCCCGCCCGCCGACCGGCTTGTCAGTTAGCCACAAGGCTAACAAGACATTTGTCAGATAAAAAATAGTGAATTACAAACACTATAAAATAACCCTTGTGGCTATCAAACGGGGAAAAATTAATAAAGAATAATTACCCCTGGTTAGGATGTGTAAAGACTCCTCAGGGTCTTCAATATAAATGTGAAACAGTAGAAAACACACCCTAATGAAAATATAAAGGGAGACCAATAGTGCAGACTAAAAAATAAATAAAAATCAAACCATAAAAAATATAAAAAATACACTCACAAACAAAGATATTAATAGGCAGGATATAGATAGTCTTCTTAAAGTGCTTCGTCTCTTCTTGATGTAGAAAATACTTAAAACAAAGCACAAAGACAGACCATAGTGTGTAACTGCATAGTATTAAAAGATGTAACTTTTATTGGATACACTTAAAAAATGACAGTAGTTATCGGGCTCTTCACATCATATATCAATGTCTTCCATCAAAATTATAACCCTCAGGATACGCAGAGGAATGGGGACAGAGGAGATGGAGAGATCCACAATAAAAACAATAACAAAGCTTGCCACCCCAAGACATTTGCCCTAGGCATTTGGGGGCGGCTTTTTTTGCCGCCACCGGAAAATGCCGCCCAAGGCAAATGCCTTGTTTGCCTCGCGGCTAGTACGTCCCTGGTTATGTGACAGGGTAGGTAGGCAGTTACTCAGCAGAGTATTGCTGGTGTAACACCATCTACACTCAGCAGTTCCTTTGCCAGCCACATACTGGCCCCCACAAATGCCCCTCAAATGATCCTGGCGGTACGGTGGTATGCTATATCTTTTCCCTGGCAGTCCGCTGGTGAATAGCAGGAAGCACACGTCCTGTTGTTTCAGATCATAATACACACTCCTTCACGGCTCCGGCTTTCAGTGTTGTCAGAGCGCAGGCTGAGAATCTCTGAGCCTGTGCTCTGACTCACTAACTGAGCGCTGGAATCACCAACTTGGGAGCTGTGTTGGCCACTGGGCACCACACAGCTTGCACATCCCAAAGGCTGGCCCTGCTGACAGACACACTGGCACTCACTCTCATTGACACACACTCAGGGCTGCCATCAGAAATTTTGGGGCCCCTGACACAGCTCAAGGTCTGGGCCCCCAGGAACCATCCCGAGTCCCACCATTAGGATGTAGCATGTGTAGTGGAGGCAGTTTGTGTGCTGAATGTGTTGTGTGTGTATAGAGCATGTGAAATGTGCGTAGTGGACGCAGAGTGCGTGTGTAAAGTGAATGTAGAGTGTGTGTGTGTGTAGTGGATGTAGTGTTTGTGTGTATTAGATGCAATGTGTGTAGTGACACACTGTGTGTAGTGACAATGACACACGTATAGACAGGCACATAGACTCACACAAACACTCACTGACAGACACACACACACTCACTGACAGACACTCACTGACAGACAGACACTCACTGACAGACAGACACAACTTATTATTACTTGTTGTTCCTACCTTTAGGAGTCTTTTGGATCCTCTCCCTGGGGTCCAGTGACTTTCATGATCTTCCTGCTCCCTCACACTGTTTAGTGATGGAGGGCTGGAATGACATCATATTCCAGCTCCCGGCATCACCGCAGAGGGTGCGAGAGGGAGCAGGAAGATCATCAGCACAGTCAGCGTTCCCTTGCCTGCCTCCTTCTCCAACCTGGTCCGGAATATTACTTCAGAGTAGGCACCTGCCTTTTGGGATTAGCAGTTGCCTACTCTGCATTGCTAAATAAATGCCGCTCCGGGGCACCCTTAGGTCTTCAGTCAGCCACCTGCTGGGCTCCCTGTGACAGGACATCACCCGGTGCACCCGCCCAGGATCGGCCCTGGGGCAGGGGATTCCAGACATTATAACCACATCAATAAAATGAAACAGCTACAGTAGCTTCTCATGAATGTGAGTACCGGAGTACCAAAAAAAAAAAAAAAAACAAGCAATTTAGATCAGCCATGCAATATTTTGCCACAAGTTTCACAGGACTAGACACACATCTATTGTATTTGGCAATCAGTCTCAGCAGACTGTCTGAAAAGTGTGTTCGATCTAGAAAGAGCTGCAAGGCCTGCTCTGTTAAAAAAGGAGTCCCTACGCACAGGCCTTATATTGTATAGTTGAGATGAATATAAATAATTACAATTTAGTTGCATAAATTAGTAAGTTGCCTAAATTTCTCAACAACCCTGCCCCTGACCACACTCCCAGTTAAACCCCTAAAATTAGAGCATCCCTCGTTGTCAATTTAAATATGTTGGAAGATATGATGTAAGGTGTAATGCATAAACCATATCCATTGCCCTTCTGGTCATAATTTAGTCAGCTATACTACACAGTGTCAGGAGTGCCCTAGTCAGACTCTAATGTAGGACCAATTTGTCTTTTTACCCCTCCACTTAGATCTCAAACAGATCATGCAAGCTGACCAAGTCTTTGGATTTGTTTGATTATAATTAAAGGTGTATTTTTTTAATGTAGTGGTTCTGGTGCATAGCTTTTGTCCCCTTTTTTCTGACAGTAAAACGCAGTTTCAGAATAATGGCAATGTATAAAAGAATGTGAGAGCATACCTCTGTTGGCTGTCAGGTCTATATATTTACATCATCCTCAGTTGTTTTTTTGTTTTTTTTAAAGGGGGTCTAAATTTCAGCAGTAAAGGAAAACGGGGCCTAAAAATATATATTTTATGTGTTTCTTTAAGCAACATTTATGTGGTAATTTAAAAAACAATTTTCAATTTAGTTCTAGTTAGCGAAATAAAACTACACTACTGAGTAAAGAAAAAAAGAGAAATGAGAAAATTCCCTGAGGAACACCATTATGACATGTGCTTAGTATACCTACAGATTTTTATATCTTTAGTATTTCAGCTAGTATTATACTCCTGCCAGCCAGTGTGCAAATTCCTAGCTTTTACAGAAGGTAGTTAATTGGTTAGAATGTACATGTCCTTCTCTCTGTGGTTGATCTGTGGAGGACATGACATCTGAAGGCGCAAATTACTCTTCTCACCTCTCTACTAACACTCCCTGCCTCTTCCTATTAAAATGTAAATGTTTATCCTGCTAGGTTAATGAATTTAGGTTTGAATAGTTTGTTGGTGGAGAGGTTAAAGGAACATTATATCGCTACTGCCCCTATCCCCAGTTATATATAGGCCCCCTTTTTTCCAATAAATGTAATAAAGCCCTTTACTCACATTTTCCCATTGCTGAGACTTCCACAGCGCCACCTCTCCACATTTTGCAACATCATTAAGGAGGCGTGGCCTACGTCGTAGATTGTTCAATCCAATGCTCCTCAGAGGAACATCGGGGACATGATGCAAATAACAGCCAATACAGGTGGATTTAACCCTGCAATGTGATACGACCTATCACATTGCAAGGATATAAATGGATTACTATAGTAGATATACTTAGAACATTAAAGGTCACATAGATTGCCAAAATAATAATTAAAATGGACACCAGCAAGGAGCAGTTCCTATATCTTAGTTAATTTTTAAAACTTTTGAAAGTTAGACAAAACTGTTGTTCCCCAGGGAGCTAAAGTCCAACATTTCTGTTCCCACAGAGATAATGAGGAATGTTATCTCTATTTGCTACAAGCAATAGCTTTTCTGAAAAGAACAGAGGGACAACACCCAAAAGGTTCCTTCCACTGTTGAATTTCTCACACAATTTCTGTCCATGTTAAAGAATATGATATTTCAAAAGGAAAAAATAAATAAATAATTTAAATCTAAAAGTCTCAGTCACTAGTCTATCGAATCTCCTACTTACCATCCAGTGTAGCAATGCACTGGAGATTATGTGTGTGAGAGAAGGAGGATCATAGGAGTAGAGTGACCAACGTTGCTCCATTCACAAGCGGATGAAGCAGTCTTAATTTTGGCGGCAAATTTCAATTCAGTTTTAATCATAGTCTTTTGACTAAAAAGCAGTTTTAGTATAAGTCAACTAAAATCTAATGGGTGTAGTTAAAGCCCCTGTCTCTTTGCCCCTTCCGTAGTCCCTATGTGTCCTCCTAGCCCCTCTGTGGGTCTCTTTCTCTCCATAGCCCGGTTTGTGTGTCTCTTCCCCGAGCACCTGGTCTCTTTCTACTCCAGCCCCTCTATGTTGCTGTGTGTGTCCCAGCCCCTCCATCGATCTGCAATTTGGTTTCAAGTTCACTATAATATGTTCTTTAGCTGTAGATTAATGGAGGAGTGCGAGGTTAATCTGAAATAAATGTTTGCCTGGTGGACATTCATAGGCTGTGAGCTTCAGCTTATGTGCTCAGGAAAACGTCCACTATGCAAACCTTCCTGATAACTGCGGCAGCCAGAAGAAAGTGAGTAAGTAGAGGTGTCTGGCACCAGGGAACCAATTTGAGGGTTAAAGCAACAGAAAATGGTTTAGCCATTGAAGATGGTGCACAGATTCTCCTGTCCCCATAACAGGTTCTTTGAGCTATAGATGTTATGGGAGGGTTAACTCCACCTCTAGTGGCCAATTATCATAGCTTTCCTATGGGGAAGTCCTAAAGTGAGAGCGGCCATCACCGCGCATGTGCCTTAGGCCTCCCCTGTCAGCTGACGATTGCGGGGAAGGAGCTGAGGCTGAGCCTATCCCAGCACAGAGGGACATCGGCGCTGGGATCAGGTGACAGGAGTTTTTAACTCCTTCTGCACCTTGTGGGAGGGAGGGGAAGCACAACTGGGTGGGGCACTATAGGGAGGTTTCAAAGTTTTCTGTGCACACTCTCCGTTCTGCTTAGAGCAGGTGTTTCGGAGACTTGTAATTCAGTTAGTTATTCACTTTATAGTCATGAATGCAGTTAGCTGAAGTGAAAGTTTTGCTGTGCTTCCTGATGACTTGTACTATTGTGTTATTGTATACTGTAAATTACAAGTGCGGGACAGAAAGGGACATGTACACACTGATAGGAACAAACAAGAAGGAAGTATTTTAGAATAGGGGGAGATGGGGCAGAGGTAGAGTGAATATGCAAAATTGTGCACAACCCTTCCCCACTCCCCAAATTTCTATACAAAGCTGGGTATTCAAAGGATTTATCTAGGACAGAAACCATAAACTCCATAAGCGGTTGTACATTTCACTCATATACCGAGTAGATATACTTACATTTTCTGACCACTTAAAGGGTATCAAGGACAATATTAAAAATAGCAGTATATTCCATTCTGTGTCTGCACTGCCATGTATCTGATATTTGAAACAAATTAAATACAAATAAAATGTGGCTGTTACACGTGAGAGTTTGAGTTCAACTTTTGTATTTGTCTGTGTATATTGTACGTTCTCCACTGATTGTACAGCGCTGCGGAATCTTTTGGCGCTTTATAAATACCAGTAATAAATAAATAAATAAACTTCCTACTACTCACTGCTTAGTGAATAAATCTCAATTTTTGGTTCAGAATTCTTAAAATTGCATGTCCACTTTTGAATCCACTTTTTAATTTTGGCAGATTTCAAGCTGGTTTTTTTTACGGTCAGTAATCCTTTTTTGAATACACAAATATGGTTGCAATTGCTCTACCTTTGACACCGGGGCAACCGTATCCCCCCCACTGGCCTTGCTGTAAAGCAGCATTTTGTCACATTTGATTTCTACACTCTTTGCTTGAGAGCTTGACCTATTGATCCAGCACATTTCTTACTGTGATATGCTTCCCTTCCATCTCAGATTTATAGTGAATGGAATGAGTAATCTGAGCACAGCAGGGGTGGGTAGCTGTCTCCAGAGAATAAAAGATTCCAGTGTGCCTTTATCCCTTTTTTGAGCACCTTTGCTGTACAGCAGAAACGCTGCATGAATAGCAATACCAGCCAACTGCAACAAGCAAAATAACAATTGTGCCGAATTTATTGTGAACTTTAAGCCCATGAAGGAGTTAGAGTGTATAAAGTCATAGAAAAAGGTACTGGAACCGAGAAACTGGCTCCCAGATAAGGAGTTTGAAAGAGTGCTAGAAAAGGAATGGTACTTGAGATTTACATAATCTGGTATATATACAAGCAAAAGTAGCCTTATTTTTATAAGGGGACGATTGAAGCAAACGATGGTTCGCTTTACAGCCCAGGCTCACTAAGTTCTGAGCAGTTTCACACACAAACACTGCCAGTTACTGCTCCACTTTTATTGACGTCACAGGTTCTGACAATGAACATGGTCATTCAGAGAAATCATATCAGCATGCATTTACGCATGTACTAGGAAAACACAAACACTCTCCCAATGCAATCTCTATAACAAACAAATTAACCAATAGGAGACCTATGGCAGCGCACAGTTGCCAACATTTGAAGAAATAATTTGTAATTTTTTCCAGGGACACCGTTTCATGTACGTACAGATGCACAAAAAAATAAAATATATATAATTTTAAAAGAAAAGAAATACAAAACAGAAATACACACACACACACACACACACACAGTGATCCCATTGTACAGCGCTATGGAATCTGATGGCGCTATATAAATAATAAAATAATAATAAAAATAATACACAGATGCAGTTATCCCACTCCCCCCGCTGCAATATGTGACAGGAGCCCGAAACAAGGGACTGTACTGGCAAATTTGGGACCTTTGGCAAATGTGCAATCATTCAGCATCCCTAGCTGGCAGTGCTCAAACTTGTAATCTGCCTGGGGCCCTGTGGGATCTTAATCCAATTTTTAAATGGTCTCAGATTGGGGTTCAGGATTGAAAAACTGTGGCACCTTGTCCATGCAAAGTCCAAGTCAGATGTCATAGAGTCAGGGATTGAGTTACATTTCTCTCCGAAATAACATAAAAGTTTAGAATTAATAGATGCGAGTAAAAAGTGTCTGTTGAGACAATGCATCTGTTTAATAAACAGATGCTTTCAGATTTCTGAAAGGAAAATGATTAATATTTATAGGGCAAAGCATGATAGAGATAACATGTTGTAATCACCTTCAAATTCCACACAAATCACCAGTTTGTGTGAACTCCCATCATTCTCTGCACAGCCATCTCACTGACAGAGGGTCTGTATAATACTCATTGTGTACCCTAAGAGTTACTTGAAGATCTGTGAAATCTGTTATTTGACACATGCAGTGCATTTATTTTGCACAGATGAGCACCAGTCGGTTAGCTATGGGCAATAACGTACCTACAGGGCAAAATAATGCTTCCTAAAGTTTTTCCTAGATGTGCATTAAATACATTAGGAACTGTAGATACCAAAGATCACCTGCCTATAATTATAGCCATATACCATGACTGCTTGACACAGCACCAGGGTATTTTAGCTGATGCGATGCAATATGTAATGCTTTTTGAAACTTCTTTAAAAGTTCTAGTATTTTGGAAAAGGAGTGGGAGTGACAGAGCCGCTCCAAGAATCAGGGAATTAAATTTGCCCCTTTGCAGGGAAAGAGTCTGCTCTGTACCCTAGACAGACACCAGCCTACGTTTTATCATAGTAACCATCTGACTGTAAGAAGGATCATGAATGCAATCAGGTATTTATTTATTTTTACTAATAAGAGTTTATTCACTAAACACTAAATTGCAGTGAACAGATAATGAATTGCTGTAGACCGAAAGAGGAAAGTTGTGGCGATGTGCACATTCTCCCTAAATATGCAATTCGGTTTTCAATTTGGGGTTTAGTGAATAAATACCACGCTCTTGATACTATAACCAGAAAATGTCATACTGCAAAAGTGTAGAGATACTATATAGCTCTGCATTGTGGGTTTTTCCCAGTACACGTGATTAACGGTTAGACAATAACCAGGAGACAGCTGCATGAGAGTTATGGTCGTGGTTGTCCAACCCTAAACAAGACCCTAATTCGGTTTAGATTTCTAATGAAAAGGCAGGAATTGTGTGTTTATTTACTAAACAGTAAGTTGTGGTTACTTCAGAAACCAACTCTGCAAGATGAAACTAAGCTGCACAAACGTGTATACAACTGAATGATCAAATCCTGGGCTCTTAAACCAGTTGATTATCAATCTCTGGGCGTACTGCATTAATAGCTATTAATTTCATATGGAATTATCTGCTCTCAATGGTGACATTTTCAAATAGAGTTAGTAAATCTAATGTTATGTAAATGTTCTCGTTCTTTATACATACCAATCAACAATCAGCCAGAACAAGCATAGATCTTTACAGGGAAAGATGGAGACATTAACTGATGGTCCTAAAGCTTTAATCAAATATATGCCCCTGGTGCAATGTTAAGAATGTATTTCAAAGCTTTCAGCACATAGCGATGATAGCCATAGCTCTTTGAATATCAAAAATGGACATCATCAACGTTTTGTATTTTTACCTATGGTTCTTTGTATTATGTTGGTTATCTACTAAATAATGATATATTGTTTAAACCACTACTGCTTTTTTCAATATGTTGTGTTCAGTTGCATGAGAAACATTTGATACATGGGAGAGAAAATTAACAGAGAGAGAAAGTTGCATCGTGAGAAAAAAACTCAACCAAAAAAGGAGGATGGTGTATTTTAGATATATTCACAGGGGAAATAAAATTACAGATATTGAGGGAGTTATCACTATATACAAGGAAATCAGAATACTGTAGTACAGAAGACAGTTACTCTGTATCACATGCAACAGATGATTAGGTCTGCAATTACAGAACAGGGGGCATGGAGAGTCACAGCAGGGGACACAATGGGGTTTTTATGAAGAGCAATTGTGGAGCAGAGTTCTAACAGTGGGACAATCAGCAAATGCATTCCATTGGTTTCCATGGTGATTGCTTCTCTTTTAGAACTTTGCTACAAAATTGCACTTTATCCATTTGTAACGCACTAAAGTCACAATGGCTAACCTAGCCACATATATAGAGTTAGATCTAAAAAGAGAACATGCATTCTTGTGGCATACACAAGAAAATATAGGATATTACAAAAACACACACACGTATAAAAAGTGAATAATCACTAATGACAGTCACTTTACAGTAGGTGATGTCTGCAAGTCTAGAGTTGGCGCTTCATATATACTTACTTCGAGGGCGTGGGGCTTGAGTGGCATTGGGTGATGTGCCTGCTATACAGACATCTTCTCGAGGGTACTGGTCGCAACGAAGCATTTCTGGCCAAGGAAAACCAAAATACTGCATGACTGGTTCACAACCATCTCTGACCGCTTCGCAAAGCCAGCGACATGGGTATATGGGCCGGTCCAAGCAAACAGGAGCAAACAGAGAGCACAGGAACACTTGGGTGCCTGGATGGCAGTTCTTGCTGAGTAAGGGCACCCAGCTACTAGCCTGGTATTTCACCTCTACCATAGTCTCATGGTCCAGAAGGTTGGGCAGTACCATCTTGTTGTATCCGACTCCATGGCACAATGCCAGGTCCTGGGGAATATCCACACATTGTGCCGGTCGAGAGTAAAATCGTCCACTCTGGTATTGTCGTCTCATCTCTGGCTGGAAACTTACATAGTCGTACTCACTAGGCTGGGACTCCCGAGCAGATAGGCTCGGGGTGACCCAAAGCATTACAAAAATCCAAATACTCTCACCTGACAACATAGTGTGCCAAACCTCACACTTTTTTTACACTGTAGATACAATGAGAAAAATTAGAAGGGAGATTGTTTTCTCCTCTAAAATACAGCTATAAATAATTGTAAAATTAATGCAGGTTATATTTCTCTCAGTAAGGGGATGAATAGCACTGACAGTGTAGTGGAGCAGTATATAGCCTTCCCTGTGTGCTAGCAAGGAATGATAAAGCAGAGCTCAGAGCAGAAGGTTTCAGCCAGGAGCTCAGCTGGGACATCCAATGAGAGCAGAGCAGACCCTCCTCCTCTCCTCCTCTCCTCCCCTGCCTGGATCTGTCACACTCCTCCTCTCCCCCTCTGTCTCATACCTCCTCAGTCCAGTGTTACAATCTCTCTCTCTCTCTTAACTTTCTTATTGTTCTCAGGTAGCATTCTGTCATTCTCTCCCTCATTCCACACATAGGGGTTTATTCACTGATCATCAAATTGTAGTAAACTGAAAATGTTATTCCAAAGTTTGGACAAAAAGTGCTGATTTGGAAAAAGTAGCCAACTCGGCTCTAGTAGTAGCTTGGCAATTTAGTCTTACACTTTGCAATTTGGTTTCCAATTTGATATTTAGTATATTAACACACTATTCACTCTCAGCTCTCTGTACATCACTTTAATCTTTTCATTTTTATAGCTTTTTTGTAACACTAAAGTGAGCATTGCCTGGATTTCAAAATGAATTTCAAAATGTAGGCTAAAAATAACTGAATTAGAAACTTGTTTAAAGGGACACTCCAGGCACCCAGACCACTTCTGCCCATTGGAGTGGTCTGGGTGCCAACTCCCACTATTCTTAAACCTGCAAGTGTAATTATTGCAGTTTTTTATAAACTGCAATAATTACCTTGCAGGGTTAACTCCACCTCTAGTGGCTGTCTAGAGGGCACTTTCTGGTTTCTAGCACAGGAAACCTGTGCTAGAGTGTCGCTGGACGTCCTCATGCTGTGTGAGGACCTCCAGCGTGGCTCATTTCCCCATAGGAAAGCACTGAAATGCATTTTCAATGCTTTCCTATGGGGAGCGCAATGCCGCGCATGCGCATTAGGTCTCCCCGGCCGGTGGGTGGGATCAGTCTCGCCCACCAGCCGACGCAATGCAGAGGAGGAGCGGCGGCGGAGGAGGAAGCAGCGACGTGGGACATCCTCGCTGCCTCAGGTAAGTTACTGAAGGGGTTTTCACCCCTTCAGCAACCGGGGATTGGGGGGTGGGAGGGAGAGGGGACCTGCAGTGCCAGGAAAACAGATTGTTTTCCTGGCACTGAAGTTTCCCTTTAATGCATAACCCTATTTTTTTGCTTATAACATACCTTCTTTAGAAGTTTCTCCCATAATATCACATTTCCAGGGGGAAGATAACTAATGATGTGAAAAATATGGCACAAGAACTGTGCAGGAAGATATATTGCTGTATGCATATAATAACATATTGTTTACAGAGCACCAACATATTCTGCAGGGCTTTACAGTGTGCACACATACAAGTAAAATAAATGTTAAAGAGACACTATAGTCACCAGAACAACTAAACATTAAAGGACCACTATAGGCACCCAGACCACTTCAGCTCAATGAATGTCTGGGTGCCAGGTCCCTCTAGTTTTAACACTGCTATGTTTCACTGAGGGTTAATCCAGCCTCTAGTGGCTGTCTCACTGACAGCCACTAGAGGCCGCTTCCATAATTCTTACTGTGAAAATCACAATGAGAGGACGCTGGACGTCCATAGGAAAGCACTGAGTAATGCTTTCCTATGGGCAGTTTGCATGGGCGTGCTGCTCTTGCCGCGCATGCACATTCGGCGCTGACGTTGGCCGGAGGAGGAGAGATCACCAGTGCCGAGGGAGCCTGGCGCTGGAGAAAGTGGCTGTAGGGTTTTGTTTATTTATAAAATATTTTACCAGGAAAGATACATTGGGATTTCTCTTGTTTTCAAGTATGTCCTGGATCCACAAAATATTGCATTGATACATTATGGTACAATAAAATAACCCCTTCAGCCCAGTGGGAGGGGGGCCATGATGGTGGGGGGGACCTAAGGACTACATAATGCCAGGAAAACGAGTTTGTTTTCCTGGCACTATAGTGGTCCTTTAATGTAGTGGTTCTGTAACCTGTCCCTGTAATCTTTTTAAGGTAAACACTGCATTTTTTTCGGTGAAAAGGCAGCTTTTCTATGAGTAGGTGCTGATTGGTGCAGCGCGGCGTAGTAGCCTCCTAATGCTTTCCTATGGGAAAGCATTGAATGGAACTTGATAACCTCAGCCAAGGAGGTAGGGAGCCGAGAAGACATGCGTGGCCTTTAAAAAAAGGTAAGTCACTGTTTTAACAGGGGCAAGGGTGGATCCGGGGATCTAAATGGCTATTTTAAACATATAGTGTCAGGAATACACGTTTATGTTCCAGATACTATAGTGTTCCTTTTACAGGCAGATTAAAAAGGCTGTCAAGTACCATAACCACTACAGTCCCTTTTGGTTCAGTCACCAGCATTCAAGCAGCGATTTCATCTAGGAGCTATACAATTTATGAGTTAAATGAATGGGGTTGGCAGGTACACCATATTTGCAATCAATACACATGATGCGTCACTGTATTACCTAGAATTTCTGTATTTCAGGAGAAAATAAATTATGGAATCAAGGCTGTACCTTGGGAGCATATGCATGCTAAATACTGTTGGCCGGTACTTTTTATGTGCTGGAGAGCAGTTCATATAAATTATATGTATCAAAGGAACATTGTGGCATACTTCCCAACATTTCAAATGAACAAGGAGGGACACTATATTTTAATGTTTGCTGTAAAAGCTCTGTTATACACTCAGCCACACCAGTTATATGGAGCTCCTAGAAAATAGGGACAGATGGATTTGAGAGTCCCCAAAATAGGGACTGTCCTTACTAAATAGGGACACTTGGGAGGTGTGCGGTGGATGTGTCCACCCTAACTGTAGAAGATATCTTGAGTGAATGAAAAGAAAAGGAAGGAGTTAGGTCTATACCAGGGGTAGGTAAACTTTGGCACTGCAGATGTTGTGGACTACATTTCCCATAATGCTTCAATAGACATGTTGCTAGCAAAACATTAACGAAGATGTAGTTCACAACATCTGAAGTGCCTACTTCCTGGTCTATACTGTGTGATCCTGAGAATATGTTTATTCACTAGAAGATTGTAGACATATATGTAAAGAGAGATTATGTTGTATATGATAAGCAATAGTAATTACATTGCCTATTATAGGTGCATGTGCTTGACATATCCAAATTATTTAAAGCGGTTAGGATTTAGGTGCTTATTACATTTAGTGAAATGTGATAAACTGCAACTGAGTTGGGTATATCTTTATTCTATTATATACCCAACCTGCCTATTGGTCCTATATTTTCCAAATTTGTTTTTCAAACAACTGTTTAATGAATCAGTCCAATTTTTTCCACAAATGGGTATGTATACATGGGTTAGAAGCATGGGCGTCCGCAGGAATTTTTCCAGGGGGGGGGCATAATTGTAATGACATCCATGCTTGGTACCTTTTTGACAGTGTCATGAAAGGGAAGGGGAATAGCCATTATCACGTAAAGCCAGGGTGAATAGCGTTTTCACAACTATGGTGTCAGGAATATATGTTTGTATTCCTGACACTATAGTGTTCCTTTAAGCAAATTAAAGGACGTTTCTGGTCACCATAACAACTTCACCTAAATGAAAATGCTATGATGCCAGGAAGCCCCTGGGTGCTCGCTTTCCTTTAAGGGGTTAAATCGCTCTCAAATGGTTTAACCCCAAAGGCTTCCTCCAGCTCCAGGTCGCTCAGTGGTATTTGGCTTCTGAAACAGAGTGTCAGGAAGTGCAGGTTGACATCAGGCATGGGTGCCGCTGATTGGCTAGAGTGGACAGTTGACGCTCTAAGCCAATCGCTAGTTCCCGGTTCATAAAATATTTTTACTTTTTTTATGAATGGGGAGCTACTGATTGGCTTAGAGTGCCAGCTGACCGCTCTAGCCAATCAGCAACACCCCTACCCAACGGCACTCTGTGCTTCCTGACACTCAGTAAATTAAAGTGAACACATTAACACCGATATTTTTTTACCTTTGGAGATGAGAAGGTCCAGCGTTTCCCTGCCAGGCCCAGGTACCAAAGCCTTATGATGTGGTGTCCAGAATAAAGTGGAGGTTCACTTCATTTGTCCTTCCTGCTCCAATCTCCTTTTCCTCTCCTTCATTTGACAGTCTTTTTTTTTCTTCTGTCACTGTTTTCTATCCATGGCCCCTTCTGCTCTTTTACCTTTCTGCTACTTTCTGCTTATTTTGCGCCCTTCTGCTCCTTTCTCATTCTGATCCCTTTCTGCTCCCTTTTCTACTTTACCTTTGTGCTCCTTGCTGTCCCTTTCTGCTCTTTCTCCTACTTTACCTTTGTGCTCCTTCTGATTCTTTCTGCTCCTTTGCCTTTGTGCTCCTTGCTGTCCCTTTGTGCTCCTTCCTGCTCCTTGCAGGCCCTTCCTGCTCATTCTCCTACTTTATGTTTGTGCTCCTTCTGCCCCTTCCAGCTCATTTCTGACCCTTTCTGCTCCTTCTACTTTACCTTTGTGCTGCTTTACCTTCCAGCTCCTTGCTGACCCTTCCTGTTCATTTCACTTATATGCTGCCCCCCCTCCCCAAATCTATGGGCTGCTGCCCCAAATCTGGGCTTGCTGCCCCAAATCTAAAGGCCCTGCCCCTCCCCAAATCCAGGCTGCTGCCCCCAAATCTATGAGGCTGCTGCCCCAAATCTTTAGTTTTGCCCCAAATCTAAGGCTGCTGCCCCTCCCAAATCCATAGGCTGCACCTTTTAAAATCTATGGGCTGCTGCCCCAAATCTATAGTACTGCCCCAATCTAAAAGGCTGCTGCTGCTGCCTCAAATCCTATAGGCTGCCCCAAATCCTATAGGCTGCACCTTTAAATCTAAAGGCTGCTGCCCCCCCCAAATCTATGGGCTGCTGCCCCCCTCTTACCTAGTCTGTAGGCTGTCTCTCTGGCTGCATGTGCTGCTCCCCTGCGGTTTCAATCAGCAGAGAGTAGCAGGGATAAGATGCAGCTTCCTATCCCTGTCTCTCTCCATACACAGCACCTACTGGCCGGCGCCGGTATTGCAGTTCATTTTAAATTTCACATGAAAAATATCAGAACAAGCTGCGGACGCCCATGGTTAGAAGTACAATATTGCATTATTACTTACAGTAAAAGTCATTCATTGGATGAATAATAGTGGAGATGGTGGGACAGAGAATAGACTACCCCCCAGGAATCCATGGAGGAGAGGTCATGACCGGAGCTTGTGAAGAGGGAAGAAGAGCTGACCTATTTGATGAACATATTGTCTTTTCTAAAGGATTCTAAAGAGGTGGCCAAGTACAGAGCAGCATGTGGGGTTGTGTAAGGTAGTAGGGGAGCCTAACAGTTTGGCAAGATCAGATTTTTGTCCCTCTATTTGTTTTTCTCTAGTGCAGTGTTATTTTAGATTGCTATGTGTACTGTAGATCTGTGTATACCCTTATTATTTTTATTATAATTGTCAACTATTAAGTTTTATCATATTCTGCAGCACTTTACAAGTTTTTAATTTGGGGATATAACAGCAAATGAGCCAAACTCTTACAAATGTTAACAGGAACTAGTGGGGACCTTTCGCTAGCAAGCTTAGAATATCCTTGAATATCTCTTTATGAAAGCCCAGGGATTTCCTGCAGTAGATTGTGGAATAAGACTTTGGCAGGTATTCCATGTGGCATCTCATTCAATCAGTGCAAGATAGCGAGGATTTATTCATCACACTTTATGGCTTATTCACTAACGTGTGAACTGTTGGAAATTAAAAGTGAATTTCAAAATTTGGTGAAAATTACCAGATTTTTAATTCACATATTTACTAAAGCAAAATTTGATTGAAATTTAGTCAATCCACTGAATTAACACCATTTGGTTGGATCCATTCAGTATCTGGTTTAGAATCAATATTTTTTGCACGCAAATCTTATGCAAAATAATTATATATTTACCAAACACAGACTGCACAGATTTCAAGATACGGTAAATAATTAAACTTGCTTTTTGCATTTTTATTGAAATCTGGACTATTTGCCCTCTTAATATATATTAAACCAGGCTAAACTAGCAACCATTTAATTAAATGGACACTATAGTCACCAAAACAACTTTCACTTAATTATACTGTTTTGGTGCATAGATCATGCCCCTGCAGTCTTACTGTTCAATTCTCTGCCATTTAGGAGTTAAAAATCACTTTGTTTATACAGCCCTAGCCACACCTCCCTGCAAGTAACATGCAGAGCCTTATTAAAAAAACTTCCTGTAAAGTGAGATCTAATGTTTACACAATCTTTTTAATTTAGAATTTCTTATTTCCTGCATTGTAAAATTGTTTGCTAGACCTTGCATGAGCCTCCTGTATGTGATTAAAGTTCAATTTATAGAGCAGGAGATAAAAGCTCTAAAGTAAGTTAACACATGCACTGAATGGATCCAACCAAATGGTGTTATGAGTCAGTGCCAAGGGAGATGAGGCTAGGGCTGCATGCATAAAACCAAAAGTGATTTAACTCCTAAATGGCAGATAATTGAGCAGTGAGACTGCAGAGGCATGATCAATGAACAAATAATGCTTCATTAAGCTAAAGTTGCTTTTGTTGGCTTTAGTGACCCTTTAAATCAAATGAAGCGGCAGCTTACTGTAACTCCATCTGACCGGCAATATACACATACAGAAAAATATAGTAGGCTATAAGGAAAGAACAACATGATGGTAATCTCCATAAAGATAGTAAGAGAACTTTAATCAGCACTTTACATTCAGATATAAAAAAATAGCAACAATTACAAGGGGAGCCACGCAAAATAAAGAAAACCCATATGAACATGTTTTGGACTTTTCAGTGCCTAATCATAAGATTTCTTTTGTAGCTGTGCAACAATTTTTTTATGAAAGAAATGCTATACTCTGCCAAGAAAAAAAAGTAAAACTAGATAGGGACTGGCAAATCCCATACCACCTGTGTGCATAATCTCGCATCCTATACTGTCCAGAGTAACCTGTCCACATAGCAGGCTGTATAAACTGGCCCTGAGCTGCATGCTCACAGTATCTGCCCCTTGATCCTATGTGAATCTATGGTTCTCTATTGTATAGTCCAGTGTTTCCCAAACCAGTCCTCGAGATCCACCAATAGTTCAGGTTTTGTTAGTATCTCCATTGGAATAAAACAGGGAAATACATAAATCCTGGACTGTTGGTGGGCCATGAGGACTGGTTTGGGAACCATTGGTATAGTCATAGCAGATATTATAGAATGGATACTTGGGCAGTGAATTATAAGCCCTTCCCTAAAATATCCCATTGATCATTACTGGTGTCCCAAGGGACCAGTTGGTCACTTGTCCAATCAGTGCGATCCTAATTATCCTTCTCCTTATTGTAATGATTTTTGTCCTTCATATGTTTCATAATAAAGTTTGCCCCACTTCAACATATGTGCAGGATTGGCTCTGCTGGTCCATGTCTCTCTGACTGCTTCTTAAAGGACCACTATAGTGCCAGGAAAACGCGCATTCAGTCAGTCCATAGGAAAGCATTCTCAATGAAAACTTTCTCTGAAACTGCTATGTTTACAGCTGTAGGGTTAACCCTAGATGGACCTGACACCCAGACCACTTCATTGAGCTATAGTGGTCTGGGTGCCTACAGTGATCCTTTAAACATAAGTTCAAGTTCACTTTGTGATTTGACACAAAAGTATTCCTCTGCTTTCACAAAGTTCCCCCTAGAGCAGTCACAGTGCTGGAAGACACCATTCCATGGCTCAGGATCAGATTCTGCTGGCATTGACATGTGCAGAGGCAGTTTGTTTATGAAAAATTATTTTATCTCATCAGACATGATGTGCATGCTTGACATATTGAAATGTATGTTCAGGACAATGACACAACGCACCACCATTATAGTCACAAAAACATGATAAAAAAGCTGATGAGCAAGATAACAAAGGAAATCTCAGGCAGGTACTGCAAGATCAGCAACAGAAAGATTGAGCCAGAAGCACAGAAATGGACAGCATCTGGCAGGTAAAGATCCCGACTGGCCATTATTCTAATAAGCACCCATCGAGCCAGTATATTAATTATGTACTGCAGTCTCTATTATTAGAGAGGGGTACTTTGGGGACCATAACAGCTTCATCTAAATTAAGTTGTCATGGTGGCAGGAGGCCCCCAGATCCACTCTTTCCTCAAAGGGTTAAACTGTTCTAAACCAGTTTAACCCCAAAGTGTGCCACCAGCGCAGGTCTAAACACCCCCAAGTGGCATCTGGTTTCTAAAATCTTAGTTTCAGAAAGTGCAGAGTGCTGCCAGGAGTTTAACCCCTTGATGTAAGTGTAGACCCAGGGGCCTTCTGACACCATAACAACTTTATTTACTAAACATTGTTAAGATATCTTTTTTTCTTTTGTGCTTTAATCTGCACTTTACA
The DNA here is from genome assembly GCA_933207985.1 of Pelobates cultripes. Lineage (NCBI taxonomy): Eukaryota > Metazoa > Chordata > Amphibia > Anura > Pelobatidae > Pelobates > Pelobates cultripes. The sequence continues at coordinate 129,809,644 of OW240914.1, read as the reverse complement.
GAAGGATGATTTCTGATATCCTTCTGTAAAGTGCAGATTAAAGCACTTTAACTATACTTATGGTGATTACCATGTGTGCTTCACTCATTTGCCCGCTGGCAAGCTTCAGTCTGCGTGGAGCCCTCCATGAACAAAGACTGAAATATTCTTTTATTTTGCTATTTTTAATTGATTACCACGTTTTTGGAGCTTTGTTTCTTTTTTATTTTTAAGTCATGTTGGTTGTTATAGATTTTTATTCGGTCCTTTTTGGGCCGTTTCCAAAAATAAATTATGTGAAAGAAAAATTGTAATGAAAAGTAAATATATTTTTTCTACAGATATTTAGTTGTCCATCCCTCCCACCTCCTCTACTATTATTAGTGTGAGGAAGGTTTGCAGGAACAATTTAATGTGAGAGTGGCTAGTGACCCCAAGCCACCGCTGAAGGAGGTGATTAATTCAAACTCAGATAGCAAGTTGCAGGAATATTGGCAAGTATGTAAAAACTTTGGCCTAAAAATTAAATTCCTTTGTCAGCCCCTAATTTAGTGAATAGCCCTGAAAATGTATGTTTTAAAATGGATTCAGTTTGTCCAGTTTTATTCCCTGCAATGGAAAATGTTATTTTTTCAGAGAACATAAGTTAAGCTCCAAGCAATAAACAGATCAGTTTCACACAAACAGTGCCCTTATTGGAACCACATGGACATTAAATGCTTATCTAACTGACTAGACTAGATTAACCTTTTCTTTGCTGAGTGCTACACCGCAAGGTGAGTACTGCTGAAAAAGGGAGAAAATTGCTTATGGAGAGGGGGATGCATACATATGGTGACCATCAGGCCCCTTTAATTAATACTTTTAAATGGTGCATCCTGCTCAGCTGCAATGATGTGTGTGCAACCTGTTATGTACATTATTCATAGACCTCTCTAAAAGGTAAGTTTAAATACTGGAAGGATGCTAAACAGCCAGTATTTTGATTTGTACTCTGACGGGCACTGCCATGTTTGAAATGTTCTGTTTGCAGTGTGATTTCATGAATGTATTTAAAACATAGCATACGACAAAGTAAGGATTACTTTGTGTTATGGACAAGCCCGTTTTTGGCACAACGGAGTAAGGCAGAGCTTAAAGCAACTCCTGCTGTCACATCCTGCCATTTCCCATTACTTATAACTTACAACAGCTAATTATCTCATGCCATGTTTAATAGGTGGCATCTCAGTACACATGCATGAGAATCTATGGAGGACCCCTATTCTGTACTTCACGCATACACAAAAATACAATAGTGATACGGCTTCTTGTGATAGGAGCAAAAGAGAGCAAATTCCTGAAAAGGGCATCAAAAATAAGGGAAAGGTTCAGTTATTTATTCCATTTTCATCCGTCTCATATTTACAGAGACAGCAAATGTTGTCCAATTTGGGATGGAATTCATTGGCTGAGCAGTGTAAGCTGACACTTTCATCCAATGAATTCTGTCCAAATACAGATGTTATTGATATTGCAAAAGTGAAATAGGAACCATAAGTTTAGTGAGATCTGTAAAAATGAACTGCACCTCTGATTTCAGTGGACCCTGGTAAGCGTCAAATTGTTCCAGAATAGTTTGACTCTTAACCTTGGATCAAATACAGCCTGGAATGACTCTTTAACCCCTTAAGGACACATGGCATGTGTGACATGTCATGATTCCCTTTTATTCCAGAAGTTTGGTCCTTAAGGGGTTAAGGTTTGCTGGAACAACGCCAGAAGAGAGAGAGAGCAGTTGAAGATGTGTGTTAAGGAAGGCACAAGACAAGGGGAGAAAGATATGATAAGGTGAGATGGGACAGGATCAAGTGGGCAAGTGGTGGGGCAAGAGGAAAGGAGAAGTGCAGCCACCTCTTGTTTAGTAGCCGGCGAGAAAGTCTGAAGGGTAGTAAAGGTACGATTTACGTGGTCCTTCAGGGGTTAAATGAGGGATAAAACAGTTTGCACTAAGTCTGAATATGAGACGTTTAATTTTATCCGACACAAGACACTTCATACTTCAATGTGAAGCCATCAGTTTGCCCCTGCCCCCCTGCCTGCTGAAGAGCTTATGTTAGCACTCCTGAGCTAAACCAACTGTCCTAAAATGATTTAACGTTTTACAATGAGTGGGCACTTCTGAGACCATAATCACCAAGTGCAGAGGTGGTTTGGGGGCTTTGAGTGGTCTTTTGATGTCATTTTACATTGTCTCCCTGTTTTACGAGTTTATTAGTAGAAATCGTTATAGTAAAAGGCAAATACATATATGTAGGAAACAGAACTATCAGTCCCTTAGAATTAGCAGCACAACTTGGCTCAGGAGAGCTAACAGAAGTTCCTGCTTAGCAATTTCTGGCTCTTTAGCGTTAGTTAGTTTAGGCAGCAAGTGGCGCCTACGGACCCCAAGGAAGAAGTCAAACCATTCAAAAACTGTTTGGCACTCCTGGCAGCATAATCACTACAACAAAGCTGTTGTGGTTATGGTGCTTAAAGTGCTCCTTTAAGTGTGGTCTCTGGCCTCATATTATGCTGACAAGATTTGATCAGTGAGTAGGTTGTGCACCTGTGCAGTGATATGATGAGCACCTTGTCCGTCTGCTCACTGTCTGTACTCCACAGTCACAAGCCAGATATACTAAGCATTTAATAACTGCTGATTTAATAAGTGTATACATTACTTTATTTTTGCCCATACTACAGAGGCAGAAGCTTTCACCTCATCAAGCACGATCTGCATGCGGAGACTTGAGCCCACATTGCCAAGAAATGATCCCTCACACAAGCATAACCATTGTGGTACTGGCACTTCCCTCCTAATGCAGGGATTATTACAGGCCATAAATCTTCCTCTAACTCAGCAGACAGACCCCCCTCTATCTCTCTGCAATTGCTTGTAAGTCTTTCACTCTTTTCATAAAATATTCTCAAACATTTACTTCAGGAAATCTGGCAATACCTTTCAGTAACTACTGTGAATGATGGGAACTATAAAACACCGCTCAGAAAGTGCTGAGTTTTTAATCTTTCACAAGGTGATCTGAGTGCAGACTACCAGGACAGGCCTTCACAGTGATAGGTGTGTACCCATACCTACTACATACCTCACAACTGTCCTAGATTAATATGGAATAAATTAAATGCCTATTGAATCAACAATAGTGGTTGCAGGACTCTGTGGAAATGATGAAAATGTTATATATTAACAGGTTGCAACAATATTAGGCTTGTCAGTAAAAGAAGAAAATTCAAGAAACCACTGTGGTACTCCGCAGATGTGGCCAAAATAGTTAAAAACAAAAAGTTAGCATTTAGGAATTATAAAAAAACCCAGAGTGAGGAAGACAAAATGATCTATAAGATTAGGCAGAAAGAGGCTAAGCAAGTTATAAGAGCTTCCAAATCACACACAGAAGAGAAAATAGCACAGTCAGTAAAAAAAGGGGACAAAACATTTTTTAGATACATAAATGAGAAAAGAAAAGTAAAACAAGGATTAATTAGATTAAAAACAAAAGAAGGAAGGTATGTAGAAGAGGATAAAGGTCTAGCTGACTGCCTCAATGAATATTTTTGTTCTGTATTTACAGATGAAAATGAAGGAAAGGGACCTCAGTTGAGAAAAAGGATAAATGAGTCATTTATTACCAATGAGTTTACAGAGGAAGAGGTTCTATTTCAACTGTCAAAAGTAAAGACAAATAAGTCTATGGGACCTGATGGAATACACCCAAAGCTATTAAAAGAGCTTAGTGGTGTACTAGCAAAACCATTAACAGATTTATTTAACCAATCATTGTTAACAGGAGTAGTCCCAGAAGATTGGAAGTTAGCGAATGTTGTGCCCATTTACAAGAAAGGTATTAGGGAGGAGTCGGGCAACTATAGGCCAGTAAGCCTTACTTCAGTAGTGGGGAAAGTGATGGAAACCATGCTAAAGGATAGGATTGATGAACATCTAAAACCACATGGATTTCAAGATCAGAGACAACATGGGTTTACTTCAGGGAGATCATGCCAAACTAATCTTATTGATTTTTTTGATTGGGTAACTAAAATTATAGATCAGGGTGGTGCAGTAGACCTTGCTTACCTAGATTTCAGTAAGGCTTTTGACACTGTTGCACATAGAAGGTTTATCAATAAACTGCAATCTTTAAGTTTGGATTCCAATATTGTTGAATGGGTAAGGCAGTGGCTGAGTGACAAGCAACAGAGGGTTGTAGTTAATGGAATATATTCGAAGCTTGGACTTGTCACCAGTGGGGTACCTCAGGGATCTGTACTTGGACCCATTCTCTTTAATATTTTTATTAGTGATATTGCAGGTCTTGATGGTAAGGTATGTCTTTTTGCTGATGATACTAAGATATGTAACAGGTTTCCAGGAGGGATAAGCCAAATGACAAATGATTTAGGTAAACTAGAAAAATGGTCAGAATTGTGGCAACTGACATTTAATATGGATAAGTGCAAGATAATGCATCTTGGACGTAAAAACCCAAGGGCAGAGTACAGAATATTTGATAGAGTCCTAACCTCAACATATGAGGAAAGGGATTTAGGGGTGATTATGACTTAAAGGTAGGCAGACAATGTAATAGAGCAGCAGGAAATGCTAGCAGAATGTTTGGTTGTATAGGGAGAGGTATTAGCAGTAGAAAGAGGGAAGTGCTCATGCCATTGTACAGAACACTGGTGAGACCTCACTTGGAGTATTGTACACAGTACTGAGACCGTATCTTCAGAAGGATATTGATACCTTAGAGAGGGTTCAGAGAAGGGCTACTAAACTGGTTCATGGATTGCGGGATAAAACTTACCAGGAAAGGTTAAAGGATCTTAACATGTATAGCTTGGAGGAAAGATGAGACAGGGGGGATATGATAGAAACATTTAAATATATAAAGGGAATCAACATAGTAAAGGAGGAGACTATATTTAAAAGAAGAAAAACTACCACAACAAGAGGACATAGTCTTAAATTAGAGGGACAAAGGTTTAAAAAATAATATCAGGAAGTATTACTTTACTGAGAGGGTAGTGGATGCATGGAATAGCCTTCCAGCTGAAGTGGTAGAGGTTAACACAGTAAAGGAGTTTAAGCATGCGTGGGATAGGTATAAGGCTATGCTAACTATAAGAAAAGGCTAGGGACTAATGAAAGTATTTAGAAAATTGGGCAGACTAGATGGGCCGAATGGTTCTTATCTGCCGTCACATTCTATGTTTCTATGTTTCTATATTAAAAAAAAAAAAAAAAAAAATTGCTGATTGGCAACAAGGTTAAAAAAAGATGGTTTGTATCAGCCCGTTGTTCCTATTCTTCCCATATAGGGGCAAGAGGAATAGACGGTAGCTGAATGATTGATCTAGTAAAGGTTATAGATTATGTATATAAACAAAAACCAATACACTTAGGGATCAATAGAATGAATAACCAAATAGTGACCCCACTGTAGTAGAAATACAGAGAACTATGTGATTTATATAGTGTAGCCGACAGGTAGCTTTTATCAAAAGTATAATTTTATTAGCATAAACTGGATCCCTAAATGTATTGGTTTTTGTTTATATACATAATCTATAACCTTTACTAGATCAATCATTCAGCTACCGTCTATTACTCTTGACCCTATATGGGAAGAATAGGAACAACGGGCTGATACAAACCATCTTTTTTAACATTGTTGCCAATCAGCAAATTTTTTTTTTTTTTTTTTTTTTAATATTGTTGCAACCTGTTAATATATAACATTTTCATCATTTCCACAGAGTCCTGCAACCACTATTGTTGATTCAATAGGTATTTATTTTATACATCTTTTAGCCGCAGGTGGCGGCCATTTTAGCATTGACACAGTGGTTTTGGTAACCATTTCAGGTCTCATAGCACAACTTTTTTAGCTACACACCAGGGTACATTGGTGCCTACCTATTAAGTTGTTTTTACCCTAGAGTAATATGGAACTGCTATCCTCATTTATTTATTGATATATCTGGAGACCCCAGAGAAAAGTTCCCATATAATGTATCGTGAATACATCATTAAAAGGGCATGCTAGGGACCATAAACACTATAGCTTTCTGTAGTGGTTATGGTGACACCAGTTCTCCTGTGCCATCCCCAGGAAAAGACAGATTCAAATTGTTTTCAAATCTTTTCACAGACATCTATGGTCAAAATCTTCTGGCATAGATGATGTGGGACTATCTACTTTTGTATTAGAGATTAGTGATGTCCCGAACGGTTCGCCAAACGGTTCGCCACGGACTCATCATTGAGTAAACTTTGACCCTGTACCTCACAGTCAGCAGACACATTCCAGCCAATCAGCAGCAGACCCTCCCTCCCAGACCCTCCCCCCTCCTGGACAGCTCACTAAGAATGCAGCTTCACAATGAATGTAAAATGGATGCTGTCCGGGAGGTGGGAGGGTCTGGGAGGGAGGGTCTGCTGCTGATTGGCTGGAATGTGTCTGCTGACTGTGAGGTACAGGGTCAAAGTTTACTCAATGATGAGTCCGTGGCGAACCGTTCGGGACATCACTACTAGAGATATGTTTCATCCTTTTTTGGATGGAATTCATTGTCTGGGACGGGAGTGTCAACTGAAACTCTCAGCCAAGGAATTTTATCCAAATATGGAAAGGATCGATATCACTGATGCAGAAATAGGAAATTCTGCAGTAGAGACCTCTGAATATGGGCCATATCACTGGCACCTCTTGATTTCATACCTGGAAGGAGGTATAATATAATGTAGAGTGAATTATTTATGTTTGTTTCTAAATGGTATGTCACGCCTGTAGATATCCATAATTATGATCAAACTACAACCACTAATTGCTGGAGATGTGGGGAAGACAGGGGCACCTTTCAACATACATGGTGGACGTGCAGACAAATTTTGGAGAGTTGTGTGGAATACCGTTAATGTAGTAACGAAAGTGAACATTTCCCACAGCCCTGAGACACTTATATTTTTTCTTATTAAACTACCACGAAT
>OW240914.1:129661806-129794987 GCA_933207985.1 Pelobates cultripes | reverse complement strand
TACACACAATGCGTCCCTTACACACACAGAAACACACAATGCATTCATTACACACACTCAATGCACCCCTTACACACATTCAATGCATCCCATACATACACAGAAACACACCTTGCAACCCTTACACATACAAACACAATTCCACACAATGCATTCCTTACACACATATCAGGACATCCCTTACACACTCCACCCCCTGTGAACAAACTCATTGGTGGAACATGAAGGTGGACCCTGGGACACAGACCTTGAGCTGTGTAAAGGACCCCCAAAAAATGGAGCTGCTTCCCGTTCTCCCAGAACATTGATTTTTGTGACCACAGTTACAAACCGCCTCCAGAGAGCCTGTTTTGCACCAGACCAGTGGAGCCAGACTGCAGCTAGAGCCCATCATCATCCTCATCTGGTTGTAAGTAGGCAATCTAGTATATTATTCGTGGCACTAAGCTCTAATTTACCTCACATTAAAGAAACACTATAGTCCCAAGAACCACTGCAGCTTAATGTAGTGGTTCTGGTGTCTATAGCCTGTCCCTGCAGGCCTTTTAATGTAAACACGGCGGCACTGCAGCACTGGCGTTAGTTTACATGGCAAACCATATGGGTGGGGCATTGTGATGTCACATGGGGGGGCGGCAAACTTTACTTTTGCCTAGAGCGGCAAAAATCCTTGCACCGGCCCTGGCTGGAGGGGGCTGTGTGAGCTGTGGCCGCACAGTGTCCCATGGTAGTTAGGGTGCCGTGCGGCCAGTACAGCTCACACAAGCAAACAGCTGATAAACTGGCCGCACGGAGGAAATGTGTATGTGTGACTGTCTGCCTGTGACTGTATGTGACTGTCTGTCTGTAAATGTGTGTGTGGGGCTGCAAGGATTTTGTAGAAGGGTGCGGGGGTTTTGTATTGGGACAGGAGTCTTTATAAAGGGGGATAAGCAGGGATTTGTGGAAGGGGGTTGCGTGTGTTTTGTAGATGAGGCAGTACAGGATTTGTAGAAGGGACAGGACAGAGGTTTTGTAGGAGGGGCAGGACAGGACAAGGGTTTTGTAGGAGGGGCTGACAGCGGTTTTGCAAAGTTTACAAATTGTAAAAAAAAAAAGAAAGAAAACCTTTAACATTTTTTACAGGTTTGTTTTTTTTTTTTGAGGATCCGCCAAATCCGGGTGCCAAATGCTCTAGGTACGCCCCTGGGTGTGCAAGCTGCATATCACAAAAGGTTTCTATCATTCTGTTTTAATTATTTATGGTTGCGCCGATTTTATCTATATTGTGTTATTGTTTATGTGTCTCATTACCCCCCACCTCTCCATGTTTCTCAATCCATCCCCCAGCCCTCAATGTGTCTCTTCACCCCCCCCACAGCCCTCCATGTTTCTCATAAGCCCCCCTGCCCTTCATGTGTCACATTTGTTCCCATGTGCCTCATTAGCCCCAAAGCCCCTCTATGTGTTTTATTAGCCCCCCAACCCTCCATGTGTCTCCTTAGCCCTCCATATGTCTCAATAGCCCCCTGCTCTCCACCTGTCTCAATAGCCCCCAAGCCCTCCATGTGTCTCATTAGCCACCAACCCTCCATGTGTCTCATTATCCCGCCATGTGTCTCATTAGCCCGCCATGTGTCTCATTAGCCCCCCACGTTTTCATTAGCCCCCCTACCAACCAAAAGGTTGGACACCCGTGACCTACAGCATCCTACCTTCTCGAACAAGAAAACTTGGATTTCTGAATAGAACAAACAAACTAACGTGATAAACATTATTTGCCAAACTAATATACTAACACATTAAGGTGCAGATATTCACCCCTGAAAAAGTGTCAGTAATGCAGACCCTTTTTTTAAGTAAGTGCACCTAAAAAAAGTATTTTATTTAATTTTATATGTACATTTACCTCTGTGAAATGTTGGAACGGTGTAGTTTTTTGCAATAGAGGATCAAGGGCTCCCTCCAGGTGCAAGTTTTTTCACCACTTTAAACATGACAGATCGGCTCTTATACAGATAGTATAAATTGCTGTGTAAGACCCCCTCCAAAACCCCCAAACTAGGTCGGATTTACTTTTAAAAGGTTAATCTAACCAAAATCAGAGCATATAAGAAAGGAGAAAAGCTTAGAGGAACTCAGTTGCTTGCTCTTCTGTAAATCCCCCTCAGGTCTCAAAATAGGTTTGCTCACTTGTACCATTGCAGGGAGATCAAGTTCCAAGGCATATCATACTGATCCCACCCGTAAGGACAGTCTAGAACCGAAATGCAGACAAGTTCTCTCTGTACCAGAGATACTAAAAACCCAGACATTTGTTTGTGCGTTCTTTGGGACTTGTCAGCGAGGTGTAGCTATTACCACTCTAGGCACAGTGAACACAGGGTCCACATCATGATTACCTATTTAACTTGGGGAGAGCCAAGTTAATCCATTGCAACAAAAACGGAGTTCTCATACACTCTGTTTTAATCTAACCAAAAACAGTGATTTAATAAAACACTGTTATAAAATGGAGTAACCATCCACCCCTCCCCCTGTTAAAATAAAGAAATAAAGCATATTTAATAACACTCTTGCACTGTGTTTGCTAGTGGGCTGGTAAAGACTGTTGTGCATGTGTGGAAACGCGTGTGTGTGTTGAGGCGGCCGCTTGTGCTGTAATGTATATGTAAAGGGGCTGTTTCTATTTTACTATGTGTGGCTTGGGACTGTAGCATGTATGTGTGCACTCATGTCTAAGGGCTGTAAAGCTTGTTTGTGTGTCTACAGGCTGTAGGCAGGTCCGGATTGGCCATTGGGTATACCGAGCAAATGCCTGGTGGGCTGTGATGGCCATGGGCCAAGGCTGACAGGGGAGATCAAGAGATCTTCCATGTGGACCCATGGAGAGCTGGCGCTATCCGAGCGCCGGCCCTACTGTGTGCCTTCATGGGCCGGTGGGGAGATCTCCCTCACCAGCCCACAGGGAGTGAAAGGCAGCTGCAGGTTGGGGAAGGAGAGAGACAGGAGAGGACCTCTCGCGAGGTCGGAGTGTTGCCACGGTTACCATGTTTCCAGTGTTGCCGTATTTACCTTTTTTTCTGCCACTGAAAACATGGTGGCCTTCTAAAATGGATATTTCTGCAAAAACTACTTGAACTTGCTATGAAGAAAACCGCCCCTCTTTACAGCTATGTAATAAATACGATCAAAATAATGATAGGATTTAACTGACACTATTCAGAACACTTTAATAAATATCTCCCTATGTGTCTAGCTAGTTATCCTCTGCTTCCAGCTCACTCGGGTCTGTGCATGTACACTGGTAAAAAATAATTTTTCTGCAATTTATCTATTTATTATCTATTTATACAATATTTTACCAGGAAGAATACATTGAGATTTCTCTCATTCTCAAATATGTCCTGGGGGGCTCCAAAACATTTTTTATTTTTCAAAGACTACAAAGATCTAAGTGTGTAATGAATACAGCATATTAATGAGGCCAAAACATATCATATGCATTCAAGTTCTATTGGTGCATAGAGTGTCCCTTTAAATTATTAATTCCCTAAGTAAGTAGGATCCTAGTGTTGACCTCTGTCCTTCATGATGGCTCCATTGATACTATGAACAGACCACCTCTTCTCTTACATCTTTAGATAGCTGGCTGAGATGTCCTGTACTGGAACTGGACAAATTTAAACTTGAACTGGGAAAAACTAATACAACATAAAAGTAACTAGTGAGGAGTTAGAGTACAGGACATTGCTGGAAGGAAAAACCCAAACAAAGATTAAAAAAAAATAAATGCACCAGGTACTACTGCAGGGTAGTGAACTATTTTTGATAGTCGCTGTAGAAGACAAAACTACACCAGATATCAGTCAACAAAATATTTCTGTTTTTGAACTGCTTCCCGTCTATATTCTCACCTGCTCATGGAGTATCTACCTCCTTCTTTTTATATTATTCCGACAGAAACAGAATGAAAAGATCAGTAGTTGTAACATGGTTGAAGATGGGGACCTTTAAATATAAACACCCTTACTCAATGATGTTCAGCTGTTTACTGTATATTTTATTATGTATCTCTCCATTTTGTTTTGTTTTTGGTAAGCCTTTCTTTGTCTGACTAATTAAAAAAGAAGATGATCAAAAAAATACATACAAGCCCCCAATAGCAAGGATGTACTGCCTAATAGGAAGGCTTGGACTGTATGACCTATTTCTCCTTAGTATCCTTAAATGCCCCTAAAAAGGCATTCCGGCCACAAACCAGTGACACACTCGATCCAAAGAAATTTATTATTAAATCAGAATCATCATGGAAAATTAGAATAAGATCATCAAAGATTAGAGCTCAGGGGGCGGAGCTAACAGCCGTGCAAAGCAGACGTGTGTAAGGCGAGCTCCTCCACACTAAGCCTGAAAAAGCATTTTTAAGCAATTAATTTCAACTACCTACAACCCAGAACTAGCTATTTCACAATGGGAAAGCAGTCCAAACATCAGGGACCCATCAAACTAACGGGGCCCGCGATACCTTTTCCTCCGTACAGCTAAGGCCTCGGGAGACCCCGCGCTGAAAGAAAATGGCGACTCAAACTCTGCCTTCTCTGAAGAACAAGCCCTGGACGAGCTGGATGAGTTCCCAGACACGGGGGTCTACACCAGCACTCCTCAGATGAAGACAACGAGTTACCCTCCACAAAAGGAGACATTAAGGCGCTACTCCGAAACATCCGCACAATGTTCACGGCGGACCTCGCTATAGCGTGGGAGGAGATACACCACGTAGAAGGCCGAGTTAGGAAAGTGGAAGAGGGCACGCAGTGCCTTAACGCAAGTTACCTAACGATAGAAGCGCAAAACAAAGAGCTTCAACAAGCGCAGACAATACTCACAAACCGCCTAGATGCCATGGAAGATCGGCATAGGAGCCGGAACATAAAAATCAGGGGAATCCCGGAGATGGTGCCCCAGGATGAACTACCACACTACGCCAGGAGGCTCCTGACCACAGTACTTACCTCAAAACAAGCCAAACAAGCCATAACCAACGGGGTATACCACATCCCAAAAGCACCCAGAGCCCCGACAGGGTCCCCAAGAGATGTCATCCTTCAGCTCCAAACAAGGTCAGTACTAGCCTTCATGTCAGCAGTGAGGGGTCAGCCACCCTACTCGTTTGAAAATGCCTACTTAACATTCTATCAGGACCTGTCCAGACCCACCTTGATATGGCAGAACCTGTTCAGACCACTGCCCAGCACTCTGCGCCAACATTCCATCCCGTACCGCTGGGTATTCCCTAGGAGCCTAGCCATCTCCCAAGGAAGAACAACTATAACTACAACTACAAGGTAAGACTCAGCGAGGGGAAAATACACTTTAGTTTTTTTTTTTTATCCCCTTCCTCAGCCCCCTTTTCCCTTTCCTCGTCCCTGTCCCTTTCCTTAGCCCTGTCCACTTCCTCAGCCCCTGCCCCCTTGCTCAGCCCTGTCTCCTTCCTGTTTTTACTCTCCTCTTGGTGCAGTGGGCCACTTGACTGGATTTGCACCCCCAGGCCTAAGGCTGCCAGCCCTCCCTGTCAAGGTAAGACTTTAATTGAATTGGAATATATAAGAAACTTTGTCAGTTGATGTCTCCATGAAGATTAAAACGTAAGTCTTACGCAATAACAAAAATATGTATTGTAAAGTTTTCCATATATCACAAAAGCAGTAAGAATTAAAGTCCCCAAACAGGTCTGAACTCGCCCCCAATGCTTCATCAAACAAGCCTTACAGCCTGATTACATCAGCAAGCACAAACACACATATGGGGGTTATTTTTTTGTTGTTGTTGTAAATCTGTTTTATTGTTTTTTTGAAGAAGAAGAACAAGATAATTCAATGCAATCAAGAACAGTGGTAGGGACTCACAGGACCCGTTTGCATATAGGGCGTTAGAATCATATATATGTTAGGTATAACATCATTTGTTTAGAACGATCTTTGAGCCTCCAAAGTCCAGATAATGTGAACAAGTATATATCAACAATCATAATGTGGCTCATACTGGCACCAACGTGTGTAACGCTGGGCTTCTCCATTGTGCGCTTTACCTTTCGGGTGCAGTCTTTCACAGAAAACACACCGTCACAAGTAGCTTATCAGGTGTTGTACAATAATAGGGTATCAGTGGGAGCAGATGCACCCACATTTCAATGAACCCTATATGGCTGACATAGGACCGTTTACGCTTAGCCGGTGCGGTCCTGATTCTGAGGATAATGGCTTTAGTATAGCATATGGGTCCGTCTGCCCCGATTTTCCGATTATCCTGCTCTTTAAGGGTTTGCATATGCCCATGAATCGCTAGTGGTGCTTGTAATAGATGAAAATAGAGTAGCTGTTGATTAGTGTGTTCCTTCTGTGTTCACATAGAGTGGTTTCAACCAGGGTGTGGGTCTAGCGCTATAGTGTGAATGTATTTTATATGAACGTGTAGATATGTGTAGTGTTTAAGAGTTAAGGTCATAGGAAGATTAATAGAGAGGAAAAGAAAATACCGGTAAGTACCAGGTCTCTAATTCTGTATAAATTGTGGCAGGACATGATAGCTCTTGGGCTTAGGTTTGAGAGAGATGGATCAAGAAAAACAAGGTATGGTCTCGCCCCGTAAGCCAGGCTTCCCCCCTGTGTCTCCCCCCACCTGGTCACTTACCATCCTATCGGCTGCGGGACACGAATGCATCCAAATTCACATTCGGACCGAAACGAATTGCACATGTCTAGAATCAACACAGTAAAGGCGGAGACTATATTTAAAAGAAGAAAAATTACCACAACAAGAAGACATAGTCTTAAATTAATGGGGCAAAGGTTTACAAATAATATCAGAAAGTATTAGAGGCTAGTGGATGCATAGGCTAGCCTTCCAGCTGAAGTGGTAGGGGTTAACACAGTGAAGGAGTTTAAGCATAGGCATAAGGCTATTCTAGCTATGAGATAAGGCCAGTGACTAATGAAAGTATGTAGAAAATTGGGCAGACTAGATGGGCCGAATGGCTCTTTTCTGCCGTCACATTCTATGTGTCTATGTTGTAGATACATGGACACACTGGCTGACGGTAGCCTACCAGACAGATTTTTAGAGATTATTGATATATGGACACCTGACAGAAACTTCGAGGTAGGATTGAGGGGATGCCTAGGAGGCTATGTTAGCTTCTGGTGGGGTTCCAAGTCACCGGTTGGGAACACATCCCTTATATTACGGAGGCATGGGCCTCCCTTACCTCATGTTTCCTATTGTTTTGTTACATACTAACCTCAGAAGAGGAGACCATTAGCCTATTATACTGGATCTTATTTTTCAAATGGGCTTACTGGGTCCATGTAGAATGGGTCCATTAGAGGTTAGTCTCTGGACATAGAACTAAGGGGCGTTTGGATTCTAATTTTTAAATGTCCACTGGATATTGTAGTCTGACACAAACACACACTGTTCAAAGTGAAATTTCTGGTTATAATCTATTCTGTTGAAGTTTATTTATGTCTAAAGAAAGACCTGCATGTCTGAGTTTATTTTTGTAAAATTACTTATACGACCCTGTATGTCCTGAAAATATGGTTGCCTATGGGGACCTGCTCGTGCTCTTGTATTGCTTTTATTGTCTATGCTGGAAACCAATATTTATTTATTCTTAGTTACTGATGCAGTTTTATTATGCATCAGTAACTAAGAATAAATCTGAAGAAACCGTAAGTCAGGTTGCGTATTAGTACTTTTCATTAATATAGATGTATATTAATATTGCGAGACTTTGGCCCAAGACTATATATACAAAAGACGTATATATCAATCAACTGGCGAAATCACAGAAATTAAGAAAATATTTTACAGTGATAAAAAAATCTTGAACCCTGCACTAGAAAAGTTACGGTAATCAAAGTGCTGTGCAAAGTGAATGTTAAAGGAACACTATAGTCACCTAAATTACTTTAGCTAAATAAAGCAGTTTTAGTGTATAGATCATTCCCCTGCAATTTCACTGCTCAATTCACTGTCATTTAGGAGTTAAATCACTTTGTTTCTGTTTCTGTAGCCCTAGCCACACCTCCCATGGCTATGATTGACAGAGCCTGCATGAAAAATAAAAACTGGTTTCACTTTCAAACAGATGTAATTTACTTTAAATAATTGTATCTCAATCTCTAAATTGAACTTTTATCACATACAGGAGGCTCTTGCAGGGTCTAGCAAGCTATTAACATAGCAGGGGATAAGAAAATCTTAATTAAACAGAACTTGCAAGAAAGAAAGCCTAAATAGGGCTCTCTTTACAGGGAGTGTTTATGGAAGGCTGTGCAGGTCACATGCAGGGAGGTGTGACTAGGGTTCATAAACAAAGGGATTTAACTCCTAAATGGCAGAGGATTGAGCAGTGAGGCTGCAGGGGCATGTTCTATACACCAAAACTGCTTCATTAAGCTAAAGTTGTTCAGGTGACTATAGTGTCCCTTTAAATAAAAGAACACATTTGGTGGTGGCCTGACAGGAATAATTTATTGTAAAATAAAAACATACTCACTAAAGTGCTAATATTACTGGCTTAATGGCTAAAAAATAACAATACCTTTGGGGTACAGCTTGGCCACTACAATACTAATCATCACAGATCAACCACGTAAAAGAGTATATGAAAAATATCAAATAGATTATATTAAACATATATTTCTGTTATGCTTTTCTAATATATTTTTATGTCTGCAATATCCAGTTAATGAGTTTACTAAAGTCACTTTCATTGATGTTTTTTGGGGAGGGGGGCAAGGGCAGGGAGTCGCCTTAGAATCCTGTGCCTACAGGCACCTGACATGTAAATCTAACCCATAATCTGTGCTAATGAGAGCATATCAGAGATAGCATTTTTTTTTTTTTTTACTTTCCCTGAAATAGTGCATATCTCAATAACGCATTAAAATGGGTGGTGAATCCAGTCTACACTGTCTCCCCCTGGTACAGCTGGTCTGTTGCAATCCATCTACAGAATGGCATGCTTTGCTTTCCAGCGTATCTGCGATGTCGACTAGTTACCTGGACACTCTATTGGTTCCACCCTGGCTCTCTGTGTCAGTATGACTTTAGTATAGTCTTAAAGTGCTGTGTGAAATATTTCATGATTTATCAACACTATGTAAATAAAAGATAAACACACTCAGAAGATTTCCCGTTGCCATGGATAGTTGTAGCATTTTAATATGGACTGGGCACAGCATGATTCCAACCTTGAACTTTGAAAACACACAAGCAGTATCGTTAATGCTCTCACCACTTGATTCTGCTGTACAGTTTGTGTGTCTTCCTGACGTATGTGAAAACCGTACATTGAAAATGAGTTTATTAAACCTTTGTTAGCATTTTACATGTTCATTGCATTGTGGTGAGAAGTTTGCACACAAGGAGTTTGAATCGACCTTGTACTGCTATTTACTGTTTAAACATAGCTGATCCCACAGTCTGATAGTTGAATGAGGAAGAAATTCCATGTGAGTTAGCATTACTCAGAGGGCTTCCCCCATCCTGTCCACGTCACACATGATCAAAGTTCGCATATAAATTGTTGTATTGTAGAGTGGAGGGGGCGAGGAACCAGTTTGAGCCACTTTAATATCTTGCTTGCATCATGATTCCTACATGAGTAATTCTCACCTTTATCCTAAAATATACAGTGCTGCACCCCTTACCCAGTCAGGTTTAAAATTTGTATTCTAGTGTAAAAATTCAGTCCATTTAAAATGGCTGTTTCTTTGAGATTTATGCAAAGCTGGCTTTCAGACTGCCAGTTCTACTATGCGACTGCTGTAAAAGGGAACACCTACTTTTCAGGAACAAAAAAAGCATAGTGTTATACAATAAGAAATTGTCATATTCAAAGTGCCTATGCATTTGACGTTGCATATATGTTGGTAAAGGTATGTATTCATGCAATTCACTATTTCCTAGTGAGAAGAGCCCTTTCTGACTGTCTTTTATGTTAATAACAGTTAACAGCAGAACTGGAACTTAATGAACAATGACTGTAAAAGGCTTTTTAGCAAAACATCGAATTGCAAGGTATAGACAACAGAATTGTGAAGTATGTAGAATGAGTGGAACTGCCCAGGAAGCTCATTGTTACTCTCCATACCAGCGCACCTATTAATGTATATGTGATAGGCAAAACGTAATTTCAGGGGGAAAAAAACCCTTTTGCCTAGGTAATCAGTTATTTTAGCTTTAAAACACAATCTGAATAGGCAAAAGCTTTTTGCCTAACTAGTATTCAAGCAAATAGTTTTTCTTGTTTCTTACAGTTTTTTCCCTCTTGATTTCAAGAAAAAGGCAACCTGAAAAAGTGGCCAATTCTCAACAATAGTCAATCAGGCAAGCACAGAAAGTGCCCCCTGCTTAGCAATAAACACCTAAGCACCCCTGGAGGGTGGACCCATGCTTGCCAATAACCACCTAGGAACCCCTCAAGGAAAGTGTCTCCTGCTCGCAAATACGTTAACAGAAAGGGGGCCTGTTTTTTGCCAATAAACGCCCAATGTGCTCCAGGACCCCAATAGCCACCTAGCATCCTTCAAGGATAGTGGCCCCTGCTCGCCAATATGCTCCTAGACAACCCCTTGGAGAGTGGTTTTGCTTGAATACTAATTAGACAAAAGGCTTTTGCCCAGGCAAATTGTGTTTTAAAGGTCAAATAACTATTTTTCTAGGCAAAAGCCATTTGCCTGGATAAAAGCTTTTTGTCTAAAATTACTATTTGTCTACCACATATACACAGCACAATTCATAGGACCACCATCAGGGAGGTATGGCCAGTACTTACCGTGTGGTAAGTGTCTGGCTGAGCACTGGATGTTATGTTGATATATCATAAGGTGACCTCAATGTACAATAGTGATAATGAGATACACAGTAAATGGATGTGTGTGGTAACAATAAATGCTACAAACCAACTCAGAGGGAAGCCCTTATACCACTCTAAAAAAATCATAAAGAATACACACAGTAGGTGGAACACACGTCTGTTGGTTCTATAAAGAAAAATAACATAACAGTGCAATATTGTCAATTCAGAATGAATATAGCTCATGTAGGTTTAGGTTCTATAAAGAAAAATAACATAACGTAATATTGTCAATTGAGAATGAATATAGGGCAATATTGGCAATTGAGAATGAATATAGTGCAATATTACCAATTCAGAATTAATATGAAGCCCCCACCAAAGGGCGAAACGCGTATCGGATACCTAAACCTACATAAACTATATTTATTCTCAATTGATAATATTGCACTGTTATGTTATTTTTCTTTATAGAACCAACAGGTATATGGTCAACCTACTGTATGCCCTCAATGTGTTCTTTGTTCAAGCTACAATAAAGTTGTTGCTTTGACCTCTTCTCTTCCCCTGTTTAGTGTGGAGCAGTGAAGTGCTAAACATGTGTGTGGTGTAACTTACCCGGTTATCCAGAGCCCTCCGGTGGAGAGATCCGAGCAAGTGGCACCCCATCCTGAGAGGCTGGCCTCCGATTCCAGGATGAAATCTGGTTGGGAGCTGAAAATCGCCCTTCCATTCTATGCTTCCATATTGTGAAGCCACCAATCTAGTTCCAAGCGGACTTTGTCTGTTAGAGAGATCAGTTGATCGTATGAAGTGGATCTGCGCAGGTAGAAGGCATTGCTCTGTAGTGTAATGGGCCTGGAAAGATGGCCTGAATCAAGGCTGATAGGAGGCCGATGACCCTTGTTAGATCGCGAAGGCAGATGCGAGGGGAGCCCATCAGTTTGATAATGTCCTTCTTTATAGTCCTGATTTTGGAGAATGATAGTTGGAGGATAGCCTGAATGGAATCTACATGAAAACCCAGAAACTGTCCAGTTTGTTAAGGAAGTAGGGCTGACATTTCGAAATTTATCACCAACCTTAGGTTTTGAAGGAGAGAGGTTGTAATCTCTGTGTGAAGTTGAAGGGAGAGAGAGTACAGAGCCATAATCAGAATGTCGTTGTGGTAGATGATGGATCTGACGCCCTAAGAGCAGGGAAGGGCCATACCCGGTTTAATCAGCTTTGTGAAGCACCACGGGCGGAGGAGAGGCCGAATGGGAGGCAGGTGAATTGCCATACTTCGTGGTGCCAAAGAAATTTGAGGTAGCAGTGATGGAATGTGCTATTGGGACCGTTAGGTAAGCATCCTTGAGGCTGAAGCGTGAGAACTAGTCTCCCTTGCAGAGGAGGTCCCGTAACAGGTGTATCCCTTACATTTTGAAGTGTCGATAAGCAACTGAAAGGTTTAGTTCTCTTAAATTGATAACTGGACGGAACTCTCCAGATGTTTTCTTGACTAGGAAAATATTGCTGACAAATATCGGGAGCACGGTCGATGGTTGTATAGCACCTTTGTCTCTGAGTTTGCAGAGTTCTGTTTGTAAGGCCGCATTCTCAGCCTGAGACATTCTGAGCGGTATAGGAGGTCCATCTTGAGAAGGGTTGGTCACAAAGTCTATGAGGAAACCTGAGGCAGTCTGGAGGATCCAAGGATCCTGAGTTAGTTGTGACCTCTGAAGGAAAAAATGGGTTAGACGGCCTGCGATAGGAACACGTAAATAAGTAAGGTTGATTACCTTAAGCAGCATGTCCGCGAAGGGAAACAGACCTGCGTCCTCTGATGGGACCTCTGCCAGGAAACAGTTGTCTGTAATACAATCTTTGCTATGGACTGGAGTTCCAAGGCTCAGTGGGGCGAGGCCTGTAGCCAGTGAAGGCTTGTCTCCCGGCAGCTCGGCCTCAATGGCGACCGGCTCTCCCATATAAACGATGGGAACAGAATACCCTGCGGAGTGATGATTGGGCCTTAGTGAAGGAGTTAAAAATGGAAACATGTTTGTTAAGGTCTTTGATAAATTTATCCTCGAATAGGAGGCCGTTAGCCTCGGGGGCCAGCTCTCTAGAGCCTAATTCAGCTAGCTTGGCATTTATTTTATATAAAACGTCTTTCCGCCGTTCTGTGGATATGGCCACATTCGCATTACCCAATAGACAAAGAGCCTCTCTGCGTCCATTCACATACGAGGCGTGGGTCAATTGAATTGTCTGCTGGAGCATCCTCAGCTAGTATTAAAATCTGAATAAGTGGCCGGGCAATATCGAGCAGTTTATCTTGTAAGGCCTTAAGGCCTTGCTCTATGGCCTTGCGAGGGTCTTTATGGGATTAACTATTCGGGTGTGAGAGCGACTTTGTGCGGTAAAACTGAGCGATATGCTCAGGTGAACCCATTTGGGTGAGTGAGGGTGTTTAATTAATCTAGAGTCAAAAAAGGGTTGGCCCTGGGAGTCCAGCAAGGACTCATTAGACTGTTCATGCTGGGAGTGGGCAGTTGGGTTCTGAGATTGATCGATAATGGTCCCAAATAAATATTGTGAGGGAGCGTTAGCCCTGTCATTGAAGGACAGGTCGTCATCAGAGAAGCCAGCATTATACTCGTCCACGATCTGTAGACCGTGTGAGGTAGAACCCTCTAAAGGATTTAGTTCTTAAGTCGTGGTAGGGACTTATGAGCCAACCTATGAGTTTTGGCTGGTTCCTTGCCTTTGCTGGCTGAGGCGCTATGGCCCTTCAAAGAACGTTTGCAGGAAGCCCCTTCGTGATCAGATAGGTCAGGAGACTCATCGGAGTCAGAGAGGTTCTGTAAAGTCACCTTGGAACCAGGATTGGGTTGTTCTTGAAGGGCAGCTAGGGCCTTAGGGATCGACTCTGCAATGGCAGAGAAAAGCCAGGTTTTAAGTTCGGCCGTAATAGCGGTATGTGGTATGTCAGAAATGGTTGTATTAGGTTACGAAAAACCAATATAAGATAATAAATAGGTGAAATACAGTTTACCAGTTTGGTCAGCCAATATCAGTGTTGAGTAATAAAGTAATCGATTTCGCCCGTGGTCAGTTGGGGGATTTCCAGATGTACAGCAAATATGGAGTGGGTGTTAGCCACTGTGTAGTAAGTATAAGTGAGCCACTAAGCAGACAAAAGAGGGATAAGCCACAAATATTCACAGTAATGGGGGTCACCCACAAATTTACAAAATGCACACAAACTATAAATCAGTATAAGGTAAAAGGCCAAAATACTATGGTGGGGGTCACCAACAGCAGAGGTAATACAGGACAGTGGGGGTCACCCACAGTAGATGCCAGCGAAAGGGTTACTTTGGGAAACCAAATGTAATTAGTGTGTGATAAATAAGGATGATGACAGGGGTATAGATAATTGCAGGGAGAGCAATAACAGTATAGGGTCAAATGAAAAATAAACTTACAGTTAGAAGAATGAAGCAGGAAGGATCCTTGCGTCTGACCCCTGTGCCGCAAACCACCGAGCCAACAGGTTTGTGAGGTGATAAGGCGGAATGAAAATGGCGGTAAAAACCCGTTGAAGAAAATGGCCGCTGCAAGTGAAGGAGAGGGCGGAGCTGAGCATCAGAGACAGACACAATGCTGCCGCCTATCCCATGTGTTCCCTATTAAGGGTTAATAAATATATAGGGATGTCTATAAAAAATACCCCTTTCTGTCTCAATCGAGATATCTTTGCCAAAGGCTCAAGGAAGCAAGGTGAATGGTTAGAGTTAGGACCCACCTAGGGGGGTCTGCCTTGACGTTGGCAGGTGGGCTTATCCTCTCATGGCCATTGGAGGTAACTAAAAAACCTCCATTTATTTAAAAATACATAGGGATTAAGAAGAGAGCGCAGGTAACTTGTTTTTCTAAGGGATGCTTTATAATGAACAGGTATAGAGAGAAATAGCCAAACTAGGGAAGGCACAAGGATATATAAATTACAAAATATAGCAAGATTTGACTTAGCAATATAATTGGAGTAGACTCAACTGGGAGGCAAGCAGCAAAGAAAGAAGTGGGAGGAGCTTCGTTATCCTTTGTTACAGACACTTTTACTGTGATTGGTTGATTTTTTACTTTACACTGTTAACCAGTTATTTGCTGCTGGGAGGTTTGAGTGCAGAAAGTAAAGCAAATATGAAGCCTCCTGTCTTGCCATAAAATTTAACTCACAGTAACGTGCAGTTTACCAATTCAGTTCACCAATCAGCATCTCCTCATAGAGATAAAAATTAATCAATGCATATCTAAGGGAGTGTTCAGCGTGAATGCCAGTGCTGCATATTGTCAACACTGGACTAGGAAGCACCTCTAATGGCCATCTGATGAGTGGCCACTAGAGATATACATAGGCAGTAATGTAAACACTGCCTTTTCTCTTAAAAAGCCTAGAGGGACATATTATAGACACCAGAACTACTGGAGCATTTGGCGCACCCAGGGCGGATCTTATATTTGCCCCGCTTCCCTCTCCCATTTTAAAAAAACAAATTTTTTAAAATGTATTTAGCATTGAGCAGTGTTTGTGTGTTTGAATGTAAGCATGTTTTTATATGAAGTACGTGTGAGCAGGGCCGTCTCTAATATTGCGGGGGAATAGGGGGACCCAGGGCCGGAATGGGAGAAAAATTCGGCCCGGGCATTTTTTTAACACAGCGGCCCACCAAAAAGGGGGCGGGGCAGAGGAGGTGTGTTTTGTCATCACCAATGACAAACACGCCTCCTCTCAAAGTGAGCATGTTGGTTCAATGCTCTTCCAGGGCAGACTATGCGCAGAGCTCTGCTGAAGAGCTCTAGCATGAGAAAAAAGTCCTGTATTTGTTCTGCACAGTGCAAGCAAATTTAATAACATGCTTGCACTGTGTTTCCTTGCAACTTGTCTCTGGTGTCTTTATAAATGGATACCAGGAGACAAAAGGCCAGGAAAGAGTATCGTGCATGTGTTTGGAGCCTGCTTGTGGTATTGTGTGTAGAGTGAGCTGGTCGTGGTGTGGTATTGTGTAATAAGGTCGGTTTTAGTCGTGTTGTGTTTGTGGTGTAATGTGATGCATATGTGGCTCAGGGACCCCCTCCCGCCCGGCTCTGAAAAGGGGTTAAAACTTACCTTTTTCCAGCGCCGGGCGGGGAGCTCTCCTCCAATCCGCCCGTCGGCTGAATGCGCACGCGCGGCAAGAGCTGCGCACGCATTCAGCCGGTCGCATAGGAAAGCATTTATAATGCTTTCCTATGGACGCTTGCGTGCTCTCACTGTGATTTTCACAGTGAAAAGCACGCAAGCGCCTCTAGCGGCTGTCAATGAGACAGCTGCTAGAGGCTTTGGGAGAAGGCTTAACCCATTGATAAACATAGCAGTTTCTCTGAAACTGCTATGTTTATAAAACAATGGGTTAACCCTAGAAGGACCTGGCACCAAGACCACTTCATTAAGCTGAAGTGGTCTGGGTGGCTAGAGTGGTCCTTTAAGAGTGTAGTGTGTGTGTGTGTGTGTGTGTGTGTGTGTGTGTGTGTATACATATATATATATATATATATATATTTGGAAGTATTGTGTATGTGTGTGGTGCAGTCTGTTTGCAGTGTGGTGCAGTGTCTGTGTGTATGTGAGGGGTGCAGTATGTGTGTGTGAGGGGTGAGGTGTGTGTGATGTGTGTTAGAGTGCCCTGTGTGAGTGATGGGTGTGAGAGTGCCGTGTGTGAGTGATGGGTGTGAGAGTGATGTGTGAGAGTGCTCTGTGAGAGTGCTGTGAGTGTGATGGGTGTGAGAGTGCTGTGAGAGAGTGCTGTGTGTGTGAAAGTGCTGTGTGTGATGGGTGTGAGAGTGCTGTGTGAGAGTGCTCTGTGAGAGTGCTGTGAGTGTGATGGGTGTGAGAGAGTGCTGTGAGTGTGATGGGTGTGAGAGAGCGCTGTGTGTGATGGGTGTGAGAGTGCTGTGTGTGATGGGTGTGAGAGTGCTGTGTGTGATGGGTGTGAGAGTGCGAGAGTGCTGTGTGTGATGGGTGTGAAAGTGCTGTGTGTGATTGGTGTGAGAGTGGTGTATAAATGTTGTGTGTGTAGGGGGGGTAAATAAAAAATACAAAACAAAAAAAAAACAGTCATTATTCCCCCCCCTCCCTTCATACCTTTAGCCTGGGAGGGGGGGAAGGCACGCTGGGACTGGCAGGCAGGGAGGCAGTGTTCCCTGGTGGTCCTCGTGGGTGAGTGAACTCTAGCCCGCATAGCCTGCGAGGCTAGAGTTCACTCTCGCGAGATCCGGTCGTTGCCATGGCAACGCGCCGGATCTCGCGAGAGGAACCCGGCGGAGCTGCAAGTTAGAGCTCCGCCGGGTCCTCTCTCCAGCCTGGCTGGCTCCCTCCCTCCCCGCCGGCGGCCGCATGTGGGCCGGTCAGGGAGATCCTTGATCTCCCCACCGGCCCGTCGTGGCAAACAGCGGGGCCGGCGCTAGGAGAGTGCCGACCCTGCATAGACCGGCAGGGGAGATCCTGGGACCTCCCCTGCCGGCCTCGGCCCCACGGCCACCGCGGCCCACCGGGCATTTGCCCGGTATGCCCGATGGCCAGTCCGGGCCTGGGGGGACCCTATCTCCCCTATCCCCCCGCATGCACTTACACCCTCCACTCCAATGCAGTGGCAGAACTAAAGAAGAAATGGCCCTGCTGCAATAATTGTTTTGGGCCCCCTTTTTGCAGGGTGGCACCGGCGGGCCCATGGGAATAAAATGAAATTAGTGAGGGCAGCAAAGCCCAAGGGGAAGCTGCCTTGGGCCCCCCAGGAGTAACTGGGCCTGGGCAGCTGCCCCGCTAGCCCCACTTTAAAGACAGCCCTGCGTGTGAGTGATTGTAGGGGTGTGTTTGCGTGTACTGTTGGCATTTGAATGCAGGCGTGCATTTTTGTGTAGTGTGTTTTTAGAATATGTGGTGTGTTTTTATGTAGTGTTGATATTTGGATGCAGGGGTATATTTGTGTGTATTTGTGTGTAGGGTTGGCGAAATGCTGAGATGTATGCACAGATACACAAATATACACACACTGGCACACATGCAGATACATAGACACACATATGCACACACTGGCACATACAGAAGCACAGACACATGGGTATACATATGCAGATACATAGAAATACAGTCATGCACAGATACAGACAAACACTGACACACATACAGATAGAGACACAGATACAAACACACATATAGATACAAACACATACACTTACTGAAACACATGTACAGAGACACATAGCCACAGACAAACATACAGATACTGTACACACATACAGATACACTGACACACAGATACAAACGCAGACACATACATTAAAAAAGCACATTCCTGGCTTAATTTTCAGCACTACTTCTGACACAAAAATTTTGTATACTGCAGATTACTTTTCATATATTTTTTTTAATATAAATGCACAGATTGTACTGTTCTAACCCCCCCATCCCCTTCCAACCAGCATAGAAATTAGCACAAATTTATTGAATAAAATGGCTGTATCATTATTCTGAAACGTTAAAAAAAATAAGCCTAGCTTGATTTTTAGCACTTCTGACACAAATATTTAGTATTTTTCAAATTACTTTTTTTTTTTTTTTTAATGAGCAGATTGTACTGTACTAACCCACCCCTCTTCTCTAACCACCCCTCTCTCCCCCCCTTGACGATGTCTTATTAATAGCTACTTTAGTAAGTAACACTGGTCGGTAAAACTTAATCAGTAGATAATAGGATTCTAGTGCTTTGGAATCTATTGTATATTTTCACTAATGCACTCAATTTAACCAATTTGTTTGGCTGTTAAGCAAGCAGAGTTAAACTAATACGTTTGCTAGTTGCAAGTCACACCCTTATTCTGTATTGATTTAAGGCCAAACCCAACTGATTACATAATGTGTGAAACAATTTATAGCAGCAGCAGAAAATGCTAATGGGTATTTGTTCTGAATCCAGTAACCACCATGCTAATCTTTTCCACCTAACATTACTTGCACCCACATATTTTTGTACTCAGCATCATTATATTGATGTCCCCTGCTAATGAACATAATGTTTAATACAGTATTTCTTTTGTTATTATAGTTCTTTTTTTCATCCATTGTGTAGTAAAATAAATACTGAAATAATTATTATTAAATCTCCTGCTTCCCAAGTGACACTAAAGCTCAGAATAAAATGGCCTCCTTAAATCAACACTATAGTGTCAGGAATACAAACATGCAAACAGACACTATAGGTCTAAATGCACCGTTTAGCTACCCGGCTCCCTATACTCCTGTTAAAAGGTGATTTAATCCCCTTTTTTCCAGCACCGTGTGAGTCTCATTGAGGTTGACTCCACACCCTCTCCCACTTCCGATGAATAAAAAAAAAAACCTTTATTTACTTACTTTATCCCAGCACCGGTGTCCCTCTATGTTGGGTCAATGTTCCGCCCTCTCCGTCGTCCCACAACGAGCGGCTGCTAATGCGCATGCACAGCAAATGCAGCACGTGCATTGGACCTCCCCACAGGGGCATTTTAGCCGCGAGGCAAACAAGGCATTTGCCTTGGGCGGCATTTTCCAGGGGGCGGCAAGAAAAGCCGCCCCCCAAATGCCTTGGGCAAATGCCTAGTTAGCCTTGCGGCTAACTGACATGCTGGGCGGGCGGGCGGCTGGCGAGGGAGCTCTTCCTCTGAGCGGTCTGCTCAGCTCCCTCGAGCACCACCCACAGAGTGAGGCTGGGAGCCGGGTTGATGATGTCATATTCCGGCTCCCAGCCTCACTCTGAGGCGCGCGAGGGAGCTGAGCGGACCGCTCAGAGGTAGTGCTCCCTCGCCAGCCGCACGCCTGCCCAGCAACCACTGGACCCCCAGGGAGAAAGGGAACCCTCCCCCCCCCCCAGCATTCCCAAAGGTAAGAAGGCGGGGGGGGGGAATTAAAAAAAAATTAATGAGTGTGTCTGTTAGTGTGTGTGTGAGTGTGTGTGTGAGTGTCTGTCAGTGAGTGTGTCTGTTAGTGTGTGTGTCTGTTAGTGAGTGAGTGTGTGTGTCTGTTAGTGAGTGTGTGTATGTCTGTCTGTTAGTGAGTGTGTGTGTGTCTGACTGTTAGTGTGAGTGTGTTTGCCTGTGAGTGTGTGTGTCTGCTAGTGAGTGAGTGTGCCTGCTAGGGAGTGAGTGTGTTTGTGTGTGTGTGTGTGTGTGTGTCTGACTGTGTGTGTATGTTTGCCTGTGAGTGTGTGTGTCAGTGAGTGTGTGTGTCTGCTAGTGTATGTCTGCTAGTGAGCGGGTGAGTGTCTGTGTGTGTCAGTGAGTTTGTGTTTCTGTTAGCTAGTGTATGCGTATCTGTCAGTGAGTGTGTGTGTATTTAGTAGGCGGGGCGGGGAGAAGGGATGGGTGGGGGTCGCGCGCGCGTGTGGGGGTTGGGGGGGCTTGGGGGGCGCCTGAGTTTTGTCCTGCCTAGGGCAGCACAAAACCAGGATACACCACTGCCTCCCCATAGGAAAACATTGAATCAAAAAAAAAAAAATCTGACCCTGGAGGTTCTCATAAAGAGCGTAAGGGCGTCCACCGTCAGTTACCGGACTGCTATACAGCCACTGGAGGCAGACTTAGTGCTGCAATGTAAACATTGCAGTTTCTCTGGAGCTGCAATGCTTTACATTGCAGCAATAAGTGTAAAAGGGACACTGCACCCAGACGACTTTAACAAGCTGGTCTGGGTGCCTATAGGGTGCCTTTAACTGCTGTAGCGATTTTTACCAACCGCTGGAATGCTAATGTATAAAATCTGTTCTTTGGTGAAGCATTCTTAGAGTACAGTACATTAGAAATGGTGCTGAGGCTTTATGAACTGAATTTAGTTTTGCATAATATTTAAAAGTAAAACATTTCTACTTAATTCTGTGAGTGAAGTAGTTAATGAGCACAGAATAACGCAATATATACTAAGATCTACAAATTCATTGACTATATTATAAAGGAAACTGACATGCTTAAACAAATCCAAAGAGACAGGTCGCCCCTAATATTTTACTTTGGTGCCTAATGTTTTAGACTGTTTATTACAGATACAAATATAAAACAACAGCTCAGCTGCATGTAAAATATAAAAATCATGATACTACTGTGTGCCTGTAGCTACTTCCAGAACGAATGTATATAATAGAAATCTAGAAATCAAGCGTTGCAATTTGTTTTTCTTTATATATTATTATTATTATTATATATAATCATGGCCCAGTAGTGTAGAAATGTACATATCAGAGCTTTTCTACACAAAGACAGACTGCAAATCAAAGACAGAGAATGAAAACTCATTAGCCTGTTCTAAAATGCATCTATTTCAACAACCTGTTAGAAAACCAAAGTGACATTTAGAAGACAATACAGAGTTACAGGAAATGAGTTGTAGTAGTTATGGTATATAGAGTGCCACTTTAGGAACTAATCAGTTAAATGTTTGCTTATCATCTTTAACATTTCTTAATAGTTCTAGAGTGATATCACATAATAGCACAATGAGCTCCAGCTCCACCAAGATATCTCCACTCACGTCATATGCAACTGCCAAATGCTATGAGGTTAGACAAATAAGTAACACCCTCTTATTTCTATACATTTTTTATCTTACCCTTGTGGTGTGAACAATGTAAGACATACTGCAAGAGTTATTAGCTAAGAATTAAGGTGCACGTAACCAGATTTAAATAGACACTTCAGGATGGCTTGATCTTGCCACTCTTTTTTGTTTTATATATATATATACAAAAAATTACACCACTATGGGTTTTCCAATCTTCTATCTTTATTGTAGCAGATCCAAGTAAACGTTTCAGCTCCTAAACGGAGATCTCATCAGGACATATAGCTATATATATTAAATATGTATATAAAGCCCCTGCAGAGTAGAAAAAATAAGGTTGACAACAGGGAGAAAACACCTAACAATGCCTATGCATGATGCTTGCTACTAATTTTTAAATAAAATGATTGTTTCCAGATTGCAATTTCATTCAGGAATAATAAACATTTCGTAAAATATCCTGAAATAACAATACCTCTAAAAGTCATTTTTTGTGGTAAATCCTCAGATCGTCTTCCAGGACCCAAAGCTAGGAACATGTGATGGCCAAGCCAAACAATTCCTGCACTTGTAGTGACTTTAACTGCAGAATAAATTGAGAATGGGCAAGGTTATGAGTGTGCTTGTTCACATACTCCTCGTTGTAGTGAATTTCAACACTCAAATGTGAACTAAAACAGAACTTCTTATTCAATTAAAAATCCTCTGATAAGAAAGTCGAAATAATTGGGAGGGAAATGTGCACCTGAGAAAATGAAATGTGTACTATGCTGAGTTTTAGAATTGTGATAAAACATAATTCTCTACACTTGACAGGAGTCAAATGCAGGCACAGGGTCTCAAACATGATCAGTCAGAGATCACAATGGTAGAAAGGACTCAAATTCAGGAATGTGGTACAAAGCAAATATTTTAAAGAACATTTTTTACCACGTTTCAGGTCGCAGTAGAGTCTTTATCAGAAATTATTGTGATTCTAATTGTGATTTTTGTTTTTCAATAAATCTGACTAGGGCCACATTCCTGAACTTGTGCACAGTCCTTTCTACAGTTGGATTTGTGAGGGAAGTATTTCTTACAAGTGCCTTCTCATATGTGTACAGTCATGGAACACAGTCCTAATAGATAGGGTCTACCTTCAGGAACCTCTCTACATAATAATGTCAGGAGAAAGGGAGCCATATTGACTTAAATGGGTTATTTAAAGACATAATTTGTGAGGCAAAGAACCAAAAGTGGAAACAACTGGAATGCTTCTCCTGATAGATCTACTTGTGTCTTACAGAACCCAAAGAGTAAGTATACTTATTGATCTAACAATGGGGAGATTTATTGTAGCCATTTCTATCTCCTAGGCTAGACCAAAAAGTTATACTTTGGACCCAGAATGTTTTAATTAGTTATTAATCCCTTCAGTAACAAAAGTAAGTATACAGGATTTTTAGAGATATACCTCATGCACCAATATTAATAATAGTGAAAAATATATATATATTTTTTTATTACTCATAAATTTTAAACAAAATCTAATTAGCAGAAAAGGTTATTACAGTAAGGACAAAACAGTATCGCCTCACTTGTGGACATGGGCATTATTTGGAATGGGGTAGTATTGTAATGTTGTAGCTATATGGACAATTTGTCAGAAATAAGGGTAATGCTACAACATAAGGTGTCAATATAATGTAATATAGGGCAGTAAGTAGCTGCTTTATGTAGTATTATAGTGTATATAGGAAGAGGATAGCAGATAAAAGACAATATTCACATTAAAAAGAGTTCTGGAAAATGGCAAATGTTACATATTTAAATATTTTCTTAGTAGTTTTTAATGTCATTTTTTGCCAACTTACTTTAGAGGGTTTTTTCTGTCCTAGAATAAAATAAACAAAGATATTATTACTGTGTCATTGAAGGGATACTATGAGCTGTATTCCTGGCACTATCGCTCCCTCTGTTTTCCCCTCCCTCTCGCCACGCCCGGTGAATAAAGGGTTAAAAAACCTTTATTTACCTAATCCCAGTGCCAATGTCCTTCGGCGCTTGGTCGACGCTCCACCCCCTCCAACGTCCCACGACAAGTGGGCACTAATTCAAATTCGCGACAAATGCTGTGCGCATATTAGACCTCCCAATAGCAAAGCATTGATTCTATGCTTTCCAGTATGGAAAAATCTGACACTGGATGTCCTCATGCAGAGCGTGAGGACGTCCAGTGTCACATACCAGACCAAATGTTCGTTTGAATGCAAGAAGAGCCTCTCCCAGACAGCCACTGGAGGCAGACTTAGTGCTGCAATGTAAACATTACAGCACTAAGTGTAAAAGGGACACTGCACCCAGACCACTTCAATAAGCTGGGTGCCTATAGTGTCCCTTTAACTAACGTGCTGTCTATGCATTCCATCTTCAAAAATATGTTCACAGATTACTTTCTGCACCTCAAATAAAACCCAGATTCCAATGGTTATTTTTCTGCAAATCACACGGTAGTGAAGGGAATAATTATAAATGGTAGTGTCAAGCCCTGGCATAATCATACAGAATAGTTACGTGATAATACTAGCGTTGCTCATTACTTATCACCTCAAATACATTATACTATTACATTATGTATACAGTGTTAACTGAATACCCCATGTTTGGGGTTGGTGAAAAACTTTTATAAAGGCACAAGTTTGAGAAATTATCGGCCCAAATGCAGAATTAGGAGCAATCACTATGAATACCAGTGAAATGCTACTGTAAATTGACCCAAGCGTAGTACTTGTCTTCAGGATTGTTCTAGATATTCCGTGATAAATTTAATGTTTAGTGTCTGTATACAGACAATGGGCATGGTGCCAGTTTCATGTCACTATATTTATACATTATTAAAAAACGTATTGCTTAATGGTATTCATATTGACCTGTTGGCCTCTGTAGCGATCTAGAGCTTCTCTTTGAATCTGAGTTCTGTACAATGATAATGAGTGTCTATGTATATCTTTATTGGTCTCCTGGGGGATTTGAAGAATTATATTGAAACAATCAAGTACTGGGTGTTACACCAAGGAGGCAGTCAGACTTACACATGGCGTCTGTCAGGGACAATATCTTCATAGGGACAATAGAGGACAGAGCTGGACCAGGAAGTGCGGAGAGAGACTATTCTTCCTTTCTTTGTTCTGCTTCTAGGAGAGCGGAAAGGGAGCCCCCTCCTTGCCACATGCAGTTCAGAATGATTAAGAGGCCATCTTCTTAACAAGGTTATTAATAAACATAGAATATGACAGATGTTACTTGCTGCCTCTCTCCATCATCTGCTCTTTTCTTACCTACTGTAATTCTCAGGATTTCATAGTAACATTTCTATGTATACAGGGAAATGATACATTGATCATAGGTAGGTAGTTTCTACTTTCTCTCAATTTAAAGCTAATTGACTAACTACATATGGTATAGTCTGAAAATTCAAGAACTATAATTAAAGCGCTCTCAGGAATGTTCTCAACTTGATCACCCTAAGCTTCGAGACAATTTTTTTTAATGAAATGTTGTTTCTTAGTAGTGTGTGTAGTATAGCCAGATCAATGCCTGGTAGGGTGTCACTTGCTACCTTATAAAAATGTACACATAGAATGTTTTCTGAATAAATTTTACTTTAATAATCCTTTTCATCAGCCCTTTCCTTCTCAATTCCTGCTAAAGTTAACAATTTGTCTTTGTCTCAGCTTGCAATACTAAAAGCTAAATAGTTTTATTTTTCCAGAATATATATAGAAGAAACCTACCTTGCAATGATATTACAGACAATATATTGAAACCAAGAGATGATCTTCAAACTAAGATAACACTAATAATAAGATGTTTGTTAAAGGCACACTATAATCACCAAAACAACTTTAGTTTAATGAAGCAGGTTTTGTGTATAGATCATGTCCCTGAAGTTTCACTGTTCAGTTATCTGCCATTTAGTAGTTAAATCCCTTTTGTTTCTGTCATGCAACCCTAGTCACAGCTCCCCTGGCTGTGACTGACACAGCCTGCATAAAAAAAATGTTAACTTACTTTAAAAGTTTTTAGCTCCTGCTCTGTAGATTAAACTTTAATTACATACAGGAGGCTCCTGCAGCCTCTAGAAAGCTAATAACAGAGCAGGAGATTAGAAATTCGAAATTAAACAAAACTTGCAATAAAGGAAGTATAAACATTAGATGATGCTTTACAGTAAGTGTTTAGGAAGGCTGTGCAAGTCACATGCAGGGAAGTGTGACTAGGGCTAACTAATCTCCTAAATGGCAGATAATTGAGTAGTGAGACGTCAGTAGAACAATCTATACTTTATTAAGCTAAAGTTGTTTTGGTGACTATAGTGTCCATTTAATAAATAGTTTAATACCATAAGAAAATGTGAGTTTGTAAATATACAGATGGAGAACGCAGGTACCAGAGGTATCTTTCCTAAAGGAAATAATGGAATTCTAATCTTTATAAAGTGACTTGTTGAGGATTAACAAGAATTTCAGTTTTATATATATTATATATATTTATATATGTGTATATACATACACCCTGATTTTTAAAACTTTTTTTTTTTTTTTGCAGTTTGGCTATTTTGGCAGAGCTATTTAAAGCTCTGTTTACCTAAACTACCAAGAATCTGATATAATCTAATGACACAAACACACAGACAGGGAGTGAGCTGTGCTGCCTTTTAACGGATTTCGGAGGGTAATTTGTCAATAAAGATAACGCTGATTCTTTAGCTATTTAGATAAATATCTGAAAATATGCACTATGCAAATGTTTGAGCAGGGAGTTTGGATATATTTTTTAATAATGCTAACTGTGACGTAGCAATTGAAAGTAATTTACCCAAAGGACTATATCACTGCTCCCTGCTCTCTACCAACACTTATATGTTAAACAATGAAGTGAGCCTCTCCACTTTGTCTGCTGACAAATCAGGGAAGCCAGAGGGACCTAGCCAATCAAACTAGTGTATTACGTTTCAACCAAAATAAAAAAACACAGTGGTTATGGTTGTGCTCACCTTTTCCTGAGAACCAACCGATTGAAAAAGGCCGCATAGTGTGGGTGAAACGCGTCTCGGGACTGGAGCTAATTACTGGGACATTATTTTATATAGAAGCAACTGGACATTTTTATTTAATTCTATGTTTTTGTTTTTATATTTAAAGTTGCAATAAATGTATGTATTTTAAACCAAGTCCCATCAGCTTCCAACTTCATCTTGCTGCTAAAGAAGGGCAGGTGCCCCCCTCTAGAGGTACCCAGGTCTATCATCCAGAGCCAGGTTCTCATTGGCTCAGGAAAAGGTGAGCACAACCATAACCACTGTGTTTTTTTATTTTGGTTGAAACGTAATACACTAGGAAGTCTCCCTTCCTCTCTCCTTTGAGGAAATCCATTCCAAGCAAAAGGGTGCAGTGTCTCCATACGACACCACTGTGCAAGTGATTTGAGCCTGTCCCTTTGAGGCTCTGATCAATATGAGTTTGACTACTTGAATTATCACCAAAATACATTACCACCTGTGGATTTACACTATATTGTGTTTTATTTTTTGTTTCCTTTATATGTACTGATATACATCTGAGATTTAACCCTATTTTAGGGTAAGTTTATACCTTTAGCGCTCCACTCATTTGATTAGTAGAGTCTGGACGTTATATCCAGATTGTACTAAGCTCACTTTGGTTCATTGCTATAATTAGTGGGGATAAGAGAGTATCCACTAGAGTGTGTAGCTGCTTATTTTTAACTCAATTACATTTGTAAGCGCACTACACACAGTAATCACCAATCTGTGTGTTTTGTTAAATATTCCCCTGGTACTCCGCCTTGACCGCAGTTACAAACTTTACTCGGTCATCTTTACCCCCTGTTTTCACCTACTTCCAGAGAGCTAGGAGAGGGCTAATTGGAGGGAAGGAACAAGAGACTATGCTGGTTAATCGCTCCCTGAGAGCCAGGGGGAGCTCCCCTTTTTAACTCGCAGGAGCTTCTGTTGTTTGACCAGCAATTGGCCCTAACACTATGGAAATGTTTTTGGCTAAAACTTTTATAGCGGCTGGTCAAAACATGGCGATTTGATAATTCTCCATGGAGAAGCGCTATTGTACCCGTAATGTACCCAGAATGGAAGCTCGGACCAGACCTACCTGAGAATGTATGGTGTGTGGGGGTTTGTGGTTGTTTTTGTGTTGTGTTGGGGGTTATTTTATGTTGGGCTCTCTGTGTAAGGGAGATAATTAGTTTAAGCAGTAGATGTCGCAATCCTCTCCCAGACATAATACATTGCATGGAGACCCCATGCTGGGGGTCTGTATATAAAAGACTGCATTGTTTTCAATAAAAACAGTTGTTCTCCCAGAATCATGTCATCTGATTACTGGGTAAAGGGGGCTAAAATCACTAACCAGCACATTTTCCAGCTAAGAGGGAATTTCCGCTACATATACATCTTAAATATTATACATACTAAACTCGCATAAGGCTACTCTTGCCCACTCTACCTTCACCCCCCCTATCCCCTCCTCACTTGCCTTACTTTAGATAATACTACTTCCATCATAGCCGACCGGAGACCTCTTTACTTCTTGGTGCACTTCTCCTTCTTCCTCTTTATCTAACTTCTTCACTTTCTTCTAACCAAAACCCACTCTTGGGTTTCTTAAAAAGTAAAATCCTCAGGACCTGAGACAGGGCATCATACCTAACTCGCACGTGGCATTTGAGTCTCTATATGGACCAGACTATCAAAAAGAGGCGAGAGGCGTATATTACTAATACCGCGCTCTCTCGCATGTGCCACTATCACTTGGGTGTATACGTAATGGATGTAACTGTATGTGAAGGAATAACCCCATCACTTTTGGCTCCTTTCACAGAAATCAACCCCCGTTTAATTTTGTTTGTTTATTTGGTTCGGTTCCCGAACAAAGACCACCCCTGAGACCCATTAGAACGTTGAATATCCTGTGCGAAAACCGCAATGGAATTAATTAATTAAATGCTCCACTGCAGCTCATAGGAAATGAATGAATTTAATGTTACCCTATGAGAAGTACTGGATTCATGAGTGGTGCTCATCACGCATGCACAACAGGTACTGAATGCTCTTCTATAATTAGCATTGAATTGAACAAACGATAGAGGAAACTATGCCTTGTCATTGATGTTGTGGGAGGCACATGGGAATGCAAGACTTTCTTTTACACTCTGTGCACCAAAACCCACATCTTTTATTCCTTCTATTATTTCTGATATAACATTTTCTCCATCAGAGAGATGGTGAAAGTATATAACTCATCACCAAAAGAGCACATATCACACAGTCACTTTTTGCAGTCCTAACCTGTTAACTATTAATTAAACCACATAGATGTCCACACAGCCATGTTGGGGGCATCTCTGTGGAGTACCATTTCTAGGAAAGCATTGCAATGTTAGTCCATCACAGTTTTGGTCAGGCTCAATTTAAAGCAACACTGCAAGCACCATTTCTCCATAGCTTTATGTATATACATACACAGAGAACTCTGATATCATATGCAGTAAATAGTTTCATACAAAATTAAGTCTTACTCTCAAATTCCCACTACTCCTGGGCAACAACAACTACAGTACACATCAGCCCCAATACATGCACTCCTTCCCCCTTACACCTCCACCCCAAAAAAAGTTACTTGCGCACCATCTCAAATCCCTATGCACATTTTCATAATTGGAGGTTTTTTAGTTTTACTCAATTGGCCATTAAAGCGTAAGCCCACCTGCCATGTCAAGGCAAAACCCGAGCCCTACATTAACAATTTACCTTGCTTCATCAAACTAAATGACAAAATGTCTAATGAGACAGAGACGGGTATTTTTCTAAACCCCCTACACACATATTAACACATGGGATAGGTGGCAGTGTTGTAACATGACGGTGTAATACAAAAGCAAATACAAACATGCAAAATGAAGCCCTGTGCTCTAACAACATGTATATTTTCTTTGGTAATTTCTATTCATATACTGGATTTGGAGAATGTTCCCTCTTTTACTGTAATGCTTTGTCCACCTTTTCAGTATTAAGTTGCTGTAGTTAAAATGTATTGTCCTCAACACTCTTTGTATCTAAGCAAGGTTGACATCTGTTTACTCCCAAGTGATCACACTGTGGACATTCCTGTGGGGACCGAAGCTCTGAGTAAGGCATGGCTTAATCTCTGCAGATGGGATACTTCCCAGCTTGTTCGTCATGCCTTTCTTAACAAGCCGGCTCTTGTTACTGACTACACTTTGTGCTAACAGACAGAAATATTTCAGCATCACTTCCCACGGTTGTTGAGCAACAGCAGGATGCAGAGATCCCGGAACTTATTGCTAAGAACAATTTGGATGGAAGACACATTTCATCAGGTTTGAAGGCAATTTGTTATAACCTGTGAACTGCAAATTGCTTAAGGAATAATTACTGACTTTTCTTAAAGGGACACGACAGGCTGGAAATTAATTCCCAATGTTGACACGATATATTGAAGAAACAAATGTAAAATAAATAAAAAATATTATATAATAAAAAGAACGAAATACCCTGAGCTCTATGTTTTTGCTGCAAATAACATAGATTTGCATCTTCTGCAGTGAGCAAGTGGCAAAGTCAGTGGCTGAAACAGTTTAATTCATGGAACGACAGTAAGCACAGTGTGCCCACATCAATAAAGGCCACACATGACTATCATGGCCTTACCATTTTCCCGCCACAACCTAACAGCCTGTAAAAACAAAATAAAATCCAACCATTGAAAACTGGATTCAGCCAGCTAACCCCCAAACTAAAACTAACCCTTGAACTTACGCTGACCCTGTGCCGATTGCCCTATGTTTCCTGAAGGACATCTCCAGCGCCGGCAATATGCCAGTGCTTATCCATGTCCTTCAGATGATCATATTTATAAATGAAACAAACAAAATACCAAATAATAATTAAGAACTGACACCATTTTAATTGGATGGAAATTCCATAGCTTTATTGAGAGTATTTAGAGGCATTACAATCCACTTTAAAATGAATCCAATAACAATCTCAACAACTTCTTAAATTTGACAATCCGTCCTTGAGCCAGCCAGATTGCTTAGACCTTAAGCCTCAATTCACCTCATATTTGAGGCAACCTTACCCTAAACAGCAATGGCAGCAAACCTCTACCATTTGCGGCCCCCTCCACAATCCTACGGCCTTCTCTATCCCCTCTTGTAAACCATTATTAAAAATGTCAATTCCAATTTCAGATAGGTGAACTCCTTCCTTAAAATAAAGCCCATGACAACCCCCCTTCCAGATGCACATGCCTAAACACATACCTCCTAAACACAGCATGAACTTATGAACGGCTCTATTCCCTTTATGCCTCTTTCCAAGGCCTTCAAACCCCACTGCATGGTCCATATTAGACGTGGCGCGATTTCAGAAAATATTAAAAACGTATTGGGGAATCTTGCCTTAACTTCACTCAATATATTTTTAAGGGAAAAAATAAGCTGCAAAGATCTAATATTCCCAATGTCATTTCCTTCAATGTGCAAAATAATAAATTTTGGACCAGGGAAGTCACTGGCACAACCTTCAAGAGTTTCAGACATCTCATTTATTCTCAAACCCCTTATTCCTTTCCAAAAAAACATAAACTTGTCCTCATCCAGTGCCAAATTTGGGTCATAGGATCTCTCGGCTGCTATCGGCCTTCTTTGTGCCCAAAAGATGAATGAATGCCCAACTTTCCAGATAGCCGCTTGCAAGGAAACTAGAAAAAAGAAAATGTAACAAATAAAACAAACATTATGTTAAATTAAATCCGGGTGTACATAAAGCTTGTATCAACTAGACCTCCACCTTCCCAACCTCATTATACCATCTTGTCTAAGACCTTGCACGCTGGCCTCTGGGGCTGCGCCTATACGGAATGTATGAGAAGAAAACCTTTCCTCTTCTAAACCTAAAAACTTTGAGCACTTCTTTAACACAACCCGAAATTGGAAATGTGTCCACGGAGAGACATCACTGTTAATTAATAAAGGACCCGGCTCAGCAGGCCTAATGTCCAAAAATTTACAAAAACCTTTTACTGGGCACACATACACTCACATATACACACACTGGCACACATACAGATACACAGACACATAGGTACACACATGCAGTTACATAGAAACACAGTCCTACAAAGACACAGACAAATACTGACACACATACAGATACAAACACACATACAGACACACAGAGAGACACACAGGCACACATACAGACAGATACAGACAGATACACAGACACACCAAAACAAATACCGACACACAAACAGATACACATACAGATACACATGTATAAGTGTGTGTTTGCGTAGTGAATGCAGTGTGTTTCCGTAGTGAATGCAGCTTGTGTGTATAATGTATGCAGTGTGTGTATAATGAATGCAGTGTGTGTATAGTGTATGCAGTGTGTGTATAGTGAATGCAGTGTGTGTATAGTGAATGCAGTGTGTGTATAGTGTATGCAGTGTGTATAGTGTGTGCAGTGTGTGTATATT
Organism: Pelobates cultripes; assembly: GCA_933207985.1. Classification (NCBI taxonomy): domain Eukaryota; kingdom Metazoa; phylum Chordata; class Amphibia; order Anura; family Pelobatidae; genus Pelobates; species Pelobates cultripes. Next base: position 129,762,949 of record OW240914.1, on the reverse strand, counting down.
GTGTGCAGTGTGTGTATAGTGAATGCAGTGTGTGTATAGTGTATGCAGTGTGTGTATAGTATGTGCAGTGCGTGTATAGTGAATGCAGTGTGTGTGTTGTGTGGAATAAGTGCCGGGAAGGTGAGCAGTGTGTATGGTTTGTCCCTCCCCCTCCCCCCTACCTGACACTTACCTGTCCCTCCTGTCCTCCTCGACTGGTGGTCTGGTGGCACAGCTTTAGATGGGCAGTGAAGAGGGGCCCAGTATTCTCTATGCTCATTTCCTATCCAGCAGCAGCAGCAGGGTCATTTTTAGCGAAACACCCACACCAATATTTCCAAGATTTCAAATAAGAAGCCCATGTTGTTGTCTTCATAGGTGTGCGAATGGGGTGTGCCTGGGCACACCCTAATCCCTGCGGCCCTGTCGGTCCATGCAGAGTTGGCGCTATCCGAGTGCCGGCCCTGCTGTGTGCCTCCATGGGCCGTTGGGGAGATCAAAGATCTCCCTTACCGGCCCACAGGCAGGGAGGGAGGCAGGAGAGGACCCGGGGAGCTCTAGCCAGCAGCTCCGCCGGGTTCCTCTTGCGAGGTTGGAGTGTTGCCACAGGAGGCTGCAGGCTAGAGTTCACTCACCACTAGGACCACCAGGGATGGCAGCAAGGATTCCCCCTCCCAGGCAAAAGGTAAGAAAGGAGGGGGGCTATTTCCTAATCTGTCCCCTCCCCTCCCCACACACAATCACTCCAAACAAATTCACACACAGCACCCTCACACACACTGCACCCGCACACTAACAGCAACCTCACACAGCACACTAACAGCACCCTCACACACACAGCACACTAACATCACCCTCACACACTAACAGCACTCTCACACACACAGCACACTAACAGCACCCTCACACACACAGCACCGTCACAGACACACACACACACAGCACCCTCACACACAGCACACCAACAGCACCCTCTCTCACACACACACACACACACACACAGCACACTAACAGCATTCTCCCACACAGCACCCTCCCACACACACAGCACCCTCAGACACACACAGCACCCTCACACACACACACACAGCACACTACCAGCACTATCACACAAAGCACCCTCACACACACACAACACACTAACAGCACCCTCACACACACAGCAGTGTATGTATATGTGTGTGTGTATGTATATATATATATATATATATATATATATATACACGCATACATATACACGCAGCGTGTGTGTTTGTGCTTTAGGGTGCACACCCTAATGCAATAGGCTGCGCACGCCTATGGTTGTCTTGGCAACCGAATACTGTAAAAACTTGTTCACTTGGGTGATATCAGCTCCCAAACACGGGCCAGAATGAGCACTGGGTCCTCCTCCGCTTCTGGATCCAGGCTTCTGAATAAGGTAAACTACGAACGAGAAAGGGCGTCAGCAATGCAATTCAACTTACCTTAAATATATGTTGCCCTCAACCAAATATTATTAGTCATACACAGCAACACTACTCTCCTCATAACTGACACTACCTGATGAGAGGAAGCATGGAGAGAGTTAATGGCATCAACCACATCTTTATTGTCACAAAATACCCTCAGCTTTTTGTTCGCAAAAGCTTGTCCCCAATTTTCAAACGCCACCATGATAGGAAATACCACCAATAGCATCACATTTTTCGACCACCCTGCCATCTTCCGAGCTTCGGGCCAGATCCCAACTCCCCACTTACCACTCCATTAAATTCCAAATCCATTACTACCAGCTGCGTCCTTATAAAAATCAATTTCTAAATTATCAGACATTCTGGATTACCATAATGTGTTACCGTTAAATTAAGAAACCCAACCAGACCTCAATATCTTATTTTATTTCTTTAGTTGCCCTAATGTGCAGATATGGTGAATTCTTACCTGCTATTGCCAAAGCCATTTTTCTCGTAAATATTCTGCCCATCGGTATAACTCTGGCAGTAAAAGCCAGTAGGCCTGTGAGTTTTTGAAAAGTTTTAACTGACACTTTTTTTTGCACAATGAACCTGGCGTAATAAAACAGACAACTTGTGAACTTTGTCAAACGGTAACCTGCATTCCATTTTATAGGAATCCATCACAATTCATAAAAATTGTAAAAAACCATAGGAAGCACTGTTTTATCCTTGGATAGCGGTATGCCAAATTCTTCTGCAATTGAACAAAAAGCTTGCAATAACATAATACATTGCTCCGTGCCTTCTTTGCCAATAAAAATAAAATCGTCTAAATAGTGAACAATTGATCCCAAACCTGTTTTAAATTTAATGACCCACTCCAAGAAGCATGCAAATAACTCAAAATAAAAACAAGATAAAGAGCAGCCCATTGGTAAACGTTTATCAAAGAAACATTTTCATTGATTTAAAAGCCTAGGGAATTAAAACATTCAGGTTGCATTGGTAATAGCCTAAATCAGGGTGTCCAAACTTTTTTCAAAGAGGGTCAGATTTGATTGAGTGAACATGCGTGAGGGCCAACCATTTTGCCTGACATTCTTTGAACCATTAAAATTTAATGCAAACGAACTATTTTATGCAAAGTTTATTGCAAACGACATACTTTTCATTTCATCTTTTATTCTGTCTGAGATCTCTTTATTTTGTCTCTTTACTCTGTCCCTTCTCTCTTTATTCTGTCCCTCTTTATTCTGTCCTTCTGTCCCTCTTTATTCTGCCCCTCTGTATTCTGCCTGTCTGTATTCTGCCCCTCTGTATTCTGCCAGTATTCTGCCAGTCTGTAATCTGCCCCTCTGTATTCTGCCAGTCTGTATTCTGCCCATCTGTATTCTGCCAGGCTGCACCTCTGTACTCAGTCTGTATTCTGCCCCTCTTTATTCTGCCAGTCTGTATTTTGCCTCTCTGTTTTCTGCCCCTATTTATTCTGCCCCTCTGTATTCTGCCCCTCTGTATTCTGCCCCCTCTGTATTCTGTACTTTTTTATTCTGTCGATTCTCTGCGGGGAGAAGGAACCAAATCCCGCGAATCCCATGACGTCCACGAGATCCCGCGACGTCCAATAGATCACGAGAATGCAGACTGAGGTCACTGCACATTTGTCTGCATTCTCACGATATCTTGGCCCCCCAGTGAATCCCCGAGCGCTGCTCAGGACCGCGGTGTTCAAAGATCCAGAGATCCCAGGGGTCCTGAGCGGTGCTCGGGGATTCACTCGGGGCCACAACAGGTAGATTAGCCAAACTACCTGTGGGGCCGTATTAAACCGGAACGCGGGCCGCAATTGGCCCGTGGGCCGGACTTTGGACATGCCTAGCATAAATGCTGACTCAATGTCAACTTCAGTCAATAAGGCATTTTGGCCGCACCCCAAAGCCTACTCAATAGCATAATCGTATGAAGCACAGCAAACCGGAAACTTCTGAATATCGATCTCGTCATTAAGCGAAAATCCTTTTGGGAAAGGCAAATGGTGCATAGGCCTGAATTCACCACTCTCCTTTTTTGGTACTAAACCCAATGGTGAAATGCAAAACCAATCAAACTGAACTTTATTAAACGGGCCTGCAACTCTACCTAAAACTATTTCCTTAGCTATCTTCTCTTTATCAACTCTTTATTAATTTCCTACAAATTTAAATTATTAACCAACTAAACCTCTTATTACTATATATAGGGTGAGGTAGGGGCAAAGAAATGCCTACAAAATTCAAAGTATAATCAAAGACAATTAGACCTGTGCGGCAGATACTCCACACTGAAGTCCCAACAGTGTAAATACAACCAAAAAACAAACAAGAGTGCTGCGCATCCAGTACAGGTGTGCACACCCAGGTGCTACCACAATTTATTTGAGGACAAAGTTAAAGCAGCAAACGTTTCAGGCAGCAGCCCTCTCTCTGTAGAAATTTAAACTGCTTGAGATTGTTCTGAGAAAAAAATGTATTTCGGTATGTAGCGGATGGTATCATGGCTGTCCTAAAAGACTGTGTTAAAAATGCAATTTGTGTGTTTATTTTCCTGTACAGCTAAAAGTGTATGTAGTATTCGTATGATCGTTCGGTAGTTTTCATCCGTATTCCATACGAATGAAAACTACCGAACCAGTAGACCACCCCAGAGAGAAATGTGCACCCTATTAGGCTTTCACACTTCTCTAACCGCAGGTTAATTGGTACGATTAGTACCTTGTGCATGTATCTGGTTGGCCGCCGTTCGGCATACGAACGGCTGGCGGCGGCCATCTTACGCACGAAAACCTCAGTGGTGTTTGATCGTCGAGTGTCAGCCCCTCGTTCGGTGAATTAAAAGTACCGAACAAGGGTATTCATGCGAATACAGTTTTAATAGTGGATGTCATGTATTCCTGTGTATTTTACCTCCCGAACGGAGACCGACCGCAGGGCCAAAACACATGGAACCCTTTTCGGCTACCACCTCGTGTGCGGTCGGTCAAATTGTCTCTTCCACCTAACTCCCGAACCCCTGGTCTGATCTGGGTGAATTTTGGATATGTTGGTCACCCAGATCAGGGCTACCAAGGGGTGCCACTTAGCTCATTGTACCTAACTGTTTTGGGGTACATCCAGAATTTGGGGAAAACTACAGTACGTTTAATGGGATTATGTGTCACACTGAGGGGAGGAGATGTGTGGGATGTAATTGTTACATTATTGGCTACTGTCTTTATGGTGAATCCCTCCCTTGCATGGGAGAATGCTTTAAAAGGAGGTTGTGTGGATTAACCCCTTAAGGACCAAACTTCTGGAATAAAGGGGAATCATGACATGTCACACATGTCATGTGTCCTTAAGGGGTTAAAAGTAACTTCTGCTCCTGATTCTGTGTGTGTCATCCAGTCATTGGGATCTGTATGGGAATATTCGTGGATTACATTGCTTGCTGGGATTATTACTCTATGGTATTTTATTGCTTGTTCCTGAGCCTCACTGGGATCTTTAGTGGAGTTAACCTGTGAAAGACCAGCTCTCCGCTACACGGTACTTGTCAATATTGTATGAACTGGTTAAAGGCAGTGCTATGGGGGCCAATATGGCTCCCTCGAATGCAAACCTCCTCTTGACTGATTTTGAAGAACGGTTTGTTTACCAGCATGAGCTTGTGGGGGTGAGTGCCATTCCAGATGTTATAAGTAAGAGGGACTAACTGGCTGGAGACATAGCAAGATCATACACTAATAAGATACAAAAGTTATATACATACCCTGATCCAGGGAGTATCCCGAAGTGGGCACATAGAAGGTGTACCTAGAGGAACCAGTGCCACTCAAGCTTCTCGTTGAGACCATGAGGTGACACTGTATCCAGGAGGTGCATCCAGCGAACTTCTTTTTGCAACAGTATTTTTTCTCTATTCCCTCCTCTCGTGAGTGGGAGTACCCTTTCCAATATTTGGTAACATAGTTGAGAGGCATTATGTATATTTTCTCTAAAGTGTCGCGCGACTGGTGTATCAGAAATAGGATTGCGAATTGCAGTTTTGTGCTGAGACACACGATCTTTAAAGGCACAAATCGTCTTTCCTACATAGCCAAGCCCACATGGACACTTGAGAAGGTAAACTACAAAATCAGTTTGACAAGTAAAAAACCCTTTTAATTTGATAGACTCAGCAGCCAATGTAGCAGCAGCCTTGACAGACCTCCTGATTTTCTTCACTCCTCAGACATGGAATGTGAATAAAACCTCTTCTGCTGTATGATCCTCTTCTACCTGTATTTCCCCCTTCCTCTGGCTGACTCCTCCTGGTCACTTGGAACCTCCTCTGCCTCTGGCCCGACCCCCATGCTGCTCGGGCCTGCCTCCACCCTGCTTAGTCCGCTCTGTATGGCTTCCTGACAAACACCAGCACCCAGCTACTCCTCTATCTCCTCAAAGGCTGCTACAGAGGGGGAGGATGCCAGTCAACACCTCAGCCATTCTTCACCAGGGGAACGTTTAGATTCTTCATCCAGTTGCCGAATTAGTTCTTCCATGCTGCTGTGAAGCTCCAAACGTCCCTCCTGCTCTGTAAGTCCCTCAGAGCGTGAAGCCTGCGCAATTCAAATTTGGTATATATAAACTAACACTAGCTAGTGCATGCCACCTAATTTAAACTCAACCAATCAGGGCCTTACCATTTTCCCGCCAAAACCTAACATGCAGTAAAAACAAAATAAAATCCAACCGATGAAAACTGGATTCAGCCAACTAACCCCCAAACTAAAACTAACCCTTGAACTTACCCTCACCCTATGCCTATTGCCCTATGCTCCCTGAAGGACATCTCCAGCATCTGCAATATGCCAGCGCTTATCCAGAACAGTGCTGGGTTTATATATAATGTAAGGTGATCTGACTGCAGATTATCAGGACAGGCTTAGACAGTGCTGGGTTTATATCTAATGTAAGGTGATCTGACTGCAGATTATCAGGACAGGCTCAGACAGTGCTGGGTTTATATCTAATGTAAGGTGATCTGACTGCAGATTATCAGGACAGGCTCAGACAGTGCTGGGTTTATATCTAATGTAAGGTGATCTGACTGCAGATTATCAGGACAGGCTCAGACAGTGCTGGGTTTATATCTAATGTAAGGTGATCTGACTGCAGATTATCAGGACAGGCTCAGACAGTGCTGGGTTTATATCTAATGTAAGGTGATCTGACTGCAGATTATGAGGACAGGCTCAGACAGTGCTGGGTTTATATCTAATGTAAGGCGATCTGACTGCAGATTATCAGGACAGGCTTAGACAGGGCTGGGTTCGTATAATGTAAGGTGATCTGACTGCAGAGTATCAGTACTAGGTTTCTATCTAGTTTAGGCCTTAATTACATTCCAGTCAATAACATTTATTATCATTGTATTGACTCCTGATAAGCCTTTATCAGTTTTAATTCACATTACCGCCAATGTGCATTGGATGGTGTAAAATAAAGGTGTAAAATAAAGAATAGGGGTTGGACAGATCCCTGTCCACCACCAGTTATTAAAAATAATAAAGTGGGTAGGACCAGGGCCGGATTAAGAGCCTATTAGGCTTGGTGCTGACAATTATGATGGACCTAATTACAGAATCATATCGATAAAAAACACTGAATGAGATATACCTCCCAAGCGTTGTGTACCTGGTGGAGGTGGTGCTGAAGGGAAACTGACAGGATATAGCTATCAAAAAACACATACCCTATGCTAATCTCTTGCTTTCATCTTTCAAGTAAATCCATGCCCTCTAACAGCAGTGTCCAGTGAAGCAGGATTTTGGTGGGTTGGGTCAAAGTGTGGGCCACTGATGGGAATCACGTAACCAGATGCGCCCAAAGGAACAAACATGCCCAAAAAGGGGGCATGTCTGCACAAAGAATTAGATGCCAATCATGCACCCTGAGCTTGGCATAAATGCATCTAAAGATTTACTAGCTCACCTCTTTCTAAAGACTGTCCCCTAGCACTTGCTGGTCACTCCTCTCTTAACCTTTTTAATAGCAGGCAGAAGCTCCTGTTATACAGTCTGGGACAGAGAAAAGGTGGATGTAGTGAGTGTAGAAGAAAGAGAACATGCCACAGAGTTAGAGAGACTGAAGCAGGAAGAGCATTTGCATAGTGCGCAAAGTCAGCTTTACCTTAACTAATTTCATTGTCAGCCAGTCCACACCCTCTTAAGTTTCCATACTTACGCAAGAGCATGTAAAGATTAGTATATATATTTTTTAAAAGTGCTTGAGAGTGGGCAGAGTGCCGCCGGACTAGTCAGGTGGGTTTATACTTAATCGAGAGGTGAAGGAGAACACTATAAGGGAGCTGAACATAATGCATGGAGTTCCGGCTGAAGTGTCCTTCTGCTCTCTACTGATGTTGGACATTCGACCAAGTTGACTGGCAATTCATGTTTGCTATGTTGCAAACGATGGGCTTTGGTCCACACATGCACTCCAGGATATCCTCCCTGTACAAGTTCCCAAGTGCCTGCTTGAGAATCAGTGGTGCTTTATTACCTTCTTTCTGGATTTGAAATGACACACGTAAGAGGTGTCCCGTGTCCTATATCCTGATTACCCTCTCTTTGGAACTTTTTATGAAGATGGTCAGATGGGATTGGGGTATTGCGGGTTCACATGAGGAGATGTGGTCCACAAGGTAGCTGCATATGAAGATGATCTGCTTTTTTCAGAGGGACCCTTGATTTCATTGCCAAATATATTGTCTGCGTTCTTGGAATATGTAGAGCTCTAAACTCCGAAGCTTAATACCGATACATGTGAAGCGCTTCCGGTTACCCTCGAGCCACTTGAAATCAACAATTTACATTCCTGCTGCAGCCCCTGCTGATGCTACTTAATCACACACAACTTCTGTTATCTGCATACAAGAAATCCTGAACTAGACATTTACTGAACATGGACAAGGCCCTAATCTCCGCTAGAAGTACATTCAATACAAAAGGGGATGGACAATGTCGAATAAATCTATGACACGGAGACCCACATGGCATTGCTATGCGGGACATCCGAATGCTGCAAACAGTTATAGGCTCCATAAAGGGACTACAAGTCACTTTGAACTTCTGATCCCAACATATAAGAAACACTGAAACATATACAGCATGAGTTGGAGAGGGGTGGCTAGAAGGTAGAAGGGAATGAAGTGTTTATCTTGGAGGGAGGGGTGTGCAGATGCGGTCGGATTACAGCAAAAAGAAATTACAGCAGAAGAACTATTTGAAAGAGGTGGTTGGTGCAACGGAGTGGTACCCTATTAAACGTGATCCCCCCAATTCCATTCTTTTCTTCCTCTTCCCTCTCTCCTTTCTTTCTTCTAATCTTCTTTCACTTGTCTTGTGGAGAGGGTGGGGAGGATGGCGGTGGACATACGGCAAAGTAAGTGTATATGTACATCAGCACATTTTTGAGAAAAAGAAAAGTGAGTAAAACATAGTGCAGAATGATTTAGTCAGGAAGACAGTTAGTATACAGGCCACATGCACTAAGAACAGCGCTTCTATAGTAGAGAATAATAAAACTAAGAGATATAATGTTAATTTAATTGTCATAGTGATTCCCTTAGGAGGACTCCATAGTGGTGGGATAGGATAGGTCAGTGATAAGAGGTATGCAAGACAAGAGTACACAAACTGCTTAAGGTAAGTAGACAGAACAATAAAATATAAAAGACAAAAGTTAGCAGCATTAATTCAGGCAATCGGTGAGGTGAAATTTTACCAGGAACTCAGCATGCTATTCAGCCTATGTCCTTCATGGGCAGGACACAGGCCCCTTTGATTATGTAGGTCTTCAGGCGTTGTGTAAGAGGTGTTTGAGGTTGGCAACTTCAACAATGTCAACAAATCAACTTGTCCCACTTTGACATCCTCTTGCTGGCCCCGTGAGTCTTCAGGCCTTGTGTCAGAGGTGTTTGCGGTCGGCAACTTCAACAATGTCAACATTTCAACTTGTCTCACATTGATATCCCTTTGCTGGCCCCTTGAGTGTTCAGCAACAGTTTGCATGTCTTTTTCTTCAAGGCCCACCGATGCAGTCTCTGCCACCTCCGTTGCTCTTCTGGAGTCATGGGACTTGATGGTTGGCAATCACTGCACCAAGCTTGGTGTTCAAGTTTAGACAAAAAAATTTGAATATATCATCCAGTTGACTCATAATAGAGAATATCCCTTCCGGTGTGAGCAGGGGAATATATGCCGTCCATCAATTTGTGAGTAGCACTATTGGTGGTACTAAAGCCTGAGGCCCTGCCACTGAACCTGGACAGATGAGGAGGCCCCCATGGTGTGGACCAGATCACCCCCACTGATCCAGAGGGGGGAAGAAACGGGGCAGCAGAAGGATTCTGTGTGGGTCCAGGCTGTTGCAGACATGGATAGCGACCGTCCCTCCCATATGGCAGGCTCGCTAGGCCTTATTCTTTCCTCCAGTGTTTTCTGCGTCAAACACAGCTCTCAGCTACTCTCTGCTGCACCGTCTGGGTCTGGGCTCCGGAAAGCCACCGCTGGGAACAAGATAAGAATGCCTGATCCCATATCACCATAACTCGGTTTGTGGGATTATAATTATAAATCGGACAGAGAATACCAAGTAAGAAATCAAATGAATTTCCAAGATCTCCACGTTTCAAAAAAAAAAAAAAAGAATACATAGCTAATGTATGATTACACACAATACGTACCTAACACATAATAACAAGGCATCTATAATTAACATATTTTTAGGGCCACAATTTTGTTTATAGGTTGCTCTTCGGGGTTATCTTCAAAATTGAAGTTACTTTTTTTTTTTTTAATTTAAGTGAGTAAGGACATGATATCTCTTGTCTTAAAATAATCCTAATAAGGTTAAAAAAAGTAATCCTAAAAAGGCTAAGTATTGTAAACTACAGTAAGTGTGACACAATTAAATAAATACAGTTAAATTCCCTGCAAAGTATGTGTAAGGAATCTGCCAGCAGGATGTAAATATGTTTGCCTGTGGGAACAATGCCACACAAAATCCATGATTCATTTAAAAAGTGATGCTTGTAGTTTTTGGCATTGGGGCATAGTTACTACACAATGCTGTTTACTAGTTGGCATAACTCAACAGCAATACCTCAAAGAAAAGTTTTGCAAAATTATAGTAAAAGATAACATGGTAACATTTGTTTTGTGTATTTGCTATGCCTAAGGGCACCAGGTGTAAAATACAACCAGCTGTACAAAAAAGCCATTGAAATCAACCGGTTTGTGTCAAGGCAGCAATGTAAAGGTCAAAGAGAAATAATTTTTTTTATATAAAAGAAAAAAATATATATTTTTGTGAGCCACAGTGACTGCATTGAGGTACTGCTAGCAGAAAAGTATGGGATCTGTAGTGCAAAATCTCTGGAGGGACACAGTTGGATAGTCCGGATTTTATGAATACAGTTGAGCAGTACCATCTCTACCATATATTATTGTTATTATTTTATTATTTATATAGCGCCAGCAAATTCTGTAGCGCTGTACAATACATTTGTCATTGCTCGTTAAGAGTAATTTGTAATGGTTAAAAGAGCACTCTACACACACAAAGCACTTCATTCCTATTTGAAACTGGCACTTGAATAAATAATTGCAGAACTCCCTCCCCACCTCCCACTCCCCTGCTGTCATTCAGAGAGCTTGGGAAGCTCTCTTCCAGATGGAGTCAGCTCCATAGAGCTAACATGTGTCTGCCTTCTCCCCCAAGTGACAGTGACAGAGGGTTCCTCTGTGGTCAGCTTGGAACTGTGCAAGTTTGCAGCTCAAAATTAGTTTCTCAATGATGAATGGTTATTTCCCAGGCACAGACTGACACTCTGGGCTGGTAAAAAAAAAAAAGGGAAGATAAGAGATGTGCAGCTGTTGCAAGCATTATTTAGATGTAACAGAAAAAAAAAATAGGAGAGGAACAGTGCTACAGTACTGATCACAGGGGAGAATAGAGCTGCACACCTGAGGGGAAGGGTAACCCTCAAACCCTTCAAAGAATGGAGAGAACAAGGTACAACAAATACAGGGTGCGCTAAGTTGGACAATGAGAGATAATAAACAAAAATTAGCAATAATATAAAGAGTCTCTTAAAGTACAGTGAAGACCTGGAGTGTATATTCTTCAGTCCTTGCTTTGAATCCTCAGTGGTAAATATGAAATACAAAAGCAGAAACAGAGACCAATAGTGCAAAACAGTTTTAGGAAAGCTGGATCATGAACAACATAGAAGTAGAGAAGTGCCAACTCACAATATAAAGAGCTATGCCCAGCTCTAGGTAAAACAGCATACAGTGGTATTTAATACTCACCACATGTAGGATATAACTGGACACTTGGAGGTGTATCCTCAAGACTTAATTGGGAGAGCTATAACCAGCTCTGAGTAAAACAACATACAGTTGTATTTAAAATCCCCACATGTAGGATATCCCTCTGGTGTTTTCATAAGAATCCAATAAAAGTATTTTGCACACTTACTTTTATTTGTTGCTGTTTTATCCTGGCTAATTTTTTATAATTTTAAAGATCCAGTACTACAAAAGAAATCCCTGGTGGGGATTATTCCACCTACGCCTGGTTCATAGAGCAGTGTGGCTGCTCTGAACACTGTAAGTACGTTTCATTTTACCGTTCACTGCTATTTTTTAAACGGTAAACACTATGGGCCCTCTCTTGTGATTCTTATTTCATAAGACCGGCACTGCAAGCATCGCTACAGGGATATCCTACATTATTGCTGATTTTTGTTTATTATCTCTCATTGTCCAACTTAGCACACCCTGTATTTGTTATATATTATTTACATGTACCCCAATGAAAAAAAAAAACATAATTAAATGCATGCATGATTTTATTGAAGGTATATTTACTATAAAAAATTTTTTTTTAAGGGAGGCAGTAATGTGTCCCTTTAAATTGCAACTGTCTTCCACGAAAAGTGTGGATCTAAAGGACTTCTTTTGATAGGTATACTTTGTAGGAATATTGTTTAAGTTCGGCTAGTTTCAGCAGATCACACAATTTATTGCAAAATTGTGATTTACCTGTACATGTATATTATTTGTCTATCCTACATGGCTTTAAAGGATCTGTCCTAACCCCTAATGTTTCAGCTTGCAGAGTCACTGTTTTGTCTTACCTAAAAGTGACAATTTCAAGAAATCCTGGCTGTCAATGAGACAACTGTGAGACTGCCGTTCCTCACAAGCTATTAGTGCATTATGAGAAGCATTGCTGACACGTTGGGTTGGCTGGGAGATAATAACTAGAAAGGATTTACCGATGGCAGAGCAGGCCGAAGGTGAGAAGACTTTCTAACCATTGGATTAGAGCCTAAATAACCCCTTATTTTTAGAGGAATAAAGGGTTGCAGTAATCTAACTACACTTTATAACACTCCGATATGATGAGTAAATATATTTATTCCTGAACAACTGTCACAACAGCGTTAAATGAAGTATTCAAGTTCAAATGCCGTGTAAGCTGCGGTTCAATATAAATAAATGCGATTTATTAATAGACTACCATGAAATTATTTCCTTCTCATTTTCCCAAGCGGATTATGTAAGTAGATGAGGGAATTTTAGGTTAGAGATTGCAGATGTGATATAGTTTGCAATATACCATATGATTACAGTTTGTAAAACAAGGACTCTACTTGTTGGTATGTGGGAGACAGTGTACTTCCAGGGCTGTAGAATTTCATCATGGAAACTAGAATTTGTGCCAAAGAAGGAGACAGATTTCTTAAAGTTAAATGGCTGGACATTAATCTGGCATCGGAAGTGTCTAAGGCCATTGCCCCAGGCCCCATACAGCTGGGATGAGCTATTTTGAGCAATTAGTAAACAGCAAAAAAGGAAAACAAACAGATTTATATTTAAAACAGAAAGAATGTGAACAATTTTATGGATTCTATTTGATCTTCCAGAGAGACCTAAAAATAATAATATCCTGTAGCAGAGATAAATTGTTCAAACTAGGGAGAAAACCTTAAAGTATTTGTTGCCTAATGGGATTATTAGTTGGCCAAGCAATGAAGTTGCTGGACAACCTAATGTTTTTGTTAAATTATTAATTTATTCCTTCATCATTTTCAAATGCTTATAAGAACCAAACCATTCATTAAAAGCTATTGAAACTTTGGCCAGACCTGTGGTGCAATATATCCTTCACAAAAAAAAGTTCATATGATATGGCAGACATTTTTATTTTGGCAACTAATTTTGCCAAGTATTCAAAAAGCTCTTTTTAATAATCGTAAACTGTTGTGTAAGTCTATGCTGTGACCTAAAGTCCTATTTGTTTAAGAGAAGATGATTTGTCACATAGGTGGCCATAGTGGCATAGCGAGGGTAGCAAAAGGGGGAAGGTTCCACCGGTGCAATTGTCCTCATGGCGAGTCCACACAGAGTGGTCTGATGCAGGCACAGACAGACTTGCCTATGGGGACACAGGGGTATTTCCCAGTGGGCTGTCTATGGTATGAAGATTGCTATATCCTGGGGCCGATGAGGAGGTGTGAGGAGTGGCAGAAGCCAACCACTCCTCGCAATGCACAGAACTGAAGGCTGGCGGGATACATCTTGACATCATATCCCGGCAGCTAACATTCTGTGCAGACTAGTGGCAACTAGTGCAGGCTAGAGACAGGTTTCACCAGTTCTGTTAAGGGAATGGTGGCCACTATGTATGTGTCAGTGCAGTGGCGTACACACAAACCATGGGCCCCCCCTCCCTATTCCACCCCCGACAGACACACACACATTCATAAGACACACACACACATAGACACAGACACATACATACAAACAGACAGGCACACATATATACATACAGGCACACATACAGACACAGACACACACATACAGACAGGCACACATACAGACACAGACACACACATACAAAGACACATACATAAAAGAACAGACAGGCACACAGACAGACACACACACACACACAAGATGCACATACATACATACAAACAGACAAGCACACACACATACAGGCAGACACACACACAAGACACACATACATACAAAGACACATACATAAAAAACAGACAGGCACACATACAGACAGACAGACACACATACATACAGACAGACACACGCACATAAGACGCACATACATACAAACAGACAAGCACACACACATACAGGCAGACACACATACATACATACATACACAGACAGGCACACACACAGAGAGACACACATACATACAGACAGGCACTCATACATACAGACAGACACACACACAAAATGTTTAAGTCCCCGTCCTGTTTCCTACCTTTAAGGTGCAGAAAGGTGACTTTCCCTGGGGTCCAGTGGTGGCTCAGGTTCCCACTCTGACTCCCTCCTGTCTTCATCCCGCGAGGCTCTCAGTGTTAGCTGGAAGGAGTGACGTCACTGTATGTGTGCCAGTGTATGTTAATGAGTATATATGAGTGTGTGTACGTCACTAAGTATGTGCATTGATTGCTGCATGTCATTGTTTGAGTATGGGTCACTGTGTGTGCGCCAATGTGTATGCCTGTGTCTAGTAATTAGTGCATGAGAGTAATGTGAGTGTGTGGGCATCAGTGATTGTGCCATCTTAATCCACCGCATCCTCTTCAGCTATCAGGAGCAGGGTGACCAGGTCCTCCATGTTTGCAGGGACAGGTATCACATGTACATATTGATGGGCAGCACATGAAAAGAGTTGTCCTGTATTATGTAGAATTCCAAAGAAGGTGTATAAGATTAAGTAATTAGGCAATGAAGAATTCTGCAGAATATGCATTATACATACTGCATGAATTTCATATTACACATAGTTACACACATCACATACAGCCACAACACACAGTCATCACGGTAGAGGTAAAGTGATACAGGATAGAGCTCCTAGCACCTTGTTCATCAATGGGAGAGTCCTGCATGAACAGCATCAACATGATTTACTGATAGAAGTAAACAGAAAAATAGCGATCACCTTTTTTACAGATATTCTGTTCAAAAAAATCCTGACAAACTATAAATACAATTTTGCATGCACGCAACATTTGCACAGTCTGTGCGCAATCTGTGCATTAACTGCAGAATCTAAAAGAGTTATTTAATAAAGTGAGAATTTTCAAGAATTACAAGTTAATTCCTGAATTTCTTTAAAGGTACCCTAATAGCACCCACACCACTTTATTGAGAGGAAGTGGTCTGGGTGCAGTGCCCAGTAATTTTGTAGAAAAGTTTTTTTATTGCTGGGTTAAACACACATCAAGTGTCTGTCTTGATACTTGAATGTAAGAGAGCCTATACTCCCAAAAAAATATATAATTTTCTGGAGTATAGATTCTCTCTAGGGCCAAAATAGCTGAACTGGAAACATTGATTCTGTTAAGTTATTGGCAATTGTGTGCTTGAAGCAAGTTGCGCCATTGGCACCCCATAACTCTGTTCTAGGCTGCTAATGTTAATTAAGTGCATATTTTGCATCTGTCATCAGCACGCACTGCACGCTGGCAACAGACATAAAAAGGAGTACCTGCAAGAGGAAGATAACTTTTCCCTCCCTCTGTTGCAAGGAGTTTGAAACACAAAAACATTCAATGCTCTTGTCCACTCCCTCCCCATGCTGGACCAGAATGTGTGCATGGCAATAGGTCCAACCTCAGGCTTCTCTATGAAGTCAGTGATTGGACCAGCAGGACCTGTGTGATGTAAGGATGGGATGTGGAATTCAGCACCCTTATTGCAGGTTTGTAACCCCCCCTTTTATTGCAAACAGTAGATAGACCTTATCTATAGTGCCCAACAGGGCCTCCTTGTCCCAAGGATTAAAGTATCCCTTTTATATTTTTGGATTAGATTTTGAAATTATTTAATATTTTGGATGCACTATTAAATTACTTTTTTCAAAATATCAGATGTCAAAAAATATAAAAAGAAATATTAACACACTATATAGGACACTATAGAATACAAAAATGTATTCCTATTGTTATATCTTCATTCTTACAAGGAATGCAATGTAGTGAATGTTATTTTATTTCCTTCTCTTCCCTGCTATATATGTTAAACATGGGATGTCTGTAAAGTTACAGGCAAAATTCTGTCTACTACAATTGTTCTGGGAAATAAATCCTGTAAAAACTATGCAAAATGATCTTCACAGGGTTTTTCGCTAAAATCTAAATTGTCAGGAATTAAAATCCAAGTGGCAAAGTGTAATAAAATTGCTAAGATGTGACTATAGATGAGTTGGAAAATGTCCGACCTAAACCTTGCCATCTGGGTTTTTATTTACTACAGTTTGCAGTTTAGTGGAAAACAAAACAAACATAGAACTGTTAGGAAATCTGAGTTTAACCCCTTAAGGACCAAACTTCTGGAATAAAAGGGAATCATGACATGTCACACATGTCATGTGTCCTTAAGGGGTTAAAGAGAATTTCACATTTTAGGCCAAAAATCGAGAAACTGCACAGCTGACTTTAAGAATGTTTCCAATATGACTGCTTTAGCCTAAATATTGCAATACTCTGTTTAGTGAGGAAAAAACCCCTCTAAATCTACCTACCGATGACTGCCAGATGCACAGTCTGTCTTATAGGGGTTTCCCAGATCACATTACATTGTCTCTGTGTGATAATTGAGGCATTTTGTTAATCTGTATTGTGCTCTGAGTTTCTGTTTTAGTTTAAAGGGCTATAAAACACACCCAGTGAAACCACTTGAATGATGACGTCAGTATTTAATTGGATGTCTTTAAACACTTCTAACACTTCAGGCGTCTGTGGGAATTAACGTATTGTTTGTTTTAGCAGGTGCTGTTGCTGATTAACTCATTATTCCCAGCATCAATAAGTTATCTATAAACAGCAGTTAACGGTTTCTGTGTCAGCCAATGGAGTCCTGAAATTCCTTTTTTTTTTTTATGTGTATTTAGTATAGCGAATAGTGACCCTATTACCAGAGATTTACATTCCATTACACTTACATAGTACCAAGGGGCACATGGACACGCTCTTTGGGAACAAACACCTGCATTTTACAATATTAATATAGTGTGTTTGAAAACTGTATTATATCAGTATATTTATGAAAACACTTGAGGATATAATGCACACACTTGATTGTAGTCATTCAGGCTCAAATCTGTGCGTTGCATGTTTTATTCATGTTTGACACTAAACCAGTCAGTGTGTGCCCCCACTTTTCTGACAAGAACATTACAGATTAAACAGCATGGCAGGGCTCATTAGACAACCAACAAAGCATGATACAGTGTTGCAGATCTAGACGCCATATAAGGCTGTATAGTACCATATTAGGTCAGTGTAGTAACATTTGAAGGGACAGACATTGTAACATTGAGTACTAGATGTTTGACGAAAAATTGGAGTTTGGGTTGTCATAATGTTGTTATTTGAGATGCCATATACAATAAACACAGGTCCATAGGCCTAAATATTAGTCGTGGTTTAAAGCTCTAAACGTGTAGCAATTGCTTCGTATCTAGAACTTTGACTGTCAGTGGGTTGTTATACCTGATGTGCTTATGTAAAATTCTATAGATATTATGGCTGGTGGTTGTTTTACTTTATCCATCGCCCTCAGTGTTGTAGGGCACTATTGCAAGGTGCCATGTACAGTGATTAACCATATGTCATCCCAGAGATTACTATCGGTGCTCGAGATAAGAAATAATATGAAAAAACCCACAGAACAATGCAGAAATTAAATAATAAAGCCAATTTATTTTAACATTTATCAAACATATCATACATGTCAAATAAATAGCTTAAATCAACTGAATATTGCAGCACCAGTTCACAGGAATGCAATACATTCTGTTTGAAAAGGGAAGGGAAGAAAAAAAAAAAGGAAATAAAAAGAAAAACATACAGTCCTCTACACCTTCTCATTGTTTTGTCTGCACCTGCACCAGGTACACGAGAGTCTGTCTTCCTTCTATACCCTGGTAATGGCTGTACAGGGCATCAGTCACTGCTACAATGTCAAATTCAAGTATTTATAGGGCACAGAAATGTCTTTACCCCTCAGCGTGATCAACTCTCTTGTGGCAGTTCTGCTGCATAGATGGTGATCTCTTAGAAACCGTCTGTAAGGAACAATTGTTCCTGCTGCTTAATGACTCGATTGTAAGCTTTGCGGAACAGTCATCAATCTGCCACTTCTCTCTGCTTTAGAAGTAGTTTTGATGTCTGCTGTCACGTGATTGGATCACAATCTCCTTGAACAAATCTCTGGGAAGCACAGCACTCTTCTGCCCTTGGATCACAGACTGTGTCTTTACACATGGTTATGGACCCTCCAGGTTAGCCTTCCAGGACTGGAATGTAAGCTCTGCAGACCAGTGGAATGTTAAACCTTAAAACCAGCCTCGGTGCTTAGTGGTTCGCTTTCTCTGAAGATGGCAGTTCTCCAGAACAGGATCAGGATCACTTCTGTCCATCACTATTGGATTAGATTGTCAGCTCTGCGGACCAGGAGCTCAGATCACTTTCAGGGCGATCTTTCTGAGTTTGAGGAACTGCATTATCTTGTCTCTTGTTCTCTGCTTTAGGGCCACCAATGCCCGTGCTTTCTCCTCGTTATCCTGGTCAATGCAGAAGATGATTCTAGCCCTGTCCTCCGCCTTCTTGTCCCCACTTTTCTTGAACAGCTTCTGCAGAGAATCCTGGTCTACACCCTCAAAGATGTTGGCAGAAGCCTTCTTCCGCAGGGCTGTGTCGAAGTGGTACCCATGTACAGAGGGGCTGACTCTCAGGGAGGTGGACATGGTCACTGAGTGATGGTGGTAATAGGTGTGATGAGTGCACTTGGCAGGATCAGCTCTGGGCTCTCAGACACAGGAGCTAATGGTGTGTGAGTGCACTGTTCCAGCCTTTATACCCTGCAGCAGGGATCAGATTACTGCTCTGACATCATCAGATGGGAGGGCCAGCAATCAGCTGTTTCCCAGCAGAGGGAGAGCCTGCGGCTGTGCTCAGCACTGAAAACACTAGCATCAGCCAGAACGGTATATGATAGCAAGCTCTGCGGCTTACCTTACTTCCCCCGTCTGTATTCTAGAAACAGAGACAGCCTGTCATGCTCTGTATTGCATCCAAAGCTCCCTCTATATAGCTGTATCCTTCTTCACAGAGGACACAAAAATCCTCTGGACACATCTCCCCATGTGTGCTCTGCGTGTATACATCTTTATATACTCTGCTTTGTATACTGCTTTATATACTCTGTAGCAGTTAGAGTGTATGCTGTGCTGGGCCAGGATTAAGTCTCTCTCTGTACTTCACTTCTATCTAAATAACAGTAAGTTCTGCAATACATGGCCCCTTCCCCCTGTACTCTATTCATATATCCAGATCACACAGTAAATCATACATGGAAGGTTTTATCTCTCTCTATATATATATATATATATATTGTTTGTGTATTTTTGAGTTAAACGATAGAAATTGTACATTTCCACTATATATACAGCGCTACTGAATTTGCTGGTGCTATATAAATAATATATTATTAAGAGACATGATAATTTTAAATGATATCAAGTATTATGTATGATTTAATTTATTATGCATTTGTGTTTTTATTTCCATATTTATTTCTATATGTTTTTGAATTTTTATACTCTGTATGATATGATGGGTATCGAGTTTTTTCAACAATTGATGGCACTTTTGATGCTACAATTGATTCCAATAGTACAGCCGTTTTTCCTAGCGAGTGATCGCAAGTGCTATATAAACTGAAGGGTCAGACCAAGACAATCACCAGCCTCTGATGAAGTGACCCTGCCGAGTCACGAAACGCGTTAGGTTTTATGGCAGAAGCCGCACGAACATCCAGAAACCGAGTCCTAGTGGAACGCAGGTTGGGTTAACAAGGTGGAATGCACGCAAAGAGAAATTTACCGCTTCCACAACATCGAGACCTCCCAGCCGGCCAGAGGAAGGTGTTCCACCACTATTCCAGCGACCACTCAATTTTGCAGACTCCAAAGGACCCTATAGTTGCTCCACTCCATTGCACCTTTGTGAGTGTATTTTATCTTTATAATAAATTCGAAAATAAATTTTAATGGAGAGCACTATGGCTGTTTGTTCTATATTTCAGATCACAGAGAATACTCTATCACTATAAATCTGTGTCTGTTATCTAAGAGTGATTGCCATTACAATATTTGTGTGAGGGGCAAATAAGGCCGTATAGGAAAGGGGGAAATAAGTCGGTTGTGGTGTGCCGGAACCGACGTAGTGGTAAGCCTGTAATAAAAGGCCTTTCTCTCTCTCTCTCTCTCTCTCTCTCTCTCTCTCTCTCTCTCTCTCTCTCTCTCTCTCTCTCTCTCTCTCTCTCTTTCTCTCTCTCTCTCTCTCTCTCTCTCTCTCTCTCTCTCTTTTGTGTACTTTTTGAGTAAAACAATAGAAATTGTACATTTCCACTATATATACAGCGCTACTGAATTTGCTGGTGCTATATAAATTATAAGATATAATTATCTACTATATAACAAAGTGCATATTGCAGGGCAGGACTCCTCTTCTCTGTACTGTACATGGATCCATATATGTGTGCTATAAAGTATTAATTGTAGTTTGTTCTGTTGATCTATTGTTTCTGTACACCATCTCTACAAGGCGGGATTTCTTTTCTGTACAATGTATTGTAATACTACAACTCAAGCCCTTAAAAGAACACCAGACTATTAGAAATATAAACCTGTATTCCTAACCCTTCTGTGCCCCTGTCCCTAGTTCTATCCAGGCCCACTGCTATCCCCCCCTCGCTTGTATTAAAAACAGCTTTAAAAAGAAAAAAGCATTTTACTCCCCCTTTTCCAGCTGCTCACCTCTGTGTCCTGTGATGTCATGGTGAAGGATGGAGGCAGCAACGGTCCGATCCAATACCCCTCATTGAAGATCATTGGCACTCTGATGCGCAAGCGCGGCGAGCATTATGTGCACATCCAAAAATCCTCACGGATAAACATTGAATTCAGTGCTTTGAGTCCTATGCCACGAGGTTTACTCAGCCAGTGGAACGGAAGCACAGCAAATGGCTGTCTAGAAGAAGCAACTAGAGGTGTGTTTAACCCGGCAATGTAAACATTACAATTTCTAGAAAACTGTAATATTTTACATTGCAGAGTGAAAATAGCAACCACTGCACTCAGACAGTTTAATTCAGATAAAGTGGACTGGGTGACTTTAGTGGTCATTTATTTAAGTTTAGGATTTTATAGTAAAGTACTAGAACATTTCTCTCCACTACCACTACTACTGCAAATCGAGTCTGCTTCTATAGAGCGTTGGAAGGATTACAATACAGGGTCCCTATCACCTTGTTCTGTATAATGCATGTATCTGGATAAAACCGCAAGCTGTACAGAATACCGATCTATCATTATTTGCTAAAGTTAGAATTGTCCAGAATTCAAAGTGAATTTCAAGTTTACGGCCAACATAGATAAATCAGGAAAATGTTCCAGCTATGCCTCCAGTTACTGAACATGCAGCTTTCTTTTTCAATAAACTCCGATTGGCATGTTTCCTATCCCTTTGCAGTGTACCGTATCTGTCAGGTTCAGTCACTAAATCAGAAATTGCATCGCATTATATAGGGGATTTAATGTGTTAAACTAGAAAAATTATCTACAGTTTGGCTACTTACTTATTCTGCTAGTTTTTCCAGAATGTGAAAATCCCTTGTCATTCCCCACTTTATAGAACAGCACCGTGTTACTGCTGTAGATCACGATTTTCCTCGCCCTCTGTATTTTTTAACATAATGCATCATTGAGTATTCTAATAACTGAAAATATGCTGTTTACCTTTTTATATAGGTCAGGAAACTGAATTGACGTTTACAAGAGGTGTCAATGTTAATTTACTGATTAGTCTCAATGGTTAGATGTCGATAGATTGTAAGCTTTGCGCAACAGCCATCAATCTGCCACTTCTCTCTGCTTTATACGTAGTCTTGGTGTCTGCTGTCACGTGATTGGATTACAATCTCCTTGAACAAGTTAGCATTATTGTTTATTATTTGAATTTTAGGCAGCCTTACTCACAATTACCTGTTGATGCTCTAAAAGAACACAGTATATGTATAGAGACTAGTTATTTGCCCAGGGATATTCCTTAACAGGAGAAGATAGGTGAAATGGAAAAATCAATTAAAGTATTGATTATTTCTTTGTGTATCTGCCCCTGGCCAAATCAATGAAACAATGCGTGCACGCTCCCTGAAGTAATTCACACCAGACACAGGTTCCAGGTTGTTGAATAACTTGAGGAAAAGTTTATTCAGAGGGGACGGCAAGTCCCTTTTAAAGCAAAATTACATCATAAGCATTGTCAGAGATAACATGGAATAATACATCAATTATTGGTTAGGTGTTAAGTGGTTGCTTCAATGCTCTGCCTACTGTAGGTGATGTCACCGGGGCCATGAGGGTCTCCCACGGTTTCCCAGCGCCATCTTGGTGCACGAGGTAGTTAGTCGATGTTAGGAAGGAGAAAGGGAAGGGGGGGGGGGAAAGGAGCTAGAAGCTTTAGCAGCCATCTTAATTATAACGTGTGTGCTTAGCTATATATATATATATCGTGAAATGAGTAAATAGACATTTTTCACTAACTAGGAAATATGTGTAGACCTTATTTCCACAACAGTCCCCCCTAAAATGGCTATTTACCATAACAACTGCTACTGTCCCTAATATGTCCCTAGTTGCCTGCAACCTATCTGCCTTAACTAGCATCGAACACTTCACTCCGCGGGTAACCCGCAGTGGCTAGTCCACTACATCTCCACACGTGAGACTCGCCAGTAAGACAGACGCTTTCCCTATACTGTCCCTACAGGAAAGCAGTTGTTTGTTTGAACTGATGTGATTGAAGGGGTGTATGTGGAGTATCATCTTCGAGGTCTGTGATGTCTTGGTGTATGAAAGTAGGGGTCACGTCATCTATAGTCTTGTCTACCGCTTTCTGTAGATACTTCTGTATGCAGGGGAATATACAACAGGTCAGAAATAAGAAAATGACGATCATTATGAGAACAGCTGTCCCCACCTGGAAGAGGGTCCTTTGCCAACCATTCATCCATCCAAACCATCTGTCCCAAGTGTCGATGACTCCTGAATTTTTCTTTAGCTCATCTGCAAGACTATCTAGCTTCTCTATGGCCATAGTCACCTTACCGTTGGGCCCAGTGTTGTCTGGAATGTATGTACAGCATGTCATGGTCTCAGGGAGGATTTTACATACACCCCCCTTCTCGGCTAAAATCATATCTAGGGCCATTCTGTTCTGAAATGTCATTTGGGTAGTGGCTTGTAATTGTTCTGCCAGGCCCTGTAGGGCATCCCTAGTGTAGTTGACAAAACGCTGTTGATTATAGTAAATGTAGTTAATCCAATTGACATTTTTGTTAGCAGTTATCATTGGAATTAGGGACTCAAATCCTGCAGCCACTTCATCTCTTGCTTTGAATTCGTTAGGCACCCCCCTTGGCACACCTATGGCATCAATATACACATGGGGGTCGAAACTCCCTCGAATAGGAGTCTCTCGTTTGGTTCTAGAGTGTACATGTGTGAGATTTAATGTGTTATGGTCACCATCTGGGATGATATGGATAGGCATTATAACTTTAGTTAGGGCACACTCCCCCCACCATTGTCCAATTAATTGGGACCTCAACTGTTTATCCCCACATAACCAATAGATATCACCGATTGTCTTTGTGTGATTCATTAGCAGTGATACGGGTGGATTATGGTAAGTTGAGCAATATCCTGATGGGAATTTGCCCAGATATAAACCGGTGTTTTTAGATATTGTATAACATGTGTAATTACCTGGGTAGATGGTGACTCCATCAGGTGGTTTTACATGTCCGTGAGTGATCGGGTAAATTCTCTTCCATGATTCACATGTCGAGGAATTGGTGACGGACTGTGTGTAAAGGCTCAGAACACATGATTCTACTTCAGGAGGCAAATTCAGAGGAACTGTGCCCAGATGGGGTCTGGCTCCTCCACACACATAACAATTGGTCTTATTGTGTGAGTTGGCATTATACCTCATCCATTCCAGCCATAAATTAGTGTCTGAGAAACCAGTTTCCACTGCCATAGTGTCTTCAAAGGTGGGGTTGGCTATAGCTACCATGTCATGTAGGGTCTTAATATGTGGTTTTAATGGGTTAACGATCATGTGAGTGGTCCCTACCCAGTCTGGGGAGGTGAGCATGTCTTGTAGGTAGAATGTCCCCAGTGCATTGTGTGAGCCACCTCCCTCCCAGTACATCCCCATCACATATTCCCCCGCGTCCCTTGGACTAGGGTGTTCTATATTCAAGGTAAGTTTGATGGGAGTTGACCCTGTGGGTTTACTAAGAGTCATTCTAGAAAGTAGGGGCTTCCCGTCTTTGTCAAGTCTATCTAGTGCAACCTGAGGTCTGTAGCCCCATGGTCTACCTGTATTCCACCCGGCAGCTTTCCATGAACTACAGTGGTGTCCCCAAGCTCCTCCAGTCACACAAATGTATGGGTCCTTTTTGTCAGGTATGTCCTTGTATATGGCTGCATGTTGTGTCTGTGGGAATGTACAGGTAACTATGTCACAATAATCAAAGGTGTATGTAGCTACATCAGTATCAGAAGAATTGTACCAGAAAGTGTAAACATGATTATCTTTGGTTATGGCCACTTGTTGGGCCCAGGCAAAACGCAGCAATATAAGAAAACACGAGACACATAATAAATTCATGTTTCAACAAGATCAGCTTCTTCTGGAGCAGGCACTTTTTTGCAATGTGAAGCGTGTATCCAGGAACTTTTTCCAGCTAGTTTAACTGACGTTGCTGTAATCAGGAGCACTTGATAAGGACCATCAAATCTCGGTTCTAGGGTGTGTTTCCTGAGGAACTTCTTAACCATAACCCAGTCACCAGGGAGCAGCTTGTGTGTACCTGTATTCGACTCAGGATCTGGAATAGAAGAAAACACTTGGGCATGTATCTTGGTCAGGGCATGAGAGAGAGCGGTCACATAGTCTACCATAGCATCTGACTGAATCTGAAGCTGCTGGGGAAAGTAACAACCCAACCTAGGTGCTGTACCAAACAAAATCTCATAGGGTGATAGGCTGTATTTTCCCCTAGGTGTGTACCTTACACTAAACAATGCCAGTGGGAGACTCTCGGGCCAGGGCATGTTAGTTTCTTGTGACATCTTGAGCATTCTGGCTTTCAAAGTGCCATTCATGCGTTCTACCTTACCACTACTCTGTGGGTGATATGGTGTATGAAATGCAAGGGTCACCCCCAGTGCTGACCAGACTTCCCGTGTTAGCGAGGCAGTGAAGGAGGTCCCCTGGTCACTTTCAATCACTTCTGGGACCCCATAGCGGCAAACAATTTCTGTCAGAAGATACTTGGCTGTAGTCCTCGCGGTGAGGTTAGTCACTGGGAAGGCCTCTGGCCATCCTGAAAACATGTCCACTATGACCAATGCATATTCATAACGTCCACTTTTTGGCATCTGAATGTGATCAATCTGAATCCTCTGGAAGGGATATTGTGGCTTGGCTAGGTGATTAGGTGCAGTCTTTATAATCTTTCCAGGATTGCATTTAGCACATATAGTACAAGATTTACAGTAGTTCTGTGTTAAGGTAGTGATGCCTGGTGCTTCAAAATATTTGTCAATCAATGAGTTCATCAGATGTTTTGACAGGTGGGCTGGCCCATGGGCCCATTGGACCACCGCTGGATACATATTTCTGGGTAGGCAAAACTTGAGATTGATAGTGTAAACATCATCACGGAGTATAGCTCCTTTGCTCTTCCAACTTTGTTTCTCCTGTGGAGTAGCAGCAGCTTGTTGTTCCTTCAGGAGTCTAAGATCTGTAGGTAATGTTTGCATAGTGTAGATAGGTAATGTATCTGCGGCCACTCTTCTGTCCACTTCCCATCTTTGCCGTGCCGCTTCCTTAGCTGCTTGATCCGCTAGGTGATTACCACGTGCTTCTTCTGTGTCTAGTCTTCCATGGGCTTTTACTTTCAGTACTGCCACTTCTGCTGGAAGCTCCAATGCATCCATCAGCTCTGCAATGGCTGCCCCATGCTTTACTGGGGTACCAGTGGCCGTTAGAAATCCTCTGGTCTTCCAAATTAGGCCAAAGTCATGTGCTACTCCCAGGGCATATCTTGAATCCGTATAAATGTTGACACGTAACCCTTTAGACAATTTGCAGGCCGCAGTTAGGGCTGTCAATTCAGCTTCCTGAGCGGACTTAGTTGGTTGTAGGGCAGCTGCTTGCAATACTTGGCATTCTGTGGTGACTGCATACCCAGTGTGATATTGTCCCTGTTCATCAGCAAATCTTGACCCATCCACAAATAGTGTTTGGTCCGGGTTGAGTAATGCAGCTTCGTAGACAGTTGGTAGGTGTGTAGTTTCCATTTTCATTTGTTCAAAACAATCATGAGGGATATCGAGGTCACAGTCTGTGATGAGTGGATCCTCACAGGCTTCTGTGTGGTATCTGGGGTACCCAGCTGTACAGTAATTAATAGTCTTTTTATTGACCCCCATAGCAGTCAGCTGTTCTGGGGTCATTTGACTCCAGGTTTTGGCCATCGGGCCTAGATCTTTCCACGAGATGTCGGGGGGTTTGGTGACGGATATGTGTGGAATCGATGTTCCCCAATGGTGATAGAGATGTGTCACACTCTCTGGGAGGTGGACCAAGATGAGCATGGTACCTGTGAGGTCCCAAAACAAGTAAGTCAGGGTAATTTGGATTTCTTTAAGTTGGAACACTTCTTTCTCATAGTTCATATCAGGGCCTGGTTCATCCCTAACCCACAAGGTACAGTGAGGTAGGGCCACTGATTGTTCATTATGTGGAGGTGCAAGTGTAGGTAGTTGCAGATCTGTTAGAACTTCCGGGTTGATATCCAGGCTATACCAGTGGTACACAATTCCCCCCTTGGGAAGTGGCAGAAGAGTGGCTGGATTCAGGGTAAGGCATCTCTGGAGTTTCACATTGTCAGGTAAAAGCAATGAGGTTTGCAGGCGGAGGTGGCGTTGGGAGGAAAGGTGCTTAGGTTGGACTTGTTGCAGGATAGCAGTAATGTCATGGGGGGCCAACACTGTGAGGTGATGGCCTAGAACAAAGTCATTAGTCTTATCCAGGAGGGCACTGGCGGCAAACACAGCACGGAGGCAAGAGGGGCTGCCCCTTGCAACAGGGTCAAGCATGCAGGAAAAGTAGCCAATAGGCCGTTGTCGGGACCCATGTTTCTGAGTAAGGACTCCGGAAGCATGTCCTGATCTCTCAGAGACAAACAAATTGAAAGAGAGTTGGTAGTTGGGTAGGCCCAAAGCAGGTGCAGAAGCAATAGCTCGTTTCAGAGTATGGAAACAGTTAATAGTTTCTTCAGTGAGGTGAAAAGGCTCACTCCGGAGTGCATCATAGAGAGGCTGCATGAGTTTGGATGCTTCAGGTATCCAGGACCTGCAGTATGTGATGAGACCAAAGAAAGCATGAAGAGAGTGGTGGGTTGCAGGTAATGGGAGTTGAAGGATAGCTTGCACCCGTTGAGTGGTTAGGTGTTTGGTGCCATGGGAAATGCAATGTCCCAAGAAGACCACAGAGGGCCGGCACCATTGCAGCTTCGATTTTGAGGCCTTGCACCCTGCAGTAACAAGGAAACATAGGAGATCTTCTGAGTCACGTTCTG
Organism: Pelobates cultripes; assembly: GCA_933207985.1. Classification (NCBI taxonomy): domain Eukaryota; kingdom Metazoa; phylum Chordata; class Amphibia; order Anura; family Pelobatidae; genus Pelobates; species Pelobates cultripes. Next base: position 129,734,701 of record OW240914.1, on the reverse strand, counting down.
CAATAAGCAAATTAGGAGCACAGAGAAGGAGGTCATCAACATATTGAAGTAGAACAACATCCAGATGAGATTTCTGCCAGGGATCCAAAACTAGAGACATGGCATGAGCAAACTGTGTGGGAGAATTCTGAGCTCCCTGAGGCATGACAGTCCAGGTATATTGTTGTCCTTCATGTGTGAAGGCGAAGAGAAAACGGCAGGAAGGGTCAAGGGGAACACTGAAAAAGGCATTAGCTAGATCCACAACAGTAAAAACAGTTGAATTTGGTGGCACTTGGGACAAAAGGGTGTGGGGGTTTGGAACAATAGCAGTGTCTTTAATGGTTACTTCATTAACAGCACGGAGGTCCTGTACCATGCGGTACTGGTCGGGTTGGCCCTTAACAGTTCGCTTTTTAACAGGGAAAAGTGGGGTGTTGCATGGAGATGTGCACTTGGTGAGGGCACCTTTGGCAAGCAGAGACTCAACTTGTTTGGTGATGGCTTCAGCTTGTGCTGGCTTCAGAGGATACTGAGGTCTACGAGGAGGAAGTGCTCCAGGCAGGAGCTGGACCAGGACGGGGGGTACATGTAAGCGTCCAATATCATCCGGGCCGGTGGACCAAAGTTCTTGGGGGATACGATCCAGAGCACTGGGGGTGTGTGTGACCCGTGCATTCCCTGTATTGTCTGTTAGGTTCAGCAGGATGGGGAGTGAGCAGAGCACAGAAGTATCTTTTTGTGATAAGGGGGTTGTTAACTCAACTTGTCCATCTGCAGTAAAGGTTATGGAAGCCTGGAGCCGAGAGAGGACATCGGCACCTAGGAGGTTAATGGGGCAAGTGGAGGAGACAACAAAACGGGACAGGATGTGTGAACCTACATGTAAGAGCTTGGTAAGGGGGTTACTGCGTGGTGTACCATCCACCCCAACACAGGATACATCAGTGTCAGACAGGAAGGAAGGGTCTGGCAGGTCTTGTTCCCTAAGGACACTACGGGCTGCACCTGTGTCAACTAAAAAAGTGGTTGGGTGACCCTCCACGGGGAGAACTACAGTAGCCAAGGGTCCTCCCCCATCCCCCGCAGACACTGCCATAGCAGGGGTTGCTGACACAGGCTTGCCAGTTACCTATTGCAATAGATCAAGGTGGGCCTGATCTGGTCCCTGGTACCGGCGGGAGGTGGAGGGAGGGTTGACAGAATGCATGGGTGGGCGGGATGGACGGAGGGCATGGCGGGGATGAGGTTGGTTGTCTTGGAAGTCATCAGTATCATACCCTTCAGTGGAGGGTGAAGTGTATGCACGGGCCTCTGCTGCGGGGAGCCGGGCTTGGGAGTACTCAGGAGGCGGGGGAGGGGGAGGTGGAGGAGGTAGCTGAGGCAGCTGTGGATGGGGTAGGGCAGGGAGATAACCAGTGGAGGGGAAGTTGTAGCTGGTGACATGGGGGTTATGGTACCTGACGGTCTGTTGGCGGAGTACTCTAGGGTGTGGGCAATCTCTCCTAAAGTGACCTGGCTGATTACAATTAAAGCAGGTCCGGATTGTCGTGACAGTCCGGTCACGGGAGAAGGGAATTGGTGCAGGCAGTGCCTGGGGGGGCTGGGTGAACTGTTGGGGGAGCATCTGAGAGCCCTGGGTTGGACCTGCGATTGGGGTGGAGGTAGCATACATCAGGGGACTAGTTCTACGCTGTGTAGGGAGCAAAACAGACTCTAAGCCTTTGGCTACCAACAAGAGAGTGTCCAGTGGAATAATTCTATACTCCGGGCGAGCTAAAATTAAACCCTTACGAATATTTTCCCTAAGCCCTGCCACAAAAGCTGCAGACAGCATCTGGGTGTGTGCTTTGTTATAAATACTAAACCCTAAGTCTGAAAAAGTCTGAGTCAACCTAGAGTGATACTTCTCAACTGTCTCAAGTTTGTCCTGTAGGATATCATTAATGCAAGTAGCCTGATCTGCTAGTTTATCCTGTGCCCAGGCACGAAGCTGTTCACAAAAAATTTCACCAGAACGAAAGTCAGTATCAGAAGTAAGTGGAGCATCATTAAAGCTCCGTTCCATGATTGGCCAGTATGCATCACCAGCCTTTATTTCACATAGACTAATGAGATCCCGCCAAGCAGCGGAATATGTTTTTCGGATCTGAGCCATCCTACGGAAAAAGGGCATGGGGTGTTTTTCAGGATCAGGGAGTGAGGTCACAAGGGTAGCAGCTTGGGAAGGGTTAAAGGTAACATACATAGGTGGAGCACCATCCGCACCATGGTTGATTGGGGTATATCCCTGAGGGATAGTTTGCTGTTGGGGGAGCCTATTCACCCCCAGGTGGGGTGAATTCAGGTCAACCTCAACTACCTCGGCGGGCAGCACTGGGCCACGACGGAGAGTAGTCTCAGGAGTAGATGTAGCTGGGACAACAGGGAGGGCGGTGACAGGTGAGGTAGCTGGGTGGAAACCTGAAGCCTGGGGGGAGGCACCCATCGCATAGGGCTGGTCAGATGTCCCTGACACCTCGGATCCAACCACCATGATTGGGTAACTAGGGCCGGCGGAAGGGATACGAGGGACCAAGGCTGTGGAAGGGGCTGTTACGGGGGCCGATTGGGTAGGGCGTGAAAGGTGGGTGTTGAGGACATTTGCGAGGGCGGAGATGGGATCGGAGGGCTCGGGGATTTCGGCAGGAGACAAGGGTGGGGTTGGAGGCTCGGGGGGAGGGGGAGGAGGAAGAGGAGGAACGTCAATGGGAGGCGGCATGGGGATTGCGGAATTAACCAGGGAAGTAACAGCAGTGAAGAGGGCGGATATCGAGCCAGACAGGTCATCGGTCATGGGTGTGTCAGAGGTCACGGGGGAGGGGGTCAGAGGGACGGGGTCAGGGGGCTGTGATAAGGTCGGGGAAACAGGGATGTCGGGGGGAGATAACACGGGAAAAGGGGCTGGAGGGGTGGCGGCATAGGGTTGGGTTAGGGCGGTGAGGGCGGAGATCAGGGACGGCAAATCGGCCGCGGGAGTGGGAGGCAACGAGGTAGAGGGGGCCGGGGTTTCAGGAGGAGGTAACACTGGAGGAGGAGCTGGAGGGGTGACGGCATAGGGTTGGGTTAGGGCGGTGAGGGCGGAGATCAGGGACGGCAAATCGGCCGCGGGAGTGGGAGGCAACGAGGTAGAGGGGGCCGGGGTTTCAGGAGGAGGTAACACTGGAGGAGGAGCAGTAGGAGAGACCTTGAGGATGGGAGGGGAATCAGTGGGTAAGGGGGCGGAGGCAAGGGAACCGGGACTAGCGGGCTGGACAAGATTCATGAGAGTGGAGAGTAGGGGCGGGGGATCCTTGGAAACGGAGGAGGAGGAGAGGGGATGAGAAGGAATGGGGGAAGATGGGGATACAGGGATAGGGGTCACGGGGATTCCTGAAGATACTGGAGAAGGGAAGTCAACCGGGGGACAGGGGTCCGGGGAGACGGGGTTGGTTGAGTGGGTAGGAGCGGGGGTCGTAGGACGTAGGATGGACGAAGAGGGTGAGGGAACGGGGTTTACCAGTGACGGGGTACTCAGAGGGGAGAGGGATTGAGAGGAGGAGGAGGACGGGACTTCGATAGTTGAGACGGGAATAGTCGGGGCAGTACTCGGAGTAAGGACAGGCCCTGGGAAAGGTAACAGGGGGCATGGAGGTGGGGGAGCTCCGACGGGCGAAACAGGATGATGGCTGGAAAAGGGGGTTTGGTCACAGGAGGGTTGGTGCATGGGAGTGGGTGGGAACGAGTGGTGTGGCACTGGGAAATAGTAAGCTCCATCTACACCGAGCACGGGACATAGGGGGGTGGAGGCTGGAGACACACCCCCGGGGGGTGGGGTCTGTGCTGTGACGGGGGAGGCAGGGCGGGAAGTTACTGTTGCGCTCTGGGCGCCATCATAGGGTGGTGGCCGTGGAACAATAGAAACAACATCATCATTGTGAACATTCCTATGGTAAACATGTACAATCTGCCCCTCAAACTCCAACTCTTCCTCGACCCAACCTTCCCGTTTCAAACCTCTAGCTACACGATACCAGGCCTCTGCAACCTTTGTGAGTCCGTTATCCAACAGTAAACCTTCCTTGTCTATGAGTAGCTTTCTCCAAAATTCTGGCTGCAATCTCCCACTGGGCAGCATCTGGAAGCCACACACCTTAGCAATCTTTTTAAGTTTCATCATTGCATCCTCCCCTGCTCTTTCTTTCACAATGTCGCAAGCCAACAAGCCCTTAGCAGGTCTACCATGTTCCTGCCCCATCTTGACTAATCAAAGCGTGCCACTTGTTAAGGACAGATGAATAGAGGAGGTATAAGGAAGTAGGGGAAAAAGAGTGTCTACAGTGCTCGACTGCCACGAGAACTTGAGCCCCGTGCGTCTTCCCCAAACGTAGACTAGTCACGGAGATCCGCCCACCCGGGGTGGTGGTCACGGACGGGAGCGAATGAGCGTGGGCGACTAACACAGCTCTGGGCAACAGGCACAGGAGAGATAAAGCACAAAAGAAAAGATGAACGTGGCTGCACTAATGAGAAGACATTTGCAAAAATCACAAACATATAAATGAGCATAAACTCCGGAGTCCAGAACTAACCACACAATACACACACACACCAAGGGTACCCACGCTGTAACAACAATTGAACAAAAACCACAGAATAACAGAGAGTAAAATGGCCATGTACATGTTAATGACACCGGTGCCAAATAATCGAAGTATAGCTATCCTCAGCCTCCACCCACCAGGCTGGTCCCGGTATAACCCAGGTATTAATGGGAGCACAGTAATAAACAAACAAAATCCCAGCCCCACCGGCTGTAATGCATTCCCTGCCCGCTAGGCAGTCAAGCTAACTTAAAATCCCAGCCCCACCGGCTGTAAAGTCCCAGCCCCACCGGCTGTAAAATCCCAGCCCCACCGGCTGTAAAGTCCCAGCCCCACCGGCTGTAAAATCCCAGCCCCACCGGCTGTAAAGTCCCAGCCCCACCGGCTGTAAAGTCCCAGCCCGACCGGCTGTAATGCGTCCCCTGCCCGCTAGGCAGTCAAGCAAACTTAAAATCCCAGCCCCACCGGCTGTAATGCGTCCCCTGCCCGCTAGACAGTCAAGCTAACTTAAAAGAAGTATGAGAAACACGCACCCACACATACAAACGAATACAGGAGGCAGATAGACAATTGACAGGTTCACCTTAAAAAGGCACACCGGATGAGTTAATTACCTGTCTCTAGTAGCCTTCTGGAAGCCGGAAGTGGACTCGGAGGCAGACCGACACAAAACAGGAGAATAACACAGGCAACGGCTGTATTATGGGGGTGATCAGGCTCCGCTTGTCCCACTTTCCAGAGGTCCGCTCCGGTCCGTTGGTTCCGGCCCTCCGAACCGGCCCTCCGGTGGCCCCACGTTGGGCGCCAATTGAAATGGAAAAATCAATTAAAGTATTGATTATTTCTTTGTGTATCTGCCCCTGGCCAAATCAATGAAACAATGCGTGCACGCTCCCTGAAGTAATTCACACCAGACACAGGTTCCAGGTTGTTGAATAACTTGAGGAAAAGTTTATTCAGAGGGGACGGCAAGTCCCTTTTAAAGCAAAATTACATCATAAGCATTGTCAGAGATAACATGGAATAATACATCAATTATTGGTTAGGTGTTAAGTGGTTGCTTCAATGCTCTGCCTACTGTAGGTGATGTCACCGGGGCCATGAGGGTCTCCCACGGTTTCCCAGCGCCATCTTGGTGCACGAGGTAGTTAGTCGATGTTAGGAAGGAGAAAGGGAAGGGGGGGGGGGAAAGGAGCTAGAAGCTTTTAGCAGCCATCTTAATTATAACGTGTGTGCTTAGCTATATATATATATATCGTGAAATGAGTAAATAGACATTTTTCACTAACTAGGAAATATGTGTAGACCTTATTTCCACAACAGTAGGTACAAAGCCTCTGTTGCAGGATTGTGAATACATCCTCTATAATGTGATTAGGCAAATTTAAAAATGCCATCCATCGGAGCAGCAATGGTTTAAATATAATATATCATATTACGGTACAATATAGTATTAATTATGATATAGTACTGTAGAATATTTCTATATGTAAAAATATAGTGTAAATCAACATGTGAAAGACATCTTCAAAGCAAAAATAGCTAAATATTCAGATAATATTTCTAGCTTGGTCTTGTTTGAATTTCCCTTATTAATTCTACACAATTCATGGTTTAGTTAACAAACCCCATCTTCAGTAAAAGGTGACACTTGGTTACCTTATGTAAAGGGGACATTGTCATTACAGAGACAATTTTGTGTTTTGTAACATTTAATTTAGCATGGCTAAGCAATCAAGGGATCAGCCTGTGTTTTGCTCCTTCAAACAATCAGTTTAAGAAGCTCCTTTGTCTTGTGTTGAAAATGCAATGCGGAACGTGTACTAGAACATTGTGTGGGGTGTGAGTCTGGAGAGGAGGGGAGAATGTTAAATATAGAACAAAGCACTCTATGAAGTGTTTATATAATGCAGGGGATGGGAGTTGATATGTTTAATTAGAACATAAACAATAACATGGCTTGTCATATACTCACGTACAAGGGATGTCTAACCCCTAGAATGCAAGTAAGTACTGTGTTCATTACACATTAGGGTCACAACACTATTATACACTGCACTTTGTGTATATTTTACAGAGGTGAGGGAAAAACAGCAAAACTTTCAGAATGGATCAGTATACTTTAATATCTCCTAAAATCAGTGCTGTATTTTCAGTGAGGCTAACAAGGCATTTGCCATGGGCAGCACTTTCCAGGCGAAACCTAAATGCCCCAGGAGATGCCTTGTTAGTCTTGTTTCATGTGGGGCCCAAGAGCGGGCGGGCTGGCGATGTCTATTTTAGCCAGGTGGTGAGAGCGTTGTCCTCTGTGCTCTTCTTGCTCACCTAGCTTGTGCATTCTGCTGTGATGCCAGGATAGGCTTCGGCATCGCGGCAGGGAGCAGAGCAAGAATATTGCGCTCCCACCTGCCTGCCGAGCAGCTACACTGAACCCCAGGGAAATAATCCCTTCCAGCTCTCCCAAAGACAGGGAGACTGGTGGATTTAAACTAATTTAAAAATAAATACATTTGTGAGTGTATGAGAAAATGTCTGTCAAAATCAGTATGTGTCTGTCAGCGAGTGCATGTGTCTGTCAGTGAGTGTGTGTGTCTGTTAGTGAGTGTGTGTGTCTGTTAGTGAGTGTGTGTCTTTCAGTGAATTGTGTCTGAGTGTGTATGTGTGATGCATGCATCAGTGAGGGTGTGGGTCAGTCAGTCAAAGCGTGTGTTGGTCTTAAAGGAAGAAACTTAAATTATGTGGGTGCCCGAGTTTCGTCATGCCTAGAGCAGCACAAATCCAAAATTCACCACTGCCTAAAATGTAATCCTAGCGTCATCTAAATCTTAACTGAAAAGAAAATTAAACTAGCAACATAAAAAATTACCACTTTTTCATGTCTTTATTGAACTCATTCATCCAACATCCATTGTTTTTGTTGAGTAAAGTATGTAGATGTCTAAAGTATGTAGATGTCTAGAGATAATCAGAGAGAATTCTGAGCATATCATTAAACGTTATCAGAGATTATAGCCTTCATTTAGTTTTAATCAACCTCGTAATTCAGCCTCGTAGCCTACCAGAAGCCAGGGGTTTTCAAGCCGCACACTGCTCGCCTGGAGACAGGAGTGCTTGAGCCGCATGCGGCTCCATCGGAGGACCTCTGCCGGCACGCGGACAGGGTAAGTACCGTTACAAGTACAACTCGGTGAGGAACATTGGATAGGGCCACAGCCTTTGTGCAGGAAAAGGTAAGTAAAACCTTTATTTTATTAATTTTATTGGAAAAGTTTGTATTCCTAAAGCTATAATGTTCCTTTAAAATTCCCTTTGAATTCCTGGCCATTCTCACTTTTGTGAATAATTCTGATAGATGCTTTCTACCATTTAAGCCATGTATCTTTCTGTCTCTTTCAAAGCTGCCATTGACCCCCCAATTTGGCCTTCGCCAGATGTCCTCATCACCAGTTTTCCTTAGAAGGCCTTCTCTGATTGCAATTTGTTTTGAGGATTTTATGACATACAAGGGGAACATCACAGCTTGAATTTTTTTTATTTATTCCCCTCCCATACTAACTGAGCTCTTTTAATTCATCTATCCTATATTTGTTTTAAAATTGCAGTGAGCATTTCCCATGACACATACTAAGATATACAGCAATTCCTGAGCCATGTAAGACATTATCAAGTAACTATGCATCCAGTTATGTCTTAAATTTTGAAATTCACTTTGAATTTATTTTCAACTCCTGGCAATTCTCATGTTAGTAAATAACCCTGCACTATCACCTGGACAAAATGAACAACTGCTACATAGACAATTTATGTGATGGAAGAGAGATGTGTAGAATGTGTCTCTGCATATATATGCGCCTGTGTGTTAGCACGTCTGTCTACCCTTGTTGATTGACCATGACATCAGATTGGTGGACTAGATGTTCAAATCTGCTTTCTAAAATAAAAGTGGCATGTTTTTTATGATATCTACACTTTATTCCAGTAAAAGGAGAAAGTAATGCATCTGTCTTTAATGGGCATTGAAACAAGCTTTGTTGTTTCCAAGAAATGGAGATGTGTAATTTTAAACCTCATTTACTGAAACGAATGGTAAATCTAAAAACATTGCACTTTAAATGGAACAATATATATATACGTGAATGAACTTATGCCGGTAGATTTAATCAGTAGGGCCAAAATGTGTTTACTTTTCTAGCAATAATTGTCTCTCCCGGGTTATAACAATTCAATTATACCCCGGTAAACTGATGCAGGAAAAATCAATTGTCCTTGTTGTAGAAAAGGAATCCCAGCCCTCTAATATCTAAAAAATTTTTTTAGATCAAATACGACCTTTTAAAAGTCAATCATAATAATACTCTGAATAGTTGAACTGGAGTGGCTTGTTTTTTCATCATGTGAGCTATTTAAGCTAATTAAGAAGTTTTTCTACACACAGACACACATTGCACAGCAGTGAGTGTGTTACCGTGGATGCCTTGCCAAGTGGATGCTGTTTGCTGGCAGCTGTTAGCTCAGGAAACACCCGCCAGACCTTGGATAGAAGATGCTTCCTGTATTGTATTGTGATTGGAGACGCCAGACTCGGAGGGGGCGACAGACTATAAACACGCAGGGATACTCCTTCACTTACCGCCTCTAGGACACTGTGTTCCAAAATAATATATAAAAAGCCTTGTACCTCTAGGATTGTGCAGCACCGCAGAAAAATTCCCAATTTTAGGCAATTTATAAGGCAGGATGGTTTACACAATGGCACAATGACCATTAATATTCAGAAGGTGTCCAGTCTTGTTTCACCAGTTGTTAATGGATTCAGATCATTCTAAAGAACTTTCTGCTAGTCAGAAGCTGGAGCAACAAGTTGGAAAATCCTTGTTCTATAGCAAGGTTAAATTGTATTTTTATTATTATATATGTACTAGTTTAAGCTCGAGTCTAGATAGAACTAGAACAGATAATGCCGATGTTCTATGGTATTATTTTATTATATTGTGTATGTGTGTATATATATATATATATATATATATATGTGTGTGTGTGTGTGTGTGTGTGTGTATATATATATATATATATATATATAATAAATTCCTATGTTATTCTTTTCCTGGAGCTGGGATTGTGTTGTGGGAGGTGATGAGGTGAGATTGTGTATGTTAGTGAGTTTGCGTGTTTTGTGGTGGGTGTGTAGCTATGTTACTAAGGTGTGCGTTACTGCGCTCGTTTGAGCTGCATATGAAGCTATCTCTGTGGCTATAGCAATGAAACAATTGGGTCTGTGTTTGTGTGTTTAATCACCAGTGAATGAGGGCAGAGTGGTTATTATGTTGTGATAACATTCATTGATTGCCCTTAGTTCTGCTTTAAAACCATTGTATGTTTTGACTCATACTACATGAACTACTGTTGATGCAGCCTTTTTTTTTTTACTTGCTCTCACTTATTAACTGCATAGGAATTGTACCAAACGTGTGATTTTTTTTTTGTTTCTAAAAAGTGTCCAAACTAGCTATGTTTTAAGTTCTGCTATTTTGGCTTAAAATTTTTAACTCTTCGTTTTCCTGACAATACACACTTTATTGAATACCCCTGCAAATATAGAATAACATTGATGACATTTTTTTTGTATGTTTTTTTTTTTTTAGCATTTGTCTATTTGTGTTAGAGATATCCTTTTACAGAGTGTTGCTGCATTTTAAAGGGCAAGGAGGGGGTTTATAAATTGAGAATCCTTTTTCATTTATTATGGTTGTTGCTTGCTACCTGGCAGCCATCTTGTTTCTCCTGTGAATCTTTTTTTATTTATTTGTTTGGTAGCAGTTATGCTAGTTAGGTGTCTCTATGAACGTTTATATATGCATTAAAAACTTTTATTGGAGAGTTATTCCGATCTACTTGGAAAGGACACTGGTGACCTCACCCCAGGGGTATCTGCATTAGATTACTACTGCTGGGCAGAGGCCTGCTCAGGTTACTGATCGTAAAATCAGCGTACAGAGACTATATACCATGTAGGGCCAATGCACAGCTTACATATCTCTCTGTGTTATAGTTATGGGAACATATAAGGAGGATTAAGTAGTTTAGTTAAGGACTTTATTAACTAGGTGGATCTGCTGGTCAATGCAGCATGGTCTTTATTTTGTGGAACTATATTAGTCACCCCAATGATGTGTCACACACATACAGGCCCCCCGTCATGCCCATTCATCCATGTATAGTGTGTGGGTTTGTATATAAGGGTGTAGTTTTTGTATACAGGATTAACTAAAATTAACAATTTACATGAAAATATTCCTGCCTCCATCCCTGTAGTTACCTTGTTGGGAGAGGTTACAGGCAGACAGTCACACACACACAGTTTCAGTCACACACAGGCAGACAGTCACACACAGTGTCAGTCTCTCACACACACACACACCGCAGACAGTCACACACACAGTTTCAGTCTCTCACACACACACACACAGTTTCAGTCTTCGGTCACACAGAGGTAGAAAGTCACACACACACACACACACAGTTTCAGTTACACACAGTGACACTGCTCTGTAGGCCCTCCTGCCATGTTTTGGCTTTCTTTTGCCATGGTGCTCTTTGCGCCCGCACAGCTCGACCACCCCTAAGGCCAGCCCTGCGCACGTATACATAAATGGCTAGTGGAGGGTCTAGTTTATATATACTACATATTAGGGTAAGTGCACTGTGGCTTTATGGCTTTTGCACATCAAGTGTGATGGAATTTCGGTGAAATGTAAATTTAGTAGGCCGAGATTTCCACGTGGCATATGTGTATGTTGTATCAGTTAGTTAGTTACACGTAGCTAAGATACTGTCATCAATGTACTGAGCATGTGCAGGAATGCAGGAACTGAAATCACACTCCTTTCTCCTTTGTTTCGGATGAGCCATGTGGTCTGCCCATATGAGGAAATCCAAATCCTGTCCACTGATTGGTTAAGGGTATGTGCGGGTGGAGATATTAATGGGAGTAGTTATAGTTCTATAAAAAGCATGTACTCCGTGTGTTCGCCCCTCAGACCTGTTTTGGAACGTTAGTTCATCTGAGGCCCGATCGGTATGTTAATAAAGACCTCTTACTTCCTGAAAACCTGCATCCATCTCTCTGTGTCTGGCTTCTGCAAGTTTACTCGGTTACACAAGGAAGGGACAGTGGTCCCGAAACATTTGTCTTTCATATACTCTTTAACTAAAAGTATGGTTCCTATTTACTAAGCTGCATATTGTGCTACCTCCTGTTTTTGCATGTATACCTAAATCCGGTGTTGTCAGGTTCTTCTAAGCCTGACAATAGTCATATGGAACCTCATGTACTCCTCTGGTGACCAAACAAAACTGCCAACATGTTGCTGAGTAGATTGAAATAGATTCGGGCAAAGGCATGAGTTGTAACAACACCCATTTTAATGTAATGCAGATATTTCTATGTAGGATAACCTTGAGGCTTCCCTTAAAGGAAGCAAAAGGAAACTCTAATTAGAAAATTACATTTGTGAAAAAATTACATTCGACTTTATGTTAATACATGATCTGAATACCTATCATGCTTGGCTTACAGAGGATTCATGCCATGAAAGTGCACAGCCCAGATTACATGCCTTGGATTTTATTGTTCTGAAAACACGTATGAAGTGCAGCCTGTACCTTTTTGGGGACCAAGAAGAATTGCTAGATAGATGTGCATGAGTGGTGCCAACAAAACCTAAGACAGATTTTACCGTGAAGCAGAAATTCCACTTTCCATATTTTATCCTATTTTATTTATTTTTTTCCAACTGAGAGCACTGTTGCTGTTTTTTTATATATATATTGTGGAGCACGACGTAACCAAGGCCGGACCGACGGATACTCTTCTCCAGTATATCCCTTAGCGGGGATTATACCGCTAAATGCCCTCCATCCTAGAGCTGGCCTAAGCTCCTCCAAATGTGAGTGTATCATCCTTCATTTTACTTATCTTACCCTTGGATTTACAATATTTCACCATTGGTAGTTTGTCGTGTTTTAGTTTTTTTATTTCACATATACGGACTATTTACAATCCGGACGGATCAACTCCTGAGGATTGTATGCATACTCTATCCAGAAATTTCAGTGAGACGGTTTATTGTTTTTATTTCTATTTAACATTTTACTACTTGGATGGACTTTGTTTTAATATACTTTTTTTAGCTGTTTTAATAGAGACTCTTTTTATCTATTATACTAGCTTAGTTGTTGTTGTCTATTTATTTAGGCCATTTGGTCTCTTTTTACTGTATAAGTCACTGTATCCTAGCGCAGACTACACTGAAATGCCTAAATATGGGGGATATTGTTACTTGTTGGTAGCTGTGTGTACCTACTCAGGTTGGGTAGAAGCTTGTCCAACTTGTACAGAAAAGGCAAGAGAAGTTGTACGATTTCTGTTGCGAGAAGTTATACCCAGATATGGACTTCCATGTTCTATCGGATCAGACAATGGTCCAGCCTTTATCCATCAGTGTTTACAACAATTGACTCATGTGCTTGGTATTAAGTGGAAACTTCATACAGCATATAGACCTCAGAGTTCTGGAAAGGATGAACAGAACAATAAAAACCCAATTGGCTAAAATGTGTCAGGAAACTCAGCTCAAGTGGAATGTCCTTTTGCCAATAGCTCTGTTGCGGATACGTAGTACTCCTACCAGAAGAATGGGTCTGTCTCCCTTTGAAATCGTGTATGGGAGTCCACCTCCCATACTCAGTAATCTAAGGGGGGACTTGAATCAGTTGGGTGAAGGAATTACTCGGCAGCAGGTTGTAGAGTTGGCTAAAACTATGGAGGAAGTACAGAAATGGGTGCAAGATAGGTTACCTGTGAACATATATCCACCTGTTCATTCCTATCAACTGGGAGATCAAGTGTGGATAAAAGAATGGAATATTGTTCCATTAGGTCCAAAGTGGAGGGGTCCTTATGTTGTTCTTTTATCTACTCCAACAGCTGTAAAGGTGGCAGAAGTGACTCAGTGGATTCATCATTCTAGGGTTAAACCAGCGGCAGATTGTTGGCAAGCTATTCCAGATTCTGAAAATCCTTGCAAGATCCGGTTAAAGCGGGTAGCTCAGTCAGAGTGAGAAATAATACGAGGAGATATTGGGACATCTTAGTTGAAAGTAACAACAGATATCAGCAAGTAGGTGTTTTGACGGCCATAATAAAGCCTGACCACCTACCTACGTGTCATAGCCAGAGTGTCTCGAAGGGACCTCTGTAAAGAAAAGTGAAGATCAGAAGACAATCCTTGCAGCCCTCACAATCGGGAAGCTGAGGTGCCGTCGCACGGTTGAAGAGTAGAAATGAGGACTTCTGAAATAATATGTTATATAAAATGTGTTTAGGCATTTTTGTGATTTTTCAGGAAGGTAAAGGTGAGGACATACAGAGTTGTGTTAGCTGCATTAAGACTACAAAAACAGGTAACCAAATATCCTAAACTCTCATTTGGCACTCACAGTATGAGTGTAGGGGATCTGTCTCTAGGTGTAGATCTTTAGATATAGATTACAGTGTGTGCAAACCAATATCAGGAGAACCTAAATGTTTTGATCCCCAATTCCAACCCCATACAATTTGGTTGGTAATTCGGAACAGTAACTCCCAGGGGACCTTGATAAATAGGACTGTGATAAATACCATACATTCTACGGGCATTCTACTATTTGATGCATGTAAGGTGATCTCTGGTAATGGAAAACCTTGGAATGTATGTGGTAATCTTAAATGGGAACAAACTTATAGGTTTAATGATAAATATTTATGTCCCAGTAAGAGATCTACTGATCCTGATTGCCCAAATAGGGATTTTAATTTTTGTCCATATTGGTCTTGTGTAGGGTGGGCGACCTGGGGAAAAACAGTGGATCAAGATATGATTATCCAAAGGTTGCCCACTACACCACACTGTAAGTCTATGGAATGTAATCGTGTCCATATGACCATCTCTAATCCACAACATTTTATTGATAAATTTGGAAATCTATTTGGGTTCCAAATATATGGCACAGGAGTAGATCCAGGAACCATAATATATGTAGGACTTGAAACTGAGACGATAGCAACTCAAACTCATCAGGTTTTTCATTCCTTCTATGAGGAGATGAGTGTTGAGGATAAAATTCCCCATAATGTTAAGAATCTATTTATTGATTTGGCTGAGAGTATTGCGGGTAATCTTAATGTAACTGATTGCTTTGTATGTGGAGGTACTCATATGGGAGACCAGTGGCCATGGGAGGCAAAGGAAATATGGTACCTTGGTTCTGAGACAGATGAACAACAAATACTTTCTCAGTCTGATCATCAAGTAAGTACTAGAGGTAAATCGGAGTGGCGGTTAAAAACCTCCATTATAGGTCATGTATGTTTAGCCAGGAAAGGGCCATTGTA
Organism: Pelobates cultripes; assembly: GCA_933207985.1. Lineage (NCBI taxonomy): Eukaryota > Metazoa > Chordata > Amphibia > Anura > Pelobatidae > Pelobates > Pelobates cultripes. The sequence continues at coordinate 129,719,668 of OW240914.1, read as the reverse complement.
TACAACACCTGTTGGCGAGTTAATATGTCTAGGACAGAAAGCCTATAATGCCGATACTAAACATACTACTTGGTGGTCAGCTTCAAATGTCTCAGAGTCTACTAATCTGTTTGCCAATTACACCCATTTAAAAGAGGTATGGTTTGACTTATCTGTTACATCCAATTGGAAAGCCCCAGCGAATTTATATTGGATCTGTGGTAAGAAAGCATATTCAGAGTTACCACAAGATTGGGAAGGGGCATGTGTATTAGGTATGCTCAAACCATCCTTCTTCTTGTTGCCAATTGAGACAGGAGAGACCTTGGGAGTTAAGGTTTATGATGTAAATTATAAAAAGAAGCGAGCATCCTTGAATATAGGTAGCTGGGAAGATGATGAGTGGCCTCCCCAACGCATTATTAATTATTATGGACCTGCTACTTGGGCAGAAGATGGTACCTATGGATATAGAACCCCAATATATATGCTCAACCGTATTATAAAAGACTACAGGCGGTGGTTGAGATTATCACTAATGAGACAGCTCAAGCACTTAATCTTCTAGCTAAGCAAAATACTCGGATGAGATCAGCCATCTATCAAAATAGATTAGCTCTGGACTACCGATTAGCAGTAGAGGGAGGTGTATGCGGAAAGTTTAATCTCAGTAACTGTTGTTTGCACATAGATGATGAAGGGCGAGAAGTGGCTGAACTTACAAGCCACATGGTTAAACTGACGCATGTAGCTACTCACGTCTGGAATGGGTATAATCCTAGTAGTTGGTTTGGAAGTTGGTATGAGCAGCTTGGAGGGATTAAGGCGTTAGTAGGAGGAGTAGTATTTATTATAGTCTTATGTCTCTTTCTGCCCTGCCTAATTCCATTAGTGGTCAGATCTATATGTAGTATCAGAGAGAGTACTATAGAAAGAAAGACAGCTGCTCATGTAATGGCTGTCTACAGGGCCGTCTTTAATATTGATTGGACCCTGGGCAAAGCATTTGCTTGGGCCCCCTGGTACCCTCGCCAGGTGTGCAATCATGTCCTCCACCCCAACGCAGAGGCAGACCTAAAGTAGAGAGGTGCAAGAATTTTTGTGCCTCCCTATCGCACGGGTGATTAGAAGGTAGTTCCCCATCTGTCGTGCAACTTCAGCAATGCATTGACAGCTGTGGCTCTACCATTTACCCATGTTTGAAGGTTTGTATTTAGCACAACGCTGTTTTTGTGTGTTTGAATGTAAACAGGTTTTTTTTGTAAAATAAGTTTGTATGTGGTGTTGGTGTACTTGCAAGCATGTATTTATGTGTAGTGTTGGTTTTTGAATGCAAGGGTGTGTTTACATATAATTTTGGTGTGTAACACAGACATGTGTTTGTACCTAGTGTTGGAGTTTGAATGCAGGGGTGTATTTGTATGTAGTGTTAGTGTGTGAATGCTGAGATGTATGCACATATACACACACAGACTATATGTATACAAACTGACAGACATACTTACACAGACACATAAACTGACAGACATACTGACACATACATACTGACATATGGACACCGACACATACACTGACAGACATACTGGCACACACAGACACATACTACCACACACCCAGACAGACATAGTGGCACACACACACACACACACAGACATACTGACACACACAGGCATACTGACACCCAAACACACTGACACACAGACATACTGACACACATGGACCTACTGACAGACACACACACACACACCTACTGACAGGCACACACACACAGACATACTGACACACACAGGCATACTGACACCCAAACACACTGACACACTGACACACATGGACCTACTGACAGACACACACACACACAGACCTACTGACAGGCACACACACACAGACATACTGACACACACAGGCATACTGACACCCAAACACACTGACACACTGACACACATGGACCTACTGACAGACACACACACAGACCTACTGACAGGCACACACACACACAGACATACTGACACCCAAACACACTGACACACAGACATACTGACACACATGGACCTACTGACAGACACACACACACACACCTACTGACAGGCACACACACACAGACATACTACACACACCTACTGACACACACACAGTCATACTCACACACACAGACACAGACCTACTGACAGACACACACACAGTCATACTCACACACACACACAGACCTACTGACAGACACACACACAGTCATACTCACACACACAGACCTACTGACAGACACACACACAGTCATACTCACACACACAGACCTACTGACAGACACACACACAGTCATACTCACACACACAGACCTACTGACAGACACACACACAGTCATACTCACACACACAGACCTACTGACAGACACAGACCTACTGACAGACACACACACAGTCATACTCACACACACAGACACAGACCTACTGACAGACACACACACAGTCATACTCACACACACAGACCTACTGACAGACATAAACACACACATACTGACATAATATGCAAACTGTAAAGCCCCCTCTAGTTTCCTACCTTCCCTGGGGTCCAATGTGCTGGTTGGGGTGGTTGGGAGTTGGGGACTGGCTTTCTTTGCTCAGTCCCCCTCCTCGCTGCCTCCTGGCTCAGCCTTCCTCCTGCGCGGCTCATCATCTCAGAGGGAGGAAGTGACTCACCGACAGCACTTCCTCCCATGCTGCCGTAAATCAGAGGGCCCGGTCGTGCTGTTAAAGGGCTACAGCACCCGACTGGGCCCCCTGCTGTAACGTGCTCACCGGGTGGCCCTAAGTGTATTGGCCACCCGATGGGCCCCCATAGACCATGGGTGGGACCATGGGTGGGGAGGGAATTTTTCTTATGCAGGCGATGGGCGGTGGGGCCACGGGGCAGCTGCTTTGGGCCCCCCAGGAGTAACTGGGCCCGGGGCAGCTGCCCCGTTTGCCCCGCGTTAAAGACGGCCCTGGCGGTCTATAGATATGAATCCCTAGCCCAAAGAGAACATATTCAGGATGAGGAATGCTGAAGGAGTTTGTGATGATGCTTACAAGGTCTGCTCTGGTTCAATGGCTACTTGAGAGGTGTTGGTAAACTATGACTGGTGATGCATCTGGAATAATTTTGTATCAGAGGCATCAAAGGGGGGAATGTGATGGAATTTCGGTGAAATGTAAATTTAGTAGGCCACACCTATTGGCGAGTTAATATGTGTATGTTGTATCAGTTAGTTAGTTACACATAGCTAAGATACTGTCATTAATGTACTGAGCATATGCAGGAATACAGGAACTGAAATCACACTCCTTTCTCCTTTGTTTCGGATGAGCCATGTGGTTTGCCCATATGAGAAAATCCACATCCTGTCCACTGATTGGTTAAGGGTATGTGCGGGTGGAGCTATTAATGGGAGGCGTTATAGTTCTATAAAAAGCATGTACTCCATGTGTTCGCCCCTCAGACCTGTTTTGGAACGTTAGTTCATCTGAGGCCCGATCGGTATGTTAATAAAGACCTCTTACTTCCTGAAAACCTGCATCCATCTCTCTGTGTCTGGCTTCTGCAAGTTTACTCGGTTACACAAGGAAGGGACAGTGGTCCCGAAACATTTGTCTTTCATATACTCTTTAACTAAAAGTATGGTTCCTATTTACTAAGTTGCATATTGTGCTACCTCCTGTTTTTGCATGTATACCTAAATCCAGTGCAGCACAAAACCAGGATACACCACTGAATACATGATCTGAATACCTATCATGCTTGGCTTACAGAGGATTCATGCCACGAAAGTGCACAGCCCAGATTACATGCCTTGGATTTTATTGTTCTGATAACATGTATGAAGTGGAGCCTGTACTTTTTGGGGGACCAAGAAGAATTGCTAGATCAGGAGATAGGTGTGCATGAGTGGTGCCAACAAACCTAAGACAGATTTTACAATGAAGCAGAAATTCCACTTTCTGGATCGGTTAACACTCAAAAGGTTATTCGAAAATAAACAAATTGTCATGGAAATTAGTTTAAAATTTGGACCAAAATAGCTGCATTAGAAATAGTTTTGGCTTTTTTGTTTTTTTTTCCAGTTATGGCCTACAATTAAAAATTCTCTTTGAATTCCAGACATTTCACACTTGATTGAGGCTACCCTTAAAGTAAAGGGAAATCATAGTCATAGAACAATTGCATTCCTACTGCATCAGTTCTATTTGCAGTTTGAAAAATGAATATATTCTCACGTTTACAAGTTGTGTTGAAGATTAATTTGTGGCCAAACTCACCAATAAAAAAATAGTATAAAAGGCAAAAAAAAAAAAAAGATTGGAAAGGAAATTTTTATAATTTGGGGTTTCTTAACTCTATGAATAACTTCAAACTGGTGGATTTTTATGTTATTCTACAAGCGAAACCAGATAAGCCTAGCACTACAAATGATAATTAACTACATTTCTCACAGAGCATGGCAGTCTAAAGAGAACAGTCACATCCCTTAAAGGCTTTCCCTCAGCAGCATACTAAAATTGATCGTCTTCTGGTAAATTCCAAAACAATGCTTCCAGTTCCTAGAACTTATCCCAAGGGATTATTTCTTAATCTGTCATTGTCACGTCTCCCTCATTCTTTTCCAGTTATTTTATCATCCTCACATACCCAGGCATGCCACAGTCTCTGCTTGGATGGTGATGTAACCATTCAGAAAGCAAAGCACCACAATATTTCTGAATATGGAACTTAAAGTTGTGAAATGGTCCAATACATGCATGATGATCATAGATAATATTTACACCACAAAAAAAAAAAAAAAATCACATTTGTTGTATTCCTCTGCAGCGATTTTCTGCTGTTATACTGGTCATCGTTGGCTGGTTCTCTTTGTAGTAGGATTTTTTTTTTAAATTTTTTTTTTGAAGGACTACACATAAGAAAACATATAAACATTCCAAGAGCTGGACGAGAGAACCCACCGGCCACCTGACAGGTCTGGGCGGAGAAGTCTCCTATCCCAGCCTGATCAAAGGCCATACAGACTGTTCAGTTATTTATTTTTGATGGTTTTTTTACTAGTTTACTATTTTACTGTAACCAGTTCCCAATTGGAAATACTCTACCATGTAACTGACCAGGACCACCCAGACCCCCACCACCCACAATATTTATGAGTCTGCTGATGGTGGCGCTCTCCCACTCGCTCAAAAACGCAAGGTGAACAGCCAAACAGTGTGCAACACCTATACACCCCCCCCCCCAGTTCCCCCGACAACCACTTGGTTAGAGTTATTACCCATCTAGAGTAGTCCACACAGCCCATGGACGCAGTACACCTCCTCCTGGAGGATAAGCTCCCACATAACTTTCACTGACCTGATCCATGAGTAACTCACTAATTTACTCTCCAGAGGACAGCCCATGTACTCATATAACTGACATCTCCAGGACCCACCGTGGATCACACCAATACTACCTCATCTCACCCTAGGTGAAAGTCTCCAGGCCCAACGGAACGCTCCTACTCTCACGACTGTCTCCCAAAACCGCCTAGGGACACACGCATGTAAAATTTCTAAATATAAAAAGTGCTAAGTTTTCGAACACGTGATTTTGTGACACGATTCTTTTTTTTTTTTTTTTTTTTTTGCTGTGCATGAAATAACTTTCGGATATCAACAATGCCACAACAGCATTCGCAATACACTTATTTGTTAACTGTTGTACAGCATCTAGAGGAAACGCACATTTTTTTTTTAGGGTAATAATACAAGCTAAGTACCAGCTGGGTAACTACTTCTGTCTTTTTGAATTACATTGTCGATTAGTAACAGTAGCTTAGGGTTAATATTTATGTAGCGTGTCATCGCTTCAATATCTAGACATTGACATGGTTATGCTTGACTATGCTTAAGTGAGGGACATACATTTTGTACAGTAACAGCTGGTCTAAGTAGTCATGACATGCAGTAGATGAGACAGTAAGTTTGCATTTCAGGTTATGATAGATTATGCAGTGCTGACTAACAAGATTTATGTAGTTCTGTTAAGGTTTCCAGTTTAGCTAAGATTCTCATTAAAGCAGGGTGCCACCAGGCAAATCATCATACATTCCGCTATTTCCCTCTATACATATAAAGATTAACTATATACAAGGTCATATGCAGAAGATGTGCACGTTATTCAATGACTGCAACTACAGTGATATCCCGTATGGCTATTCATGGCATACTATACATTGTGCTTCTTATTGTGAACGGCTGGCGTCACTGCCAGCTCCATCCCAGTGCAAAGCATGAGGTAGTGGGGTCGTGTTCCATGCCCAGGCTTGGGGAGAGTCCCTTGCGATTACCCCATGAGTTCCACTGGGTCCTAATGTCCCGGTTGCTGGGTAAGATTGCCTTGCCTTGTAAGCTTTGATGTGCTGTCGAGGGCTGTAGCACCATGCGGTCAGTGGGTGAAGTTGATTGTGCCTTTTGTTCTTCCAGCCCTGGTCGATAGTGGAGCTTGCTTGCAGAGTGCACTTCTGGGGTTGCCACTTTGAGATGGGCATGTGGAGGAAGTGCTAGCTGTGATGGTTCTCGCCTGTCAGCTTGTGTATTCCAGGGTCGTTACGTAAAGGCTTGAGAGCCCTCAGGGACCCCCAGCGATAGCAGCTCAGGTTGTGAGCACAGAGGGCTCACAGTCTCAGTCGGTGCAATTGCTGTGCAGCCGTCGGCCATTTTGATGAGACTGCGTGGTAGCCTCACTCCTCCGGCTTCGGGCCATCCAGGTGAGATGCTTAGGCAGTAGCTCGCGTGGTGGGGACCGGGATGATCCCCCAGGCCCACGGGGGGGGGGGGGAAACGGGACCAGGAGGGCACCAGGTAGATGGTGGTTCGCTGTAGTCGTCGTGGAAAGCTAGGCAGTGGCCGTCCGCCCCGCTCCACTTCCGGGTAGTCCTCAATCTCCAAGCCCTAGAGTCTTTCACCAGGACCTAGAGCCACCCTGCAGCGGGCGCCCCAGCTACACTGGGACACTCCAGAGCTTCGTGCCACGGACCCCCAGGTCTGCATAAGCTTATTTTCCGTTGTTTGCTCGGGAGCCCATGTGATATGCAGCCTGCTGGCATGGCCGCCCGGCCCCACCCCCCGACACGATTCTTGAATACTGTGACACACTGTAATTTGCACTGATGGTTATGATGAACATGCTTTCTGCTTATGGCACATCAAAATAAAGAATAAAAAAAAAACCATAAAAACCACCAAGAAGCATATAAACAGCAGAATGCAAAGTTCCGGCATGGAACTACAATGTCCAAATTTGCACAATAGAGCAACATTGAGCTGCAGTTATTAGTCGGCACAGTGTCATGATACCTGTTGTATCCAATTTGGAGGAGGTCAGGCATCTGGGGCCTATTCCCAGGAAGGGACACATGCACTCATCTTCTTCAGTCATTTCGGCCATTTAGATGCCGGCCGCGTAGCTCTGCCCCCTTTTATGACGCAGCGCAACTCTGCCGAGGTCACGACCCGCCGAAAAATTCGAATCAGGACCTTTTGGGGGCGTGGACATCATTTAAAGAACCAAGGTATAAAAAGGTACTCACAGTGAGTCATTGCCCTGTCGTGGTTCTAGCTTGTCTGTTCCCTCAGCGCTATTCCAATTGTTGATTTTTGGTTCTTGACTTGGCTTTGTATCTTGACTTTACTTCTTTCTCCTACCCTTATACTCGGCTTGGTTTTCGCTTACCTGTCTTCTTGTTCCCTCGACCTCGGCTTGTTTCTGACTATTCTTTGTCCGTGTGACTTTAGTCCGGCCACTCTAAGGTCCGGTATATGCCTTTCTAGTTTATAGTACACTGCATGTTGTATCCCGGTCTCGATCCTCACACACAGTCACCTCCCAGTCACTATAGTTTCCAACTACAAGAAGACTAACAGGTGTTAACCCAGTTATTTTCATTATTTTGTTTTACAACCAAGGAGTAAAAAAAAACAGAGAGATAGAAAAAAAAAAAAAAGTAATGAAAACAGTAAAAATAAATAAAGTGGGTAGGACCAATGGAAACAATTTCTTACTACATGAAAATTACAGGTTTACGTGCACATGGAATCACATACTAAGGTGTACCGCCACAAAGGGAATCAGATTTTTTTTTTTTTTAAATCCTACAGGGTCTTTCAGTATATTCCGCCACTGTGCTGATAAATTATAGTCTATCATGTAAGTACTCAGATTGAGTTGGGATTAAACCACTATGCATAGTCATGCAGCCGTACAGATCCTGTTTGTGAGATGCAAGGAATCTATCAATCAGTAGTAATAATTTCAGGTTTCCCATTCATAAATGCCAGCAAGAGATTAAAGGAACACTCCAAGCACCATAACCACTACACCTCTGCCATGGTGCCCCACCCAATCGATGTAGTCAACCTGTTTGCTAATGTTTTGACGTCTTACCTGGGATACACTGGGTGCCCCTCTCTGCATGCAGAACCTAGCTCTCTATCTTAGCTAATCCTAGCAGTGTGGGGCTTAGCTCATTGCCAAAGTGCAAAAACAAGGGTCCACCTTGAAAACAACAGTGGACAGTTTTGGGACAATATTATATATAGACAAAACCCATCGACTGTGGCGATGGATAGAATTATTAACATTTCACAAATCCGCAGACAATCAATGCTCCCACAATTGGTGTTTTATTACTCTACATTTTTCTGCAGCAATGCAATTAGATTTATTCAATTAACCAGGCATTAAAGGACCACTATAGTTCCAGGAAAACAAACTTGTTTTCCTGGCACTATAGTGCCCTGAGGGTGCCCCCACCCTCAGGGTCCCACTCCTGCCAGGCTGAAGGGGGTGGAAGAGGTTAAACACATAACTTTCTCCAGCGCTGGGCTCCCTCGGCGCTGGGGACTCTCCTCGCACGCGCATTCAGCCAGTCCATAGGGAAGCATTCTCAATGCTTTCCTTTGGACGCTGGCGTCTTCTCAAAATCACAGTGAGAAGCGCGGAAGCGCCTCTAGCGGCTGTCATTGAGAATAATTGAAAATGGAATTGTAGTAGGTGTGCTGGGAATGACAGATAAGAAATTCCTCCAATTCAGCTATTTTGGTATTAATTTTTTAATAATCCACAATGCATGGTGTATGTTGTATTCGGTGATACTGATTTCATGTGTCATGATATAGACTAATGCTACCTCCCTGGGCTTTGTTATCTAATTTCAAGTCATTGCAATTAGACATAACTGTCTGCTAGTGACTAGTTAGAACTGTGCCCCTGAATGCTGTGACATAGCAACACTGCCACCCAGTGGTCTGTCAGGCTACATGCAGAAGGATTATACTTTGTCTTTTAACAAATGTATTGCCCTCAGTGTAATTGCATAAATGCTGGTACAGAGCATTATTGGGAGAATCTTCTGTAACAGGAAAGTAAGAGGTCTGATCATTTTCTGTCCATTAAGAATTGGCGTGTCTTCCACTAGGTGCTAGAATATTAGTGTCTGCATTCGATAGGTTCCCAACTGGTTTAGGTTGGTGTCATCATTGGGACAGAGTAAAGGGGTGCCCATGACCACTTCTTAACATTGGTGAGTGGAGTAAGGTAGCTGTAGCCTGTATTGTGCAGTTCTGTGTGCCTCAGATGCCCGAGTGTCCAGGTGATTAAACAGCCTGGCATATATTCATTGCATTGAGGTAACTCAGTTCAGGTATACAAGATAAAGCCCTCCCCTGGATATTTTGGGTTTTACAGATAATTATTTACCAGTTTTAGAGTATCCAACGCATATAAACGATTCATACTGGTTTAAAAGCTACTGCAGAATGGTTCGCTTCATCTGCCTAGAAAGAACATTCCAGGAGGGCCTAATTTTGAAGCATAGGTTTCAACATCGGAGTCACTTAAATTTGTATAGGGGTAAGTCCGCCCGAATTACTGGCTGGTTTGTTCAGTTTAGCTATATCTATGTCCTCTACAGGACATAGTGTTTAACAGTCCAAAGCTCAAGTGGACCCCCTGTTGGCTATAATGTCCTGATGGCAGCTAAGTGTTCGTCAGGAAGCACAACAGAAAAATGTAGATCGGTAAGAGTGATGTGAGAAGCAAGTGTAAATATGCCAGGGGGGACATCAGTCTTTAAGTACCTGCAAGGGAGAAGATAAGCACGTCTGTGGCAATGAACTGTGCGCGCTGATAACCAATGCAAAATTTGCACAGAATTGACACTGGCATCCCAGAACAGAGTTCTGGGCTGCCAATGTCACGTGTGCCAACAATGAAACATGACTCTGTATACGGTGTACACACTGAAGTGGTCATTGTGGTTGAAGCAACACTTTTAATCAATTATAAAATATATTTTTAACATTACAGCATAGTGAAACAAACAACTACTATGATTAAAAAGGTGGGCAAATAAAAAGCTAACTTTATACCTTATAACATTAATAACCCACTATCTTTAGCATCATGCAGATTAGTGTAACAAAACAAAATGGAGTCATCTTAATTAAACCAAGAATTTATATTACATCACATTGAAAAGTTTAAACATGGTCATTGGGTTGGATAGTTAAGCAAGGATTATGAAGCAGTTTTGTAGTTGTGGTTTGTTGGCTTCATGGTAAATATGGCCAGCCATCAAACCAGACTTTACCTTTAGTGTCAAGATAACTAAACTCACAGGGGCATATTAGACATGGGCCAAAAATAATTAACATTAAAATTAAGTCTCTTAAAAATAATTTGCATAATAAGAGCTGTTTAAGGCTTGCAGGTTCTGGTCAGCAGTCCGCTGCTGTATTGTTTTGTAAAAGGCCCTCTTTACAGGTATCCCTGACACTTTTTAAGAAGGCCATGGCAAGAGACCCACCTGTTCCCCTCTCTTGCATCTGCTGCCCTCCACTTCCTGCTAAGAGTTCTTTCTTCCGAGCTCGTGCTCCTGCAGAGGTCACATATTTTGAGACAATGCGGATGTGGAGGGAGCGAACTTCTGTAAGAGTAGTAATGCACAAATTAAAGGCCGAGGTAAGGTCCAGGTCACCAGATCGCTGTACGTACTCCGGAAGTTTAGGAACACCTTTAACCCATTCAATGAAATTATTGTGCGCAGGAGGCATGTACTGACGCATTTTCAAGAGAAAATTTGCTGCAGAAGGAAGAGCGAAAGAGTGAGTAGCTGAAGTTTCACTTTTCAGAAATTTCTTTACACATACATTCACAAAGAATAGCCTTTCTAAAGCTCCTTCTCTTTCCAAAGATAACCTCAATTTTCCAATATATTTTACTGGCAGTTTATCGATTCCTGATAAGCCTTTCATTGATTTGGGTCGATTAAATTACTGTTAAAGGGTTATAAGGAACCAAAATCAATACCTATCCTTTATACTGGAAATATTGGATGAGCATTGGATGATTTAATTCCATTTTAATCAGGGACATAATGCCTGTTAAATAGCCGTATCAGATTCAACTAACCGTTGTTGATACTTTTTTTTTTCTTTTTTAACTAGCATTAGCAGCCAGTGGGCAAATAGTTAAACAAAGTCTATGGGGATCAATATGGATCTCCATATTAACATAAGGGAGATTTAAAATCCTCCCTTATGTCCTCACCGCCAGTGGTGTATTTTGGATCTGTGCTGCCCTAGGCAGGACGGAACTGGGGCACCCCCTAATTTACATTTGCCCACCCAGTCCTGTCAATGCCACACCTCTTCATGTTAAAGATTAACACACACTCTTAGATACACTGACATACACACACACTGATTTGACACAATCTGACAGACACAATCACTGACAGACACGCACGCATGCACTGACACACAATGACGCAGACACACACACTCACTGACACAAACACTGACAGGCTTCAAAACTGGTATCAGAGAGAAAAGGCTGTAATAAAATACATATAAAAAAATACATATATTACACACACAAACACTTTTTATTCCTCAAATGCCTTCCTGGGGTGCAAGACTTAAAACTGCTCCTTCAGATCAGTGGTTTTGGTAGGGGGCTATAGTCCTGAATATGGATCCCCAAATCTTTATGTGTGCTCTTCTTGACTGCCACACAGCTTCTCAGACTAGGAGTCAGCCAAGATCGGAAGCAGAGAATTCCCATACTAGCAGATCTAGACTAGCCTAGGTGTCACATATAAGAAAGTCATAAGAAGAGGAAAACAGAGGAGACCAAATTCATTGCAAAGGAGACAAAATTAAGGTTGGGGGAGGAAATAAGTTTGGGAGACAAAATAATTGGGGGAGTTGGAGGAATACATAATGAAGGGTAGCTTAAGATAGAATGGGGTGTTAAAATAGTCACACACCCCATAAAAAGACCATATTGCTTAGCATTATACTCTTGAAACCATGGCTGGCCATCTGTCTTCCCCCATTCCCATACAATTAGGCAACCAACCAGATATACATGGATATCCTTTTTTATGATGCAAATGAAATACAGATTATGTATGCGCCTATCTGTGACTGTCTGTCTATGCCTGTCTGGGTTTGCATGTCTGTACCTGTGGGAGCTTGTGTATGTCAATGTCTGTCTGTATGTGTAAGTAACTGTGAGTGTGCACTGAGGGGTGTTATGGGAATGTAGTTGGTGGATGGTTTGGGGTTGAGGAGGGGGTCAGGTGTGATGCTTTAAGAAGGTTCACCAAATTATTTTTTGGCTTAAGCCCCAGGTGCTGTTTTTTTTTTACCCTAGCCACGCCTCTGCTCCAGTCTCAAACATAGGGATCCCGTTTTCTCCCTCCCCAAAAGAACAATATCTTAGAAAAAGCATAGGGGACATTCAACACTCCAGATGTTGTGGACTTCATCTCCCATGAAGTTTTTACAGCTATAATTCTGACAAAGCAGAGTCCAATGTAGTTCACAACACCTGGAGTGTTGACAGTGGCTTATCCCGGTCCTAGAATGTAGTATCTCCATAGCTCCAGTCGCTTTGTCTCCTGGAAAAAGATACATCTGCATTCTTGCTGAGTGACACATACTGCTTGACTTCCATTTACTGCCACAGCTGCAGTGTCATGATGGAGTTTGGACACCATATTAGAAAGAGACCCACTTCTTTGACTTATTTCTCATATAAAAACAGGGTGTCCATTACCTGCATTGAGACCCACAACCATTGGCCCCTTTCTTTAACTTTTATCATTCCACAGTATGTCAATAGCAATACAAATTCCATCTGTATTTGGACAGTTTTTATTGGCTGAGTATGTCAGCTGATACTTGGCCAATGAATACCATCCAAACTAGAAAATAATTGAAATTTTTACCTCAACTTTGACAACATGGATATGGTGTGTCTGCCCTGCAAGTGCCAAAGGGATCATCTTTTTGTGTCAAAACATTGGGAAAAAGTTGACAAACACAAAACGACACCAGGGACATGATGACACTATAACCTCTACAATGCTTCAAAGCAGTGCTTAGGTTACCACTTTACCACAATTCTGCAATGTTGAATACTTTTTACAGTGAATTGACATATTCTACTAAAACCTAATAGGGGAATTAAAAAAAAAAAAAAAAAAAAAAGGAGGGGTGGGAATAATTGAACTTTTATGCTATTGTGAACTGCAAGCAAAAGCATCTTGAACTCATTTGAACGTTTTTTAAAATTACTATGGAAAAATTGTGACTCACTCCTCAGTTCTGAATTACCCTATTTCTTTGATATGTGTGGTGTTTTCAAGAATTAATGTTCATTTCACATATTTCCACATTTTGGTGGGTTTAGATATTTGACCAGCCCATTCTATAACTTTAGTATATTTGGTATTCACAAGTTCTTAGGTAGACGTGCTTATTTTGCTTTGGATCACATTCTTGCTTTATGACCTGGCTGAACTACAGCTTCAGTTCACAGACAGTCGACTTGACATTCTTCTGTAGAAATCTCTGTATTTGAAAGACAATTATTTGGAATTAAGAAGACTAAAATGCATCTGCATATGGTGCTCTATCCGTATTGTCCAAACAATGCATTTATCTGGACAGATCCAGTAGGTTTCCCATTGCATTTTTTTATGAAAACGTATGTACAGTTCAGACTGTGTATCCTTGAAAAATGCATGGGTCTGTAAGGAACTAGCTATATTTTTAGGACATATGAATACATCCATTAGGATCCCGTTGTGTTTTAAGAAATAATAATGGATACAGCTTCTTATCTTGATCTGGATCCATCAAGATTCAGCATGATTTTCTTGAAAATGTGTTAGATCTGGTAGAATCCAGCAATATTCCTTAATAATATGTATGCAGATGGTAAGATCCTATTGTGTTTTAGGAAACAAGACTGGACCTAGCTGTTTTTGTTTGAAAGATGCATGCATCTATATTCTGCTACATATATCGGGACCTGGTAGGATCCCATCAGACTATTTACGAAACAAGACTGGATCCTGCTTTAGGTCTTTCAAAAAGGCATGGAATTGGGATAATTTGGCTTCTACCCAGAGGCAGTTTGGCTGCTAACAGCTAAACTGCTCAGTGGCCTGACAATATATTGAGCTCCTGGAATGGGCTTTCTTGAATCCAGGAGAATTCTTGAGGTTCTAACCAGGAGGGAAAAAAAAAATGTATAGGTTGTAATTTTTGCCTATTATTGTTGGTACAGTTTTTGCTTACTTAATGAAATATATCATGAAATAAGCTTTTATATTGATAACAAAAAGGAAGGGGATGATTAAATAATTATTTCTACAGGTATCAGCACACTCGGTATAGTCAAAATACAATTAAGGGTGTACAATTCAGCCATATATATCAGTGCAATTGTAAGTCACCGGAATCTTTACCAATTGTTTTATTTTTGTGCGTGCATAATGTTACTCCAAAACAGGATCTTCTCCATTTGCATTTACTGGGTGTATAAATATTAAACATCTGGTGACAAACAATTTGAAGTCGGATTACCATAGATAACTATAAACATACTTGTATACATTAGGCCCAGTTGTATTTTCCTGGTCATCCAAGACTGAGAATTCATATGCTGCCAAAAGAAACCAATTAACGGTTCAGATATGGGATCATAGTTCCCCACTGATTAATTGATACCATGGAGAAGCGTATGAATTTGACATACTGCGCCCTCCCCCATCAGCGTGCTGGACCCAAGACTGTCTGGGAAAACATGGCTGAGATGACAAATTTATCATTAGGGCTAATTAATTTGCTGTGTGCCTGCCAACTAATGACCCTACTTTGTGCTGATAAAATAAAATGTCACTACTACATTAAATATATAATACAAGATTTGTTGGTCACTGGATTATAGTAAAGAACACACTCATTTCCACTTTACCCTCTTTCCCTTCCAACTTACAGCTCTCAGGTTGGTGATGGATTCCAAACAGTTCATCATAAACATGGAACACGGAACTCTGTGCCGCACTACCACCTGAGAAGAACAGTGGATCATCAGATGCTCCCTCATAGATCAGACCATCTGGCATGGATGGGTTGTCCTTCCACCTGAATAAGAATTAATGGGAGTCTTAGATCTGTGCCGTTAAGTTTACGAAAGCCCCCTGGCTTTTGTGCTAGCATATCCATACTGCTGCTCAATGAAATTCAACAATCCTACACTATAACAAACACAAGAGCAATTCTTACCTGTACACATAGTAACACAACGTGGGTCATTTTAACAGAGTCAAACTGCCCTTCATGCTCCCAACCAAGATAACACGCATTACAGTTATAAATTATGCTTAGTATCCAAAGAATAAAGATGGAAGAAGAATTTCACATTTAGGTTTTGTTGCCAAATATTACAGTATTTTCACTCTGTGATGTACTTATAGTAACTCTAATCTGCTCGACATGTATCCCTTATCTTACAGTGTTTTTTTTAATAAACTGAGAATTCAATGTGAATTTAAAGTGAATTTCAAATATAAGGCCGGAGTTGCCAAACTGAAAACATAGCTGGCTTAAATAATTTTTCCAGTTTGGCTAATTTAACCTTCAATATGAAATTCCCTTTGAAGTCTCACTTAAGTGAATAATCCTGTCAATAAGCCCAGGGCCCACTGATCATTTGTCTTCTGGCACTAGCAGGTTAATCACAGAAGTGAGAATTTAAGAATTCAAACTAAATTTAAAGTGAATTTAAAAGGCAAAAATGAGCCAAAGCCAAACACTTTGAATTCCCAACAATACAGGGAGTGCAGAATTATTAGGCAAATGAGTATTTTGACCACATCATCCTCTTCATGCATGTTGTCTTACTCCAAGCTGTATAGGCTCGAAAGCCTACTACCAATTAAGCATATTAGGTGATGTGCATCTCTGTAATGAGAAGGGGTGTGGTCTAATGACATCAACACCCTATATCAGGTGTGCATAATTATTAGGCAACTTCCTTTCCTTTGGCAAAATGGGTCAAAAGAAGGACTTGACAGGCTCAGAAAAGTCAAAAATAGTGAGATATCTTGCAGAGGGATGCAGCACTCTTAAAATTGCAAAGCTTCTGAAGCGTGATCATCGAACAATCAAGCGTTTCATTCAAAATAGTCAACAGGGTCGCAAGAAGCGTGTGGAAAAACCAAGGCGCAAAATAACTGCCCATGAACTGAGAAAAGTCAAGCGTGCAGCTGCCACGATGCCACTTGCCACCAGTTTGGCCATATTTCAGAGCTGCAACATCACTGGAGTGCCCAAAAGCACAAGGTGTGCAATACTCAGAGACATGGCCAAGGTAAGAAAGGCTGAAAGACGACCACCACTGAACAAGACACACAAGCTGAAACGTCAAGACTGGGCCAAGAAATATCTCAAGACTGATTTTTCTAAGGTTTTATGGACTGATGAAATGAGAGTGAGTCTTGATGGGCCAGATGGATGGGCCCGTGGCTGGATTGGTAAAGGGCAGAGAGCTCCAGTCCGACTCAGACGCCAGCAAGGTGGAGGTGGAGTACTGGTTTGGGCTGGTATCATCAAAGATGAGCTTGTGGGGCCTTTTCGGGTTGAGGATGGAGTCAAGCTCAACTCCCAGTCCTACTGCCAGTTCCTGGAAGACACCTTCTTCAAGCAGTGGTACAGGAAGAAGTCTGCATCCTTCAAGAAAAACATGATTTTCATGCAGGACAATGCTCCATCACACGCGTCCAAGTACTCCACAGCGTGGCTGGCAAGAAAGGGTATAAAAGAAGAAAATCTAATGACATGGCCTCCTTGTTCACCTGATCTGAACCCCATTGAGAACCTGTGGTCCATCATCAAATGTGAGATTTACAAGGAGGGAAAACAGTACACCTCTCTGAACAGTGTCTGGGAGGCTGTGGTTGCTGCTGCACGCAATGTTGATGGTGAACAGATCAAAACACTGACAGAATCCATGGATGGCAGGCTTTTGAGTGTCCTTGCAAAGAAAGGTGGCTATATTGGTCACTGATTTGTTTTTGTTTTGTTTTTGAATGTCAGAAATGTATATTTGTGAATGTTGAGATGTTATATTGGTTTCACTGGTAATAATAAATAATTGAAATGGGTATATATTTGTTTTTTGTTAAGTTGCCTAATAATTATGCACAGTAATAGTCACCTGCACACACAGATATCCCCCTAACATAGCTATAACTAAAAACAAACTAAAAACTACTTCCAAAAATATTCAGCTTTGATATTAATGAGTTTTTTGGGTTCATTGAGAACATGGTTGTTGTTCAATAATAAAATTAATCCTCAAAAATACAACTTGCCTAATAATTCTGCACTCCCTGTATTTACAAAAGTCCTAAAGCCTCAATAAAGTTGATTCGTAATATATGTGCAGCTGCTCTGCCATTTATTGCTAAATTGTTAAAGGGGCTTGTCCCTCCATTTACCAATATATAGGCGACAGTATGGTAGATCTACATGAAAGACAGTTCTACTACATAATAATGCCGTACCATAATTTTCAAAAATGTCTGGGAGGCATGGATGCCAGTATATTCAGATATACCACATTGCCAATTTCAGATGTTGCCTCAGTTACCTAATGAGCACTGGGTTTGGGGTTTTTTTGGCTTGGGATTGTAATTTTTGTTTGTGTCATTTTATGCTTGGATATTATTTGTACGTGTTATTCACATTTTGTTAACACAGATAAAAAAATAAATAAAAAAAGAAGACATTGGAAATGTACATGAATGTAGTTTGTGGTCTGGGACATGTTTATTCCAGCTAGTAAGAATTATTGTGTAGGGTTAAGAAAAAGTGCTACGGTTCTGGTGGTATTACTTATTTTCAGACAATGCTTGATATTCGCTGGTTGTTAGAGGGGTTACACAGCTGTGGACTCCCAAAGGAAATGCTTAATTCCAGTACATTTTATAAAAATAAATCCTATTTCCTGGGGGACGGAAGAGAGAGCTAAAATTATCCTTGAAAACAACGTGTGAGATAGTTATTAAGGAATGAATATACAGGGAGTGCAGAATTATTAGGCAAGTTGTATTTTTGAGGATTAATTTTATTATTGAACAACAACCATGTTCTCAATGAACCCAAAAAACTCATTAATATCAAAGCTGAATATTTTTGGAAGTAGTTTTTAGTTTGTTTTTAGTTATAGCTATGTTAGGGGGATATCTGTGTGTGCAGGTGACTATTACTGTGCATAATTATTAGGCAACTTAACAAAAAACAAATATATACCCATTTCAATTATTTATTATTACCAGTGAAACCAATATAACATCTCAACATTCACAAATATACATTTCTGACATTCAAAAACAAAACAAAAACAAATCAGTGACCAATATAGCCACCTTTCTTTGCAAGGACACTCAAAAGCCTGCCATCCATGGATTCTGTCAGTGTTTTGATCTGTTCACCATCAACATTGCGTGCAGCAGCAACCACAGCCTCCCAGACACTGTTCAGAGAGGTGTACTGTTTTCCCTCCTTGTAAATCTCACATTTGATGATGGACCACAGGTTCTCAATGGGGTTCAGATCAGGTGAACAAGGAGGCCATGTCATTAGATTTTCTTCTTTTATACCCTTTCTTGCCAGCCACGCTGTGGAGTACTTGGACGCGTGTGATGGAGCATTGTCCTGCATGAAAATCATGTTTTTCTTGAAGGATGCAGACTTCTTCCTGTACCACTGCTTGAAGAAGGTGTCTTCCAGGAACTGGCAGTAGGACTGGGAGTTGAGCTTGACTCCATCCTCAACCCGAAAAGGCCCCACAAGCTCATCTTTGATGATACCAGCCCAAACCAGTACTCCACCTCCACCTTGCTGGCGTCTGAGTCGGACTGGAGCTCTCTGCCCTTTACCAATCCAGCCACGGGCCCATCCATCTGGCCCATCAAGACTCACTCTCATTTCATCAGTCCATAAAACCTTAGAAAAATCAGTCTTGAGATATTTCTTGGCCCAGTCTTGACGTTTCAGCTTGTGTGTCTTGTTCAGTGGTGGTCGTCTTTCAGCCTTTCTTACCTTGGCCATGTCTCTGAGTATTGCACACCTTGTGCTTTTGGGCACTCCAGTGATGTTGCAGCTCTGAAATATGGCCAAACTGGTGGCAAGTGGCATCGTGGCAGCTGCACGCTTGACTTTTCTCAGTTCATGGGCAGTTATTTTGCGCCTTGGTTTTTCCACACGCTTCTTGCGACCCTGTTGACTATTTTGAATGAAACGCTTGATTGTTCGATGATCACGCTTCAGAAGCTTTGCAATTTTAAGAGTGCTGCATCCCTCTGCAAGATATCTCACTATTTTTGACTTTTCTGAGCCTGTCAAGTCCTTCTTTTGACCCATTTTGCCAAAGGAAAGGAAGTTGCCTAATAATTATGCACACCTGATATAGGGTGTTGATGTCATTAGACCACACCCCTTCTCATTACAGAGATGCACATCACCTAATATGCTTAATTGGTAGTAGGCTTTCGAGCCTATACAGCTTGGAGTAAGACAAAATGCATAAAGAGGATGATGTGGTCAAAAATACTCATTTGCCTAATAATTCTGCACTCCCTGTAAATGGCCACAGAACAAGAGTGTGAGAGAAAGGGAAATACAGTAAGAGAAATGGTGGTGAAGACCGGAATAGGGGCACCAGAGAGAGAGGGGGCAAAAAAAAAAAAAAAAATTGCACAATTTACTGGGGTTCCTATAGACAAGGAGATCATGTAGGAATGGTTTACAGCATGTTCACTTTACTGATTGTAATTAACATTATTTCTTCCCGAGTACCAAACAGTGATCATAAATATTTCTTCTTAGAATAGTATATCTATGTGGGTACCTACAATGGGGCTGCAAGATATTATACACACACTCTAGTGTTTCCATCTTGCTCTTAATGACATATTATACAGAGTTGTGGATGCGGATACTTGGGTTACATGGAATGCTTCAAATGCAAACGCCTCAGTAAGTACATATGTAGCCAGTGATATAACTTACATTAGGATTGGCCTAACATTAGCGTCATGGGATCAGGAGAGATAAAATTAGTTTTAATAATTCAGGTTGATCCACAGTTATTAAAATTAAGGATGCCCAAGAATACATGACCGTGGGAGGACCTCAATGACCAAGGCCAAGTGATCTATATTCCTGGCAACATTGTAATCTAATGTAATATAAATCTTTTGACTAGAAGGTTCAGTTCACACTCACCCTGAGAGGAAGATACGGATTTTGTTGTAATATACATCGGAATCCACATAATCTATGGAAGAGCATAATGTTAGTATGTGTGGATTGATACATGGGTTGATAGGAGGTTAATCAGAGAGAAAGGGATTGGAAAACCGAATCTATATTGCAAAACAAATTAAGCAACAGATCAGAGACTGAGTGGAGAGAGATTGAGAGACAATTTGTAGACGTTCACCACAATACTGACCGTACATAAGCTGCAGAGCTTCACCCATCTTGTTAATGGATTGAGCTATGTCCCTCATGGCCTGGAGAAGTGTCTGTCTTTCCTCACACAGCAGTGCCTTTACTGCCTGAATCACAGCCTGCAACACAACAAACACCATGTACGCTAGATAAAGATCACCCCAACACTTCTAAACAGAACACAGGGACAAAATGAACTGTCCATCACTTCCTCCCTTTGCACAAGCTGGTCACCATTAGCCATGATATGAATGGGAATAATGGGCCTTCAGAGGCACATCGTGAAAGCTCCCAAGGTGAACAAGTAGAACTTAGTAATAGAAGGCGGGGGATATCTGGTCATTAACATCAGGTTGTCCAGAATTGCAAATTTTACATCATTGTCAGACCTTTATGTCAGACCTACACAATTTACAGATTGCAATGGATGAATAAATGAGGTGATATTCACACGGACTTGATAATCTGCACTTACACTAGTAAGCCCTCCCTTCCAACCGAAAAACTATGCAGAGCATGTAGTAGCAGGGCAGAGTGAGAAATAGAAAATATACCTAGTGCTGCCAGTCAAACATTTGTTTACTAGAGACATTTCAGTATTACTCTGTATTTCGTGACTGGAGCAACACGCACTCAGATTCATAATAAGTTGCCAACACATAAATCTGCCAAAGTTAAAACTAAATAAAGAAAAGCCTAGGTACATCTCTGTGGTATACGGAACCATTAAACTAGCTTACTTGTTTTGCTTGTTGAGCTTACACTGGCCATTACTATTTTTTAATAAAAGGGCAGCTTGAGGAGGAGAGAGTTATTGCTGTTTATAACTAAACCATCCTGCTAGATCCTGTGTTTCTTCCATCTGATGCTAGTCTACCACTAGATAGCTTGCAAGCATTGTTCAGACCAGTTGGTGGAAATAGTCAGTAGCATTCTCCAAATTCAACCAGTTACAGGCTAGAGATGTCGCGAACTTCTCTGACACATCCCGGCCAATCTCCAGCAGACCCTCCCTCCCAGACCCTTCTACTTCCTGGACAGCATCCATGTTGAAACATGGATGCTGTCCAGGAAGTAGAAGGGTCTGGGAGGGAGGGTCTGCTGGAGATTGGCCGGGATGTGTCAGCTGACCGGAGTTCGCCGCGAACAGTTCGCCACGAACGGTTCGCGAGAAGTTCGCGGACGGTTCGCGACATCTCTATTACAGGCCCAGTACTTGGCAAGGCTTTGGTGCATCCATTTTGTCATTGGCCTATGATATAGTCAAACTGTTAGAAAACATCACAGGTAAGCAGGTGTGTTGACAATATATATTTATTTATTTTTAAAGTGTTACAGTAGAGAATGAACTTAAGTGATCTGCCAAATGATTCCAGGTGACAAGACTGTCTGGTCACTATGGATCTGCAGTTTGCATCATAAAATTGTCACATTGTGGAATATGGTTATAATAGAAAGTTTTGCAGGTTTAATGGCATCTACACACCTTCACCCCGGGGATTGCAGCCACCTCTACTAGCAGAGTAACCAGAACAAATCCTTGCAGGCTCTCACCTCCTGGGAGTGATACAATGGTTGACAGGTTCCTGCAGGGTGAGACAGTCAGTGTCAAACAGTGCTTTGAGATCAACATAGAATTTCTCCCATTCATCCATCACTGCCAGAAGTGTACTGAAGAGAACTATCAATCATACAGAAACTGTGCATCATGTGAAACCATCATTAGTCACATATTGTCAATGACCACTTCAGAACATTAATTATTAGCATTAAAATGCAATGTGTGTTTCACTTACTCTATAGTCATAGTTCTGTGAAGATTCCCATATGCAAAAAAAAGAGGAACAAACAATTAGTGTATAATGAAATCAGGACCCTACTTGTAGAGCAGATCCAATGCATCTGTGTCAACATTCCCCACTCACCTTCCTGCATTCCATTAGAAAACAATAATAACAAGCTCAGTGGCGATTGATATAGAGGCGATATGTTGAAGTTATAAGGCATACTAAAAAAAGCCAAGTCTGTAACACAGAGTATAACTGGACTTATAGAAAATTTGACAAACAAAAAGGAAAAAGTATGATTTAGCCAGATAGATTTATGCTGTGTACGTGGGAATGTGATAACCCATAATAACAGTGCATACGATAATCTTACCCAAGGCGGTCTTTCTGTTTCCAGTTGGCCAACACAAAGTCAGAATGAACCATAATTAACGGCAGACCAAGGACTTTTGATATCTGGTAATACGGCACAGCCAGAGCTTGTGGTAACACCTGACGGAGCAGAGACAGGGTCATCAGGGGACACAAGCAGGGTTATCCACTAAAGGGAAAATTCAAAGCAAATTATAATTTTAAGCACAAAGTAGCTGAACTAGTGATTTTTTTCTGGTTCAACCAGTTTGACCTTAAATTTAAATTCACTGTGAATTCTCCCTTTAGTGAATAGCCTCGGTGGTTGAGGCACAGAGGAGAACAAAGACACTAGCAGAGCTATATAAATAGGGATATTAATTAAATCAGTTTTGTATCTAGTCAAGATTATAGTGGAAACACAGTCATTTTAATACTAAAACTCCTTAGCTGCGGCAAAGCTCCAACTTGCTGGACTTTGAGCGAATTCCAGTCACATAAACAGCAAATTATTCCTATAGCAGGTACCATATTTCTAGTTACAGGAAGTATTCTCCTTGCATGGGCGGAGGGGGGATTCTGGGAAAGTGGTCTGTAATGGGATTCATGTTTTCAGTCATACGTTCCAAAAGTGCGTTATGTGTCTGCCATAAATGTGTCTATAAATCAGCTTGTTCACTGCGACACTGGTAATCACAAATGGTCATCGATAGATCAAGAAGCCACCAAACACTTCTTAGTAATGCTATAGGGACCCATCATCAGCAATCATCCCTCTTTGGGGAGTTAAAGGGAGGGTATCGTTCTGTGATTAGACCTCTTGAAGTGGCACGTATGTTTACCTTAATTGCCCCTTGCTCGCCGTCCTGCCATACATATCCCATAACAATGTGGCTGAGCAACACACGGGCAAGGATCACCTCCCGTTTATCTGTAAGGTGCTCTAAACCCAGCTGCGGCATCTACATGCATTGAAAAAATGAAAGAGGCACTGGTTAGTATAATTATAACAAAATGTAAAAACCTCAGATCAACAACAAATATAAATGAACTAGAAGCAGTGGGATTTGGTACAAGATTCTAAACTGTGCAGGAGACAGTGACAAGGCCTTCACTCAAATCCCTCTGTCTCTATTTTCAGTTCGAATGTCCCTCTCTTCTAGGAGCTTCATATTTGTTGGTCTGAGTGTGTTTAGAAATCAGTCTGTGTGAATAAGATAGATTGTTCTTGTTCTAAATTAGATTTTTATTGCAAAAATTGTTACTAGGAAGTCACCTAAACAATATCTCAGTAAATCAGAAGGGGTACTACACTAATGACACGGCATTAGATTAAGGTACATAATCTTTCCAAACCTAGAGGTGGTGAACCCCGACCAATTATCCAGAGAATGTGAAGAGGGTCCAAACACACAAAGTATCTGAAAGTGCAGACTTTAATAAAAGCAGTGATGGCGGATACTTTGTGTGCCTAGGCCTCTTTATTTTAGAGAATTTAAAGAACAGTCATGCTTCCAATATTTATGAAATGTTAGGAGATATTGAATTGGTTTAAAATTGAGTCTGGATTTATTTCCCA
Source organism: Pelobates cultripes (assembly GCA_933207985.1). Lineage (NCBI taxonomy): Eukaryota > Metazoa > Chordata > Amphibia > Anura > Pelobatidae > Pelobates > Pelobates cultripes. The sequence continues at coordinate 129,695,099 of OW240914.1, read as the reverse complement.
TCCAATGATAGTTGTTTTAATCCCAGCATCGTATAGTGAATAATATGAAAGAATTCTTGAAGATATTTGGGTATCAAAGTTGTTTTTTGCCTGGTATAGCTAATCTGTTTTAATTCTGGATTTATTTACACAATGTCCTAGTGATTTCCTGCATAGTTATTAAGACTTGAACTAGTAAATGGTTAAAGCTACAAAGTGAAGAAAATTAGGACTAAACTTTTTTTTTTTTTTTTTTTTTAAAAAAATAGCAAGTGAATCATAAAGCTATATAGAAGTAATTTGCTAGTGGTTCTCTACTGCACTCTAGTGTTCAAAGATAGAACTGCAGCCTTCTAGATATTCAGTTTATGGCTGCAAAATTATAGATAGCAACTACCTTCAGTCTACTATAATCTGAAGGTGACCTCATCTGGGAAACTACATCATATAATTATCAGACTTTCATTTGCATACTGTGAGGAAAGTTTAGGGGGTCACTTTAATTAACTTGCCTCTTTAATGCATCCTGTCACAGTCTTTAAAATAGCCTACTCACCTGCATCACTTCTTTCCGTAGCTTTTTTGTTTCAATCAGGAGAGTTAAATTTTCTGCAATGTCCATCCAAGGTTTGTAGTATTGGGGAAGCTTGTCCTATATAGAAAAAGGCTGTGAGAATTATTTATTGATCTGAACATCTAGGAAGATTATCATCTGAAATAAGGCCTACAAATCCCATAAGGAAGTTCATACCATACAGATATTGTATCAGAAGGGACCAGTGTTACTGCTGGCATTTGAGCAGTTTGTTATTCGCTGGAGGAATTCACAAATACTTGAGATTTCATTGAGTTGTGTTTTAAAACAATTAGGGTGTGTAGGTGGACTGGCACTGCAGATGGTTGCAAACCATATTTTCTATGATAGTAAACAATAAATGCTGACTTGGCATCTTGGAAAATGTAGCTACAAGCTATACATTATTGTTCTATGTTTATTAAGTTTTCAATGCATTTTCCTTTATCTTTTTAGTCACTATTTGATCAAAATATGGTTGTATCCACAGATATAACCCATCTGCCACACATAGAGTTTAAAGTGTCACACTAGACCCTTAACCCCTTAAAGACGCATGATGGAAATATTCCATCATGATTCCCTTTTATTCTAGAAGTTGTGTCCTTAAGGGGTTAAATAACTTTAGCTTGCTTCACACTTTTATAAATTAACCTAGTTACACACCCTTGGCTTTCAAACAGACAACAGGTAATGTTACTTCCTGGTTTGGTTAGCTCAATACAGCTGACCTCAAGAGGCAGCTATTGCCCAGAGCACCTGACTTACAAAGACTTCTCATTGAGCTGTAGTGAGACGTCTGATTGGACGGCCACAGAAAGTCTGGGCGGGAATAGAAGGGGAGAGCTTGCAACGTCTCCGACAAAAGAAATGCAGTTTTTGCAAGCTGTTTTTAGATATAGCTCCAAATGAAAAAATACACAATTAAATGCATGCACGTTTTCATTTGGGGTATATCTACTAAACAATGATTTTTATTTATTTTGTGTTTGGGCAGTGGAATGTCCCTTTAAGTTGTCCTTTTACTTTTTCATGCAGTTCTTTTTCCTGTCCTCTGACTCAATGAAAGTTCCAATTATAAACCAACTGCAGTCATTTTGTGGCTTCCATCAGTCCCTCCCCACCCCCCTCTCTGCACTATGATTGTCTACTTCATGTTTTCCCTGTTGGGATGCAGGATTTGTCAAGATGAGTTGATGTTTGCAGTAGAAGAACCTGCTGAGAGATTGCAGGGTGGACCTGGTCAGATGTTATGTATGTTTGGCAGGTTAATATAGAAGACATCCAATCATTTTTAAATCAATTTCCCCATAGTCTGATACATTGATTTAGTAAACTGGACTATGTGCAGCTTTTGACACCGCCACGCTTTGCTCTTTTCTGGTGAGAGAGCTCATTGTGTCTGGTGTTTTGGTGCCAAATGGAAACTTGGACAAAAATAGCACTCATGTAGGCTGCCTGATTTACAGTTCTGATCGACAGGTTTAGAGTTTCAACAATTTTTACAAAACACTGCAGTTCCAAGCCATTCTGTACCATCACCTTTGCAATTATGGAAAATTGTGATAATGCGTAAAGGATGTGTGGCGTGCCAGACATGCCATTATATAAAGAGATTTGCCCTGGTTCTTAAGAGGTTAATGATTATTCTATTTTCTTTATGAAGTTTGGCCTTGCTTTGTGCATTGTCATAGAGAGTAAAGTCCTGTGCCATCCCACTGATCTGTAAGTGTGTTTGTACAACTTGAGCAAAGTCTCTAGATTTACAGATAGATAACAGGAAACACAGTCTCAATATATTGTCATTGTGTTCAGCGCCATCTAAGGGTTGTATAATATTTTGTTATTTCAGGGCTATTTACTAGTGGGAATTGTTAGGAATTCCAAGGGAATTAAAACAGGGTTATGCACTGAAAAGTAAAGATTGCTGGGAATTCAAAGTGAATTTTAAAGTTTAGGGAATAATACGTGTATAACAAACATTTTCCAAGTCAATTCTGTTTCCAGTCTGGCTGTCTTGAATTCACTTTGAATTCCCAGCAGTTCTAACTTTAATGAATCATCCTGAAAGTTTAAGGCCCAAATGGCTGAACTGTAAACACAAGTGACTTGGAGAATTTAATCTGAATATGTATCGTGTTTATGTGTTGCATTGCATACAGATTGTATGTACACACGCCTCCCAACTGTTCTGTTTTCGGTTGGATAGTTCCGCTGTCCCAATTTTCCATGGATGCGAGACACCAGTCAACACCCTTGGGTAACATAGTGCGAGTGCATTATTAGATGCAGAAGGTACTAGGACCATGCAGTGAGCGTTTCTGAAGCAATCTCTGCATGGTCCTCTACGTTGGGGGCTGGCCAAGAGGCTGTCTGTGAGCCTTGCGTACTTGACACCAGACTCACATGCTCCTTCTGTGGGAGGACCCACCTACTTTCCATGCGCCCCTGTCCTGTTCCGACATGTAAAATGTTCAGACCTTGCACTATAACAAACTGTTTTATTCCAGAGGAAATGTTTGAGAGATTTAATTTCATTTAACATTGTCCTACATGACAGTGAGTTATCTGGCCTCTATAGCTTCAAGAGCAAAGTTAATTGCATTTAACATCACTGCAATATCCGTGTGGGTGCACCAAGATGGCAAGCTACCTTTCAGATGGACCAGTCAGGGTTGCATATTTGCAGCTCTCAGCCAAGAAATAATGTCCAAAAGTTGGTATGGTAATGTGGAACTATGGCCTTCTGTTTTAGCCTCACTGTGCAGACCATAAGGACTGGAAATACCCAACAGATCCATTTCTTAACAGCTTACACGGTTATGGTGCCATTGGATACAATAGTTATGGGGCTTAGAGAGAGTCCCCTTAGTAACAACACCATCACCATTTTCCCTGTACTTACAATTAGTAGAACATGCAGTTGGTTTTCAGCAAATAAACTAGTTCATAAAGGGGGGAAAAAAATGATCCTCTACCTTGCTTTGAAGTAAACTATCAGCGTATTTTGTTACTTCTGAAAATAGCATATTTCACGCAATTTAGCCACATTGTGTATTTGTTTGAAAGGAATAGTTATAAAGGCAAATATATACTCACTTTCCTTGTTCAGAGGGAATAATCATCTTTAGCCCTTTTTGATCAGAAGCACTGCTTACCTGCTAAGGCCATACATGTACATCTTTACCAAACACTTCTTTAAAATCACATAAGCAGTGTTTCCGACCAAAGTGTACTTAAAGATGGCCAACCACATAAAGCAAGTGTAGGTTTTAGATGTATTGAAAATGGGTATTTACCTGCATGCATGACCAAATATTACACAAAGAGTCTATAATACATGTAATCTATTAAAAAGAAGAAGAAAATACACAATACAGGGCTGCATTAAAATCAAGGCTATTATAGTGGTTTTATATATTAAAAAGGGTAACAAGCAAACAAGATAAAACACATATGATTATATATATATTTGGAAAACCAGGCCAACTCCTTGGTTTTGCACCCCTCCTAAATGCACATTTAAAATATTTCACATGCTCGTGAGTTCCCAATTTTAATTGTACATTTAAATTGATTTGTCAGATGCAGTATATGAATTCTACATGTTGCCAGATGTATTGATAAGAATCCCACAAAAACATGGCAACCTGACAGACTGCTGTATAACACTCAAATAGGGTGTTTTGCTGAAGTGTTGATGAATTCAAAGTGAATTTAAAATTTAGGCCAAATGAAATACATACAACTATTACGGCTTCATTTTGAATTTCCAACAATTATTAGGATTAGTGAATAATAATGAAAGTGCAAAATATAATAAAATAATGTTTTAAACAATAAACGGAGTGTCCATTCTCTTACCAGAGGATTCTTGTGTATGAATCCATATTCCTCAGAAATGTTGTAATCTTCTACCTTAAAATTAGCAAGGTCCTGGCTATTCATCTTTCCCAAAATACCAAGAGCTGCTCTCAGAACCAGTACCCTAATTTCTTTGCTCAGAATAGGAACTCTGTAAGCACAGCCTGGGAGATGATCAAATGGCAGAGAGATAGTGATAGCTTAAATCTCCCACTGAATGAACTCTGTGTGTCAATATTAGTTTAAGTATCTAACAAGGGCACAGACCACAGGAAACACTACCTAACAGAATGAACAGAGGAGAGCAATTAGGTATATGCACGTACACCATAAAAATACCACATCTTGGAAGCTGGGCAGGGCCAGATTAAGAGCCCAGTGGGCCTGGTGCTGACAATTATGATGGGCCTAATTACAGAATCTATACAAAAAAAATAGTGGAGTGCTATATATTTAGTGTCAGAAACATTCCATGCCTATATATAGAAAAAACACTTAGCTCAATGGTCTCTTTTGAGCAACTTCAATCAAGCGTATATCCCTTTAAACAAAGACATAAAGTGCAAATGTGTGATATCTTTTAAAACAGTTTAAAGTGCATGAATTGCCAATTTAACACTCACAATTTCCAGAGCTATATGACCTATCTCTGGTATGTATTGCTTGTTAGTCCGTTCTGGGCGACCATTCTCCTTGTTGGTGTAATAGTTATGGTGGTAAGTTATTTTCCTTCCTTTTCCTTTGATTATCTCAGTTTTGGGCGACCACTCCCCTTGCTGGTGTAGTAGTTATGGTGGTAACTTTTATTTTCCTTCCTTTTTCTCTGATTATCTCAGAGTGAGAAAATACAGAATATAGTGTAGATCCACTTATACTTTAGTGTAAAGGGTTAAAGTTGATTTATCATACTCACAAACATAGAGCCTGCATGCTGGATCAGTATTGCTGCTTAGTGTGGTTAAGGACCACACACCTTTCTGGAGCCCAGATGGTTTTAAAAAGTACTTTATTTAACATTAAAGGATCACTCATAGGTGTGCGCAGCCTATTGCATTAGGGTGTGCACCCTGAAGCACGAGCACACGCCACGTATATATATGTATGTATGTATGTGTGTATATATATATACATATATATATATATATATATATATACACACACACATACACTGTGTGTGTGTGTGTGTGCTGTGTAAGGGTGCTGTTACTGTGATGTGTGTGTGTGAGGGTGCTGGTAGTGTGCTATGTGGGTGAGGGTGTTTGTGTGTGCGCACTTGTGAGGGTGCTGTTAATGTACTGTGTGTGAGGGTGCTGTTTGTGTGTGAGGGTACTGGTAGTGTGCTGTGTGTGTGTTTGTTAGAGTCCTGTTTGTGAGGGTGCTGTTTGTGTGCTGTGTGTAAGGGTGCTGTGTGTGTTTGTGAGGGTGCTGTGTGTGTGGGTGCTGTATGTGTGTTGGTGCTGTGTATGTGTGTGGGTGCTGTATGTGTGAAGGTGCTGTGTATGTCTGTGGGTGCTTTATGTGTGTGGGTTCTGTGTATGTGTGTAGGTGCTGTGTATGTGTGTTGGTGCTGTGTATGTGTGTTGGAGCTGTGTATGTCTGTGGGTGCTTTATGTGTTTGGGTGCTGTGTATGTGTGTAGGTGCTGTGTATGTGTGTTGGAGCTGTGTATGTGTGTGGGTGCTGTATGTGTATAGGTGCTGTGTATGTCTGTGGGTGCTGTATGTGTGTAGGTGCTGTGTATGTCTGTGGGTGCTTTATGTGTGTGAGTGCTGTGTATGTGTGTAGGTACTGTGTATGTGTGTTGGTGCTGTGTATGTGTGTTGGAGCTGTGTATGTGTGTGGGTGCTGTATGTGTATAGGTGCTGTGTATGTGTGTAGGTGCTGTGTATGTCTGTGGGTGCTGTATGTGTGTAGGTGCTGTGTGTGTGGGTGCATGTGCTGTATGTCTGTGGGTGATTGTGGAGGTGGGGGTACATTACTTAATATCCCCCCTCCCTTCTCACCTTATGTAGGGAGGGGGGATTCTTGTTCCTGCTGCTTTCCCTGGTGGTCCAGTGGTGAGTGAACTCTAGCCTGCGGGGTTAAAGTTCACTCTCGTGAGATCTGAGTACCGCTATATATATATGCCTCTGCAGGCCCTGCTGGCTTCCAAGCAGGGCCCAGGACACACTCACCTTCCCCTCCGGGACTCACGCGAGCCACAGCAGTAAAGCGTTGCCGCAACACCGCTCCGCGGCACGCAATGCATGCTGGGCTTGTTAAAGAGCACTGGCTGCAGGAGGGGGAAGATGTCTGCTGGGCCACTCTATGCTGGCCCATAAAGCTGGGCCACCGGACCACCAGGGAATCCACTGTCCCCCTCCCTGGTAAAAGGCAGGGAGGGGGAAATACATTTAAAAAAAATAATAATATGAAAATAATATGAAAATTCAACCGCTAAAAGATACCCCCCAGCAGCATGTCACACATCCACCACACACACACATCAAACATACAAAATGCATCCACTACACAACCACACACATCATCCACTACACAAATACACATCATCCATTACACAACCACACACATCATCCACTACACAACCACACACATCATCCACTACACAAATACACGTCATCCATTACACAACCACACACATCATCCACTACACAAATACACATCAACCACTACACAACCACACACATCATGCACTACACAACCACATACATCATCCACCACACAAACACACCAACTGCATCCACTACACAACCATACACTACAGTGTCCCCCATCCCTGGCTACAGGTAAGAGGCAGAGAGGGAGAAATACATTTTCTTTTAAAAAATTATACAAATTCAACAGCTAAAAAATACACACATGCAGCATTCACTACACAAACACACACATCATCCACTACACAAACACACACACAGTATCCACTACAAACACACACACAGTATCCACTACACAAACACACACACAGCACTCACTACACAAACACACACATAATTCACTACAATCTATATCCACTACACAAACATTCAATCTGAATCCACTATAAACACTGTATCCACTTTACTCATGCATTTTGCATCCACTGCACACATTCTACAGCCACTATACACACACACACACTTCATCCTTGTGGGTGGACTCAAGATGGGTTATGTGGGCTGACTTGGGGGCAGGCCATGTGGGAGGCTGCCGTGCCCCGATAGCCGGGTGAAAATAACTCTGTAGTCAGTTCACATTCTGTTATGTGCATGGCTGCACGCACAGTGCACTGGCGCGGCGGGCTGGGCAGCCACCAGAAATGTTGGGGCCCCAGAGCTTGAGCTGCGTCATTTTCTGTGCACTGACTACAGAGTTATTTCCACCCGGCTATCGGGGCACGTCAGCCGGCGCTACTTACCTCAGCATAGGAGGAGGGGCCCAGGTCCTGGGTTTCCATGGAGTCCTGTGCGCGGAGGCGCATCGACGTCATGCCGCCCGCACCATCCAGATTTCATTGCATTCCGCACACTGCCTTACAAAGCCAAAAAAACTGGGCTCAGCCACACCTTTGTCAGCCATCTTTAGAGGCCAGCCAGCCCACAGGCCACCAGCCAGCCAACCCACAGGCCAGCCATCCAGCCCACAGGCCACCAGTTAACCAGCCCACAGGCCAGCAGCCAGCCAGACAACAGGCCAGAAGCCAGCCACAGGCTTACAGCCAGCAAGCCCACAGCCTGCCAGCCGTAGCCAGCAAGCCGCAGTAGCCAGCAAGCCCACATCCTGCCAGCAAACACAGCCTGCCAGCCGCAGCCAGTAAGCCCACAGCCTGCCAGCCGTAACCAGAAAGCCCACAGACTGCCAGCAACAGTAATTAAGGTGAGAGGAGCCAACTTGGCCTAGGTATCAGCGAGCTATGCTGTGTTGCTATATTGTGAATAAGAACCAGAGTGTTGGAAAGACACCACTCCAGGCCCCATTAGACTCCATTGTAGTCTCTAATGGGGCCTGGAGGGGATTCTTTCTAACACTCTCTAAAGGACACTGAGATAGCCTCTGTTAGAAAACCCCCCTTCCAAGCCTATTGGACTCCATTATAATCTCTAATGAGGCCTTGAGGGCATTCTTTCTAACACACTCTCTAAAGGACACTGAGATAGCCTCTGCTAGAAGACCCCCCTCCATGGCCCATTAGCCCTCAATTGTAGTCTCTACTGGGGGCCTTGAGGGGATTATTGTTATTTATTTTGCACAGTTTGTTTTTTGCATTTGTTAATTATATTGCACTTGTTTAGAATTTATTGCACTTTTGTTCCTTATGTCTAAAGATTGTGTAGGGTGTGGCTGGAGACGGGACAAGGGTGGGGCTTGCTGCGACGCATGGGTGAGGCCTCTAAGGGGGCCCTTGATTTATGTTGCCCGGGTGCCCTGAGGGTTCTCAGTCCGCCCCTACCCGGCATACCCAGTGCGCATGCCTATGGGATCACTATAGTGTCAGGAAAACAAATTTGTCTGGTGTGTGGGTTATGCTGGAGCTGCAGGAAACTTGTTTTCCTGACACTATAGCATCCTTAGGACCCCCCCGCCCCTCACCCTCAGGGTCCCCCTCCCTTGGCACTGAAGGGGTTAAAACCCCTTCAGCCACTTACCTTTATCCAGCCCCGGGCTCACCCGGCGCTGGTGACCTCTTCTCCCCCGTCAACGTCAGCTCCCGAGTGGTCAATTGGAAAGCATTTCTCATTGCTTTCCTATGGACATTCTCCACGCTGGATGCGAATTTTGCATCCAGCGTTGCAGAAGCGCCTCTAGCGGCTGTTAGGGAGACAGCCACTAGAGGTTGGATTAACCCTGCAATGTAAACATAGTAGTTTCTCTGAAACTGCTATGTTTACATCTGAAGGGTTAAAACCTGGGGGACCTGGCACCCAGACCTCTTCATTGAGCTGAAGTGGTCTGGGTGACTAAATTGTCCCTTTAATATATAAAAACTATTTTTTTTTTCAAAATCCTGTCAAATACCTAATGGTATATTAGAGTCTATTATTACTAGTCGAATTCTGGACAAATCATTTTTAAGGTGTGGCTAGTAGCACAGGACTGCAAATTTAAAGCCCTGATAATTATTTACCTCATGCGGCATTTGACTTCTGCCTACAGCTTTTTTCACACGCTACTAGCAGAATACAAAAGTGATCATATGTGTGCTCACGTGGTGTGCTTGTGCTCTGGCACACCCTAATGCACCCACTACACAAGCAACAGGGAATTTAGAAAATCTCACCAAAACCAGCCAAACAGTCCGCACTCATAAGGATCTTAGAATAATTCAAAAGGTAGATCACGAAATGTCATACTTTATTGTAGAAAATTGGTTAACAACATGCCATAAAAATATGTGCAGACCTCAGGCAATCCAAAGTCTTTAAACACATGTTCATTAAGGCATACTCTTTATCCCTCAGGGGAGTCCATTCTAAGGTGTGAAAAATACAAAAAATACAATTAAATACAAAAATACGGGGGTGGGGCCTGACAGCCAAGATGGCCAGACGTGTTCAGTAACAGCTCCAGCATAACCGAGCATCAAACAAGCTTTTGTGGTGGAATCTCGGTAAAAATAAATTAAGTAGGCCGAGATTACCACGTGGCATGTGTACGTGCATATGCTGACGTATCGATCAGTTGGTTGCACGAGGCAAGATACGATCAGTAGTGTACGGAGCATGTGCAAGAATACAGGATGTAGTATTCCCCTCCTCCATTGTGCTGGACAAGCCATGCGGTCAAGCAGGAAGTTAATTCTTATTTGTAATGATTGGTCAAGAGAATGTGCGGGTGGAGCTTAATATGGGAGGAGTTATGTGCCTATATAGGGAGCCTGCACTATTGTTCAGGGCTCAGAACTTGCTGTATTTTTGGTGACATTAGTCCCTCTGAGTCCCGATCGGTGATCCAATAAAGAATCTCTTCCTTCCTGAAGAAACCTGTGTCCATCCCTCTGTGCTTTGCTTCCGTCAGTTTCTCCGGTATCATTTGGTGCATTGGCCGGGAAGCTCATCGTTCAACGGTAGCTGAGAGGCAGAGGCGTGAGACGGTCTATCTTTGCCCACGTTCTCTACGGCTGCACCCCTGAACTTCTGCGTGGACCTCCCTTCGTCTCGGCGCCACTGGTCTGTTGTCCAGGAGATCATCGGCCTCTACGTAAGAAGTGCTGGGGTGTCCCCGTCGATGAGTGTGAACTCAGGTTCAGGAACGAGGAGGTAAGACAACTGCTGTTTTAGACGGCAGACCCACTAGGGGTATACCGATTGTGCGGTAGGCCCAAAAGGGGTTTAAATCTGTGTATGGAATCTGCCCCCTCTGTCGGAGGGAAGGAGCGAAGGCGCACCGCTCGATCGAACGCTCTTTAGTAAGACCGTTTGATCTGGTTAGTCAGGCGGGGTCCTGTGTAAATAGCCCTAGCCGGACACCGGTGTCTTGTCTAGACTAGCGTTCTAGGGTGTATATTACGTTCGCTAGGTCGGAGGGACCGGGAGACTAAGCGGCGCCTGTGTAAATTCGGTTCGCTAGCTCTCAACCTATCTTGGCTAAGTGGGAAGGCGTGTAAATTTGGAACCCACTAGACTTTTGATAGAGTAAATAGACTAGAAGGGCAATTTTGTAAATTTCGCCCTCTAGTTCGCTATATGTGGTGTTTGGGCAGTGTGGCTAACCAAAACGAGTGTATATAGTTTTAGGTAGTCCATTCAAGGTACTGGCCAATAGTTTAGTTGGGATTGTAAATGTGTTAAAGATTGTTAGTAAAGTGTATATCTTGTTAGATAGCGCGAGCTCAGCTGTCTAGCGAGAGTGTTAATAGTGTGTTGCTGTATCATAGTGCACGGTACCATAACCCTGTATATTTACTGACACTGTATATAAGTACTAATCATTGTCGTCTATTGCATGTTTAACACCGTAACCACTAATAATTGTATTGTGACCTTAAATTGTGCTTTGACCTATGCTAACCGTACTGTAACCGATACTAGTAAAAGACGATGTTACTGGGGTGTGTTATAGACGGGTAATTCATATATAGAGAATTATAGCGTGGGTGACTGTATAGTTTCGCCAAAGGGCATAATATTGATTATTTAGTGACTGGTGTAACAGCTGTGTGTGTACGGGAATTCCCTGAGTGATTATTGTGTTATTGTGTACGTTTCACTCGGTAACTGTACCACGTGGTGCTGTTGCCAGAGGAAACGGGTGTGACTGTTGAATAAGAACGCGTGCATAGTATTCGTTGTCAACGACGTTCCATTGATAAGTATGGGCGCGTCAGAGTCAACGATTTCGGATCCCTTAGGTTGTATGGTAAAGAATTTTAAAAAGGGATTCAAAACATGTGATTTTGGGGTTAAAATGTCTCCTGTACGTTTGGTCACTTTGTGCACTAGGGAGTGGCCTACTTTGGTTGCGGCATGGCCGCCGCGTGGCAGTTTGGATCCAACCCTGGTACAGCGTGTACACGTGGCTGTATCAGGTAGGCCTGAACTTTACGGACAGTTTCCATACATTGATTGTTGGAGGCAGGCCGTAAACGACTCGCCAAAATGGATCCGGATATGCCACGAGGAGCAATGTCGCCTCATGGTGGCCAGGACTTGTTTGTCCACTAGGACTGGTATTAGGCCCATTTTGGACACGCCCCCTGAGTCCGAGATCCCTTTGCCGCCCCTTACTTTCCTTTAAGAGGAAGTGACGCGAATGCAGGAAGTTCTGCACCCCTTCCCCTATTGCCCCCATCCACTTCCGCTTCCTCCTCCAGTACAGAATCCACCCCCCCTCGTATTAAAACTCCCCTTCCGGAACCAGGACCAACCCCCATTAGATCTGAATATCCTGATTTGGCGCCACTTCAAACTTCCGGTCAAGCTTCTTCTAGCTCGGCTCGGAGTATACTATTCACTAACTTTTCCCAAAATCAAGTTCCCACATCCTCATGCCCTATTACCTCTCGACCGGAACCTTTAACTGACGCCCCTCCACGTAGCCCCATACTAACCCGACAACTGACCGGTACCCAACAATTAAAACATTATCAGATGCCTCTTCATCTGAATCCTGGGTCAGCCTATATCGATGCCGCAGGTCAAATGGCACATGCTGACCCAGTCTTCGTATATGTCCCGTTCACGACTACCGATCTCTTGAATTGGAAGACCCACAATTCCTCGTACACTGAGAAACCACAAGCTATGACCGATCTGTTCACCTCGATAGTTCAGACACATAACCCGACATGGGCTGATTGCCAGCAGTTATTAATGACATTGTTCAATAATGAGGAAAGGACAAGGATTAACCAAGCGGCCATTAAGGCGCTAGAGGAGAGAGCCCGTGCTTTAAATCAAGCCAATCCGGCAGCATGGGCCGCAACACATTACCCTAACACCGATCCTGACTGGAATGTAAATGGCGCAGATATGGCTCAACTTAAAGCCTATAGAGATGCTATAATTGCTGGCATGAAAGCCGGAGGGAAGAAAGCTATTAACATGTCGAAGACAGTTGAGGTGATTCAGAAAAGTGATGAAGCGCCCAGTGTCTTTTATGACCGATTATTGGAGGCATACCGCTTGTATACCCCCTTTAATCCGGAAGACGCTGATAATTCCCGAATGGTAAACTCCGCCTTTGTCAGCCAAGCTTACGGAGATATTAAGCGCAAGCTACAGAAATTAGAAGGGTTTGCAGGTATGTCTATCACCCAACTAATGGAGGTAGCGAACAAAGTATATATGAATAGGGAAACAGAAAGTAAGAAAGAGGAAGAGCGCAAGATGCGTAGAAAGGCAGATATGCTAGCGGTAGCGATCGCAGGCGTAGATAGACGGGGCCCAGATAGAGGCGATGGTAGATGGAATAGGGAGCCTTTGAGTAGGAATCAGTGCGCGTACTGTAAGGAAGAAGGGCATTGGAGGAACGAGTGTCCGCAAAGAGAGCAGTATGAGAGAGACTTACCCAGGGCAGGTTACGGAAACTTTAGAGGCAGAGCGAGAGGTAGAGGAGGCCCCGGAGGGAGTAATGGTAATAGAGGGAGTAATGGGAACAGAGGAAGTGTAAGGGAAGATAGGTACTATCCAGCAGCGCAAAGGTCCCGCGATAGAGAAGGTAGGGACTTTGTGGGATTGGCTGACACGGTCATGGAGGACTATTGATACCGACCGGGCTCCATCCCCCTTGGTCGAGCGGAGCCTATGGTCGATGTATCAATAGGGGGAAAAAGGAGTGCGTTTATGATCGACACTGGTGCTGAACATTCGGTGGTGACTAATCAAGTTGCTCCTCCATCTGGAAGAACTATTACTGTAATAGGAGCAACTGGAAGAAGTGCTGAAAAACCGGTTCTTAAAAGTCGACTCTGTACATTGGGAGGCCACGTAGTAAAACATCAATTCCTTTATATGCCTGAGTGTCCAGTCCAATTGCTGGGACGTGATATGCTATCCAAATTACAAGCGCAGATTACGTTCCTACCAAATGGAACAACATCCTTAAAGTTTAATGGACCCTCAGGTATTATGACATTGTCCGTACCAAAGGAAGAAGAGTGGCGACTTTATACAGTGTTGACTAGCCAAAACCCGAGGAGTGATGAATCCTTATTTAACATACCAGGAGTTTGGGCAGAGAACAACCCACCAGGACTGGCCCGCAATATTCCACCTATTAAAATCGAACTAAAACTTGGGGTTTATCCAGTAAGCCTGAGACAATATCATATTCCGCAGAAGGCTAAGAAGAACATCCAATCTTATCTGGATAAGTTCATACGGTATGGTATCCTAAAATTCTGTACTTCCCCCTGGAACACCCCATTGCTGCCTGTTCAAAAGCCCGGTACAGATGAGTATCGACCTGTGCAGGACTTGAGAGCAGTCAATGATGCGGTTGTTAGTATACATCCAGTCGTGCCCAATCCATATAACCTGCTTGCTTTAATTCCGGGCGGGGCTACTTACTTTACAGTCTTAGATCTCAAAGATGCCTTCTTTTGCCTCCGAATTGCCGCAGAAAGCCAATGTATTTTCGCTTTCCAATGGGAAAATGCTGTAACGGGCTCGAAACGCCAAATGACCTGGACAAGATTGCCCCAGGGGTTTAAAAATTCACCTACCCTATTTGGTTCAGCTCTGTCAGGTATAGCATGGCATGTAATTCATCGCCGGAACCCACTTCCGGGTTCACGGCGCTCAGCCCCGCCCCTTTTTCTGACGCGGTCCCTCCACGATACTTAGGAGGACCGCGCCAGATTCAAAGGGCTGGATTATTCGCACAGGTGCTGCATGAAGATCAGCTGCTCTACTTCTGATCCTACCTGCTCCACTTCTATACCTCGGCTAGTAAACGGATTTCTACCTTCTCCACTTCTCGACCTCGGCTTGTAAACGGATTTCTACCTTCTCCACTCCTAGACCTCGGCTTGTAACTCTGAATTCTACCTTCTCCACTCCCAGACCTCGGCTTGTTAAAACGGACTTCCCCACTCTCCACTCCTAGTTCTCAGCTTGTTGAAACGGACTTCTAATTTCTCCTTCATTGGGTGAATTAACCCTTCCAGTGCCAGAACTGCCTTTAAGTTAAGTAATACTTTTACCAAACAAGTCAATTACTATTATTTATATTACACAGTATCTAAAACTCACTAAAGTGTCACTTTGTCTAATTATTCCTCTTACTCATAAGGGATTGCTACAAAGCCTAATTTTACCTACATGGATATTTAAAGGTACAGTGACCATAGTTTCATACCAATATAAAAGGAGGTGAACCTTATTGTTGTTGCAACCAAGAAATGCTGCAGTTGAGTTCCAATTAAAGAAATATTACAAAATAAGTATTACAGAATAATCCAGCCAAATTCAATGGAACCAGCAGATATTAACTCTCAAGTTTCTGCCCTAACCAATAGAGTGGATACGATTGCTCAAGGGTTACAGGAACTGCAAATTACAAATGAGAGAATATTAACCTATGTTAGAGACATTCAAGGTCATCTTCCTCATGCCGCTCTTCAATCGGCTGGTGATCCTGCTGTCTGTAATCCAGAAAAATTTTATGGAGATAGAACAAAGTACAGAGAGTTTTTGAATTCTTGCAAACTACTAATAGCTTTAAAACCTAGATCTTATCCCACCGAAAGATCCAAAGTCTGTTCAGTGATCTCTTTTTTAAGAGGTGAACCTATGGCCTGGGCCCATTCCTTTTTGGAAAATGATGATCCCATATTAGATTCATTGGATGAGTTCTTTGAAGCTATGTCTTTATTATATGAAGATCCTTTTAAACAAACTACTGCTGATTTAACCATCAGAACATTACACCAAAAGAATAGACCTGTTGAAGATTATATTGCAGAATTCAAAAGATGGGCTACAGAAACCCAATGGAATGACATTACTTTACGCAATCAATTCCGTCTCGGATTATCTGAAGCTGTGAAAGATGAACTCTCTCGTACAGAACTTCCTCCTACCTTAAATGCATTGATTCAACTGTCTATCAGTATTGATAGACGTCTAAGAGAAAGAAAAGCTGAAAGGGTTCTTACTAATTCTACCTGGAGAAAACCTTTCACTACTCTAAAACTACCTGAAAAAATTCCTCCACAAACTGAACCTATGGAAGTAGGTATAATAAAAAGTCCTCTTACTTCTGAAGAAAGAATAAGAAGGAGACAACTAAACTTATGTATGTATTGTGCTTCGAATGAACATCTAATTTCCGAATGTCCTCTACTGAAACATTCAAAAGGTGGTAAGCTTCATTCATCTACCTCTATATTGAACGTTTTTCAAAAAAGAAAAGCATCTACTTATTTTTCTATATCTCTCATATTACAGTGGGATACAAAAAGAATCGTGACTGAGGCCATCATTGATTCTGGTGCTAATGGAACTTTTCTTGATTTTTCTTTTGTTTCAAAAAATAAAATTCCTTGTGTTCAAAAAACCAACTTTATTCCAATCAGAGTTATTGACGGTTCATTTATATCCTCAGGACCCATCAAAGATGAAACAATCCCTCTAAGAATGATTACCAACAACGTACATTTCGAATTCATTACATTTGATATTATTAAATCTCCACTTTATCCCGTCATTCTAGGAATTAATTGGTTAAAAAACCATGATCCTTTAATTAAGTGGTCTCCCTTCTCCATCTCCTTTGCTTCTGATTTCTGTAAAAAAACGTGCTTACAACACATTCCTATTCTCCAAACTACTGTAGAACCAGTTATACCTCCATTCTACTCCGATTTTGCAGATGTCTTTTGTAAAAAAGAAGCGGAAACACTTCCTCCTCATCGGGTATATGATTGCCCAATAGATCTCATACCCGGAGCTCCTATTCCTTATGGTCATATTTATCCACTCTCTGAAAAGGAGTTAGAAATTTTAAAAGAATATCTTAATGAAAATTTACGCAAAGGGTTCATCAGACCCTCGACCTCTCCTGCTGCTTCTAGTATTTTCTTTGTGAAGAATAAAGACCAAACCATCCGTCCTATTATAGATTACAGAGCCTTAAATAAAATAACTATTAAAAATCGTTATCCTCTTCCACTAATAAATGAATTAATTGAAAGGTTAAGAACTGCAACTATATTCACTAAACTCGACCTTCGAGGCGCATATAACCTCATTAGAATAAAACAGGATGATGAATGGAAAACCGCCTTCCGGACAAGATATGGTCTCTACGAATATCTAGTGATGCCTTTCGGGCTCTGTAATGCCCCTGCAACATTTCAACATTTTATCAATGATATCTTTAGAGATCTTCTGGATGTATGTGTTATTATCTACTTAGATGATATCTTAATATATTCTAACAATTTGGATGAACATAGGAAGCATGTTAGATGGGTTCTATCTAGACTGAGAACTCATAAATTATACGCTAAACCAGAAAAATGCCTTTTTGAGGTTACTGAATTCTCTTTTCTAGGATACATTATTTCACCTCATTCTTTGAAGATGGATAATTCCAAAATCAAATGTATTATTGATTGGCCTGCTCCTACTACTACAAAAGAATTACAACGTTTTCTTGGATTTGCAAACTTCTATAGAAAATTTATTAGAAACTATTCGGATGTATCACATCCTCTTAACCTCCTCAACAGTAGTAAACGTCCTTTTAATTGGAATAAAGATGCACAAACAGCCTTCGACGAATTAAAAAAAAGATTTACAACTGCACCTATTCTACAACTACCTAATCCAACATTCCTATATGTTCTTGAAGTTGATGCATCAGATGCAGCCATCGGAGCAGTTCTTTCTCAACAAAAGACTCCACAAGATCCACTTCATCCAGTTGCCTTTTTTTCAAGATCCTTGAGCTCTGCTGAAAAAAATTATCCTATTGGTGAAAAAGAATTATTAAGTGTTAAAGCTGCCTTCGAAAATTGGCGTCATCTTCTGGAAGATACAAAACAACCTATAATAGTTTATACTGACCATAAAAATCTTGAATATCTCTATACTAACAAAACCCTTACAGCTAGACAAGTTAGATGGAACCTATTTTTTAACCGATTTAACTTCCAATTAATATACAGACCTGGAAATAGAAATAAAAAGGCTGACGCTCTTTCTCGAATTCCTTCTAAAACTACTACTGATGATTATCCTTCTACCAAAATAATAGGAATCCTCTCTTCTCTTCATGATGACATAAAGAATTTGAATCAGAAGGATCTTGAACTTCCCAAAACACCTATACTAACAAAAAGGATGGTCTATTTTATTTTAAAAATAGAATTTATATTCCTCCCATTCTTAGGAATAAATTACTTAAGATGGTTCATGATTCCCCCCTAGCTGGACATCCTGGAATAAAGAAAACACTTGAACTAACTTCACGATATTATTGGTGGCCTCGCCAGGATAGAACCATTGAATTATATGTCAAAACATGTCCTATCTGTCAAAGGTCTAAACCAGAACATAATCAACCTTTTGGATTACTACTTAACTTACCTATTCCAGAAAAACCTTGGCAATCCATTTCTATGGATTTTATCGTTGATCTTCCACCTTCTCAACATTTCACCACTATTCTTGTCGTTGTGGATCGCTTCACAAAAATGTCCCATTTCATTTCCTTTAAAAAATTACCCTCCTCTGTAGAATTGTCTAAGGTCTTTATTGACAATATTGTGAAACTTCATGGTCTTCCTGAAGAAATTATTTCTGATAGGGGGACACAATTTACCTCCAAATTCTGGAAAGAGATGTGTCTCTCCCTTCAAATTCAACGCAAACTCTCTTCCGCTTATCATCCCCAAACTAATGGGCAAACAGAAAGGGTTAATCAATGTTTGGAACAATATCTTCGATGTTATTGTTCATACCTCCAAGATGACTGGACCACATGGTTACCTATGGCCGAATTTTCTTACAATAATACCATTCATTCTAGTACGAAAATGACTCCTTTCTTCTCCAACTATGGTTTTCATCCGTCTTCATTCCCCATCCAAACCATTACTTCATCCAATCCTACTGTTACATCAAAAAACGAATTTATGTCTTCTCTATTTCTCAAATTACGGGAGAATCTTCAACTTGCCCAACATAACCAGAAAAAGTTTTTTGACAATAATAGAAGAATTCCTCCTCCTTACAAGGTAGGGGATCTTGTCTGGCTCTCTTCAAGGAATATTACCACACATCCCTGATCCTTTTTATAGAGAAATAGTAACAACTCCTGAACCTATCATTGTCCAAGGTGAAGAAGAATATGAAATTCACAAAATTTTGGATTCTCGTGTCCACCGTGGCTCCTTACAATACCTTATCAGATGGAAAGGTTATGGAGTTGATGAAGACACTTGGGAAGATTCATCTAATGTACATGCTAGGAGGTTAGTTACTGCCTTTCACAAACGCTATCCCTCCAAACCGAAATAGTGCACCCAGAGGATGCCCCATGGGAAGGGGGTACTGTCAGGTATAGCATGGCATGTAATTTATCGCCGGAACCCACTTCCGGGTTCACGGCGCTCAGCCCCGCCCCTTTCTCTGACGCGGTCCCTCCACGATACTTAGGAGGACCGCGCCAGATTCAAAGGGCTGGATTATTCGCACAGGTGCTGCATGAAGATCAGCTGCTCTACTTCTGATCCTACCTGCTCCACTTCTATACCTCGGCTTGTAAACGGATTTCTACCTTCTCCACTTCTAGACCTCGGCTTGTAACTCTGAATTCTACCTTCTCCACTCCCAGACCTCGGCTTGTTAAAACGGACTTCCCCACTCTCCACTCCTAGTTCTCAGCTTGTTGAAACGGACTTCTAATTTCTCCTTCATTGGGTGAATTAACCCTTCCAGTGCCAGAACTGCCTTTAAGTTAAGTAATACTTTTACCAAACAAGTCAATTACTATTATTTATATTACACAGTATCTAAAACTCACTAAAGTGTCACTTTGTCTAATTATTCCTCTTACTCATAAGGGATTGCTACAAAGCCTAATTTTACCTACATGGATATTTAAAGGTACAGTGACCATAGTTTCATACCAATATAAAAGGAGGTGAACCTTATTGTTGTTGCAACCAAGAAATGCTGCAGTTGAGTTCCAATTAAAGAAATATTACAAAATAAGTATTACAAGCTCTAAGTCAAGATCTACTAGATTTCGAGTCTATCCCAGGAGAGTGTGTATTATTACAATATGTAGATGACTTGTTGATAGCAGCAGTTACAAAGGAAGTATGTCAGCAAGCAACGCACGATCTACTACACATTCTCTGGAAGGCAGGATACAAGGTGTCAAGAAGGAAGGCTCAGTTGTGTTTGCCAACTGTCAAATATCTGGGATTCCATATCTCTGAAGGTCAAAGAATTATGGGGCCAGAGAGAAAAGAAGCTGTGTGCCAAATACCGATACCCAGGAATAGAAGACAAGTGCGAGAATTCTTGGGGGCAGCAGGCTTCTGTAGGATATGGATTCCCAGCTACGCGATACTGGCAAAACCTCTGTATGCAGCTATCAAAGGTACAGAGCACGACCCCTTCTTATGGACTCAAGAACAGCAAACGGCATTCGAAGATGTGAAGAGGGCTTTGATGAGTGCCCCAGCATTAGGTCTACCTGACCACACACGGCCATTCTACCTGTATGTACATGAGCAAAGAAGAATGGCTGTGGGAGTATTGACACAGTACTTGGGATCATGGCAAAGACCTGTTGCCTACATGTCTAAGCAACTGGATGCAGTGGCCAGCGGACTTCCACCTTGTCTAAGAGCTGTAGCTGCAGCCGCCCTGCTAGTAGCTGAAGCCGATAAACTCACTCTGGGTCAAGAACTTTATGTACGAGTTCCACATGCAGTACAGACGTTGTTGGATTACAAAGGAAATCATTGGTTTAGTAACAGCCGTATGACCAAGTATCAAGCAATGTTGTGTGAAAACCCAAGAGTGCATTTAGAGACTGTAAATACCTTAAATCCAGCTACCCTTTTGCCACAACCTACTGAAAGTCAACATGATTGTTTGGAAGTAATGGATGAAGTATTTTCAAGTAGACCAGATCTTCGTGATTTTCCCATCCAGAACCCTGATGTTCAATATTACACCGACGGCAGTAGTTATGTAAAAGAAGGGATCCGCTATGCAGGATATGCAGTAACAACGATAGACAAGGTGATAGAAGCTCGGCCACTGGCAAAAGGAACATCAGCACAAAAGGCAGAATTGATAGCACTGACACGAGCGTTACAATTGGCTGAAGGTTTAAGAGTGAACATCTACACGGACTCCAAGTATGCGTTTTTAACCACTCATGCCCACGGAGCTTTGTATAAAGAAAGAGGACTATTGAATTCAGAAGGCAAAGAAATCAAATACGCAGCTGAGATCCTACAACTATTGGAAGCAGTGTGGGAGCCGAAAGAAGTCGGTATTATACATTGTCGGGCGCATCTGAGAGGAGATGGTGATGTAACCAAAGGGAATCGGATGGCAGATAGTGCAGCTAAGCGTGCTGCTGAATCAGGAAGACAGGAATATGTGGGGCATATAGCTGCTCTTATACCAACTCCACTGTCTCAATGGACTCCAATTTATACAGCTCAAGAAGAGGAGTGGTTAAGGACTGAACCTGGAAAGTATTTGGAGAACAAATGGTATCAGTTAGAAGATGGAAGAATAGTTATTCCAGCATCACTAGCGGTAGAAATTGTCCAAAACTATCATAACGGGACACATTCTGGGAGAGACAGTACAGAAGAATCTCTCAGAAAACATTTCTACATACCAAGATTGTCCAACTTGACTCAGGCCATTGTACGTAGATGTGTAACGTGTGCTAAAAATAATGCAAGACAAGGACCAGTAAAGCCACCAGGAGTCCAGTTTATGGGGGGACTTCCCATGTCCGATTTACAAATTGACTATACAGTGATGCCTAAATCGGGTGGACATCGCTACCTGCTGGTAGTGGTGTGCACCTATTCAGGCTGGGTAGAAGCATGTCCTACTCGTACAGAGAAAGCAGGAGAAGTCGTGAGATTCCTGCTACGAGAAATAATACCCCGATATGGACTACCCTGCTCTATAGGATCGGACAATGGTCCAGCTTTTGTTCATCAGTGCCTACAACAATTGACTCATATGCTTGGTATAAAGTGGAGGCTTCATACGGCATATAGACCCCAGAGTTCTGGTAAGGTAGAGAGAATGAATAGAACTATTAAGAATCAGTTGGCTAAAATGTGTCAGGAAACCCAACTTAAGTGGAACGTTCTCTTGCCCATAGCTCTATTGCGAATCCGTAGTACACCTACCAGAAGGATGGGCCTCTCTCCTTTTGAAATCATGTACGGGCGACCACCTCCCGTGCTTGGTAACTTAAGGGGGGATTTGAGTCAGTTGGGAGAAGGAATTACCCGGCAGCAGGTTGTAGAGTTGGGTAAGACTATGGAGGAGGTACAGAAATGGGTACAAGATAGATTACCTGTGAATATTTATCCCCCAATTCATAGTTACCACCCAGGCGACCAAGTGTGGATTAAAGAGTGGAATAATGTGCCGTTAGGGCCCAAGTGGAGAGGTCCTTATGTTGTTCTTCTGTCTACCCCTACAGCGATAAAAGTAGCCGAAGTGGCTCCGTGGATACATCACTCCAGGGTTAAACCAGCAGCAGCCGATTCCTGGCAAGTTACAGCAAATCCAGAGAATCCCTGCAAGATCCGGTTAAAACGCACGACTCAGTCGGAGTGACGAGGAACCTTGTAGATTACAAATTTTATTGTTTCAGAGACTTGGTAAGTGAGTGAGAAGGCCATAATAAAGCCTGTCCACTCACCAACGAGTGTATAAGTCAGGGAAAGTCTTGAGGGGACCCCTGTGAAGACGAGCAGAACTCCATTCCCTGCAGCCCTTACATCCTGGAAGCTGAGGTGCCTTCGCACGGACGAAGACTGAGGATGACGACGAAAGATGTATTTTTAATAATGTTTATTTATGTGTATTTTTATATTCAGGAAGGTAGAGGTACCAACACTCCTAGCTGTGAGGTATGCATTAAGACTACAAGAACAGGTAACCATATATCCCAGACCCTAATTTGGCATTCGCAATATGAGTGTAAAGGAGATGTATCAAGATGTAGATACTTAAATATAGAATATAGTGTGTGTCATTTAGGAGTAGGAGAACCTAAGTGCTTCAGTCCTGAGTATCAACCCCGTACAATTTGGTTGACTCTCAGAAATGGAGATTCTCAGGGGACCCTAATTAATAAGACGGTATTAAAATCCGTATATTCTTCAGGTGCTCTGCTATTTGATGCGTGTAAAGCAATATCAAGTGGTAGAAAGCCGTGGAATGTATGTGGGGATCTTAGATGGGAGAGGACGTATGGGTCTAACGATAAATATATTTGTCCCAGTAGTAAAAATAAATATGTAAGTCCAAGATGCCCAAATAGAGATTATAACTTCTGCCCATATTGGTCTTGTGTGGGGTGGGCGACTTGGGGACAGACAGCAGACAAGGACATGATTGTGACTAAGTTGCCTACTAATCCATATTGTAAGTCTATGGAATGCAATCCAATCCATATACTTATAAATAACCCTGACAAGTTCTTAGATAAATATGGTAATTTATTTGGGTTTCAAATATATGGGACGGGTTTAGACCCTGGGACAATATTGTTTATAGGGATAGAGACTGATACGGTAACCTCCCAAACTCATCAAGTATACCATTCCTTTTATGAAGAGATGAGCATAGATAATAAGATCCCCCATAATGCTAAAAACTTGTTCATTGATTTAGCCGAGAGTATTGCCGGTAGTCTTAATGTTACCAACTGCTATGTGTGTGGAGGTACTAACATGGGAGACCAATGGCCTTGGGAAGCAAAGGAGGTAATGTCCGGTTCTGAGGCAGTTGACCAATTAATATCTACACAAGCCGACTATCATATGAGTGTTAGAGGTAAATCTGAGTGGAGATTGAAGACCTCCATCATAGGGTATGTTTGCATAGCGAGGAAAGGAATGATGTATAATACTTCTGTAGGAGAATTAACTTGTCTAGGGCAAAAAGCTTATGATGATGATACAAAGAATTCAACTTGGTGGTCGGCTTCAAATGTCTCAGAACCATCTAACCCGTTTGCAAGATATGCCAATTTAAAGGACGTATGGTTTGATCTATCCATCACATCTAACTGGAGAGCCCCAGCGAATTTGTACTGGATCTGTGGTAAGAAGGCCTATTCGGAGTTACCACAGGACTGGGAAGGGGCATGTGTGTTGGGTATGTTGAAACCATCCTTCTTCTTGTTGCCTATTGAAACAGGTGAGACTTTAGGTGTTAAAGTGTATGATGTGAATCATAGGAAGAAAAGGGGACCCATAGAGATAGGTGCCTGGGAAGATAATGAATGGCCTCCCCAGCGTATTATAGATTATTATGGGCCAGCCACGTGGGCAGAGGATGGTACCTTTGGTTATAGAACCCCTATTTATATGCTCAACCGCATTATAAGGTTACAGGCGGTGGTTGAGATCATTACTAACGAGACATCACAAGCGCTCAATCTTCTAGCGAAGCATAATACCAGGATGAGGACAGCAGTTTACCAAAATAGATTAGCCTTGGATTATCTTTTGGCAGTAGAGGGAGGTGTATGTGGGAAGTTTAACCTGAGCAATTGCTGTCTTCAAATAGATGACGAAGGGCAAGCAATAGCTGAGCTTACTAGCCATATGGTTAAACTAGCGCATGTGCCTACTCAGGTATGGAAAGGGTACAATCCAAGTAGTTGGTTTGGTAGCTGGTATGAGTGGTTTGGAGGGCTTAAGGCAGTGGTAGGTGGAGTCCTACTGATTTTAATGTTGTGTCTACTCCTGCCGTGTCTTATACCCTTAGTAGTTAGGTCTGTGCAAAGCCTGATAGAAAATATAGCAGAGAGGAAGGCTGCTGCACAGATAATGGCAATTTATAAATATAAGGCTCTAGATCAGGGAGAACCAATGCAGGAAGACGAGTGTTGAAGATTCACATCATAGGATAAGTCTGGTCTGGTTCAAAGGTAACTTGTGGTGTATGCAAACCAAGGTTAAGTGATGCCTCAAGTAATTGTAAAATATCAAGAGGCATCAAAGGGGGGAATGTGGTGGAATCTCGGTAAAAATAAATTTAGTAGGCCGAGATTACCACGTGGCATGTGTACGTGCATATGCTGACGTATCGATCAGTTGGTTGCACGAGGCAAGATACGATCAGTAGTGTACGGAGCATGTGCAAGAATACAGGATGTAGTATTCCCCTCCTCCATTGTGCTGGACAAGCCATGCGGTCAAGCAGGAAGTTAATTCTTATTTGTAATGATTGGTCAAGAGAATGTGCGGGTGGAGCTTAATATGGGAGGAGTTATGTGCCTATATAGGGAGCCTGCACTATTGTTCAGGGCTCAGAACTTGCTGTATTTTTGGTGACATTAGTCCCTCTGAGTCCCGATCGGTGATCCAATAAAGAATCTCTTCCTTCCTGAAGAAACCTGTGTCCATCCCTCTGTGCTTTGCTTCCGTCAGTTTCTCCGGTATCACTTTTACTACTCAATACCACTCTGGATGCAGCCCAAAAACGACTGAATTCTGTTAGGGATTCCCTCATCTGAGTGTACATCTTATGTTATAGCTATACTCTGACATGTTTATCTAGCATATGTCTACTCATTATACTTAATAAATGTCAGTTTCCTCTTGACATATTGTGCTTTAACCCTAAATCTGTGTTCATTCGTTTTTGCAATCCAAAACATAGGTCCGTCATTTTATGTATGTTCCTCAGCACTTCCAAAATAAAGAATTACATAAAAAAAAATATAAAAAAACTTACAGTGACCCTGGATGCATTTTGAGCCCGTCCTGATGCTGTAGCAACATAAATATCAGAAAATCTCCTTGATTGGAAGGGCCATAATCAATGATCATAGATACTCCAGGCCAAACGTAGAAAGGGACACAAAACATATTGTTAAAAAAGCAAGCAAAAACTAATAAACAAAAAACAAAGTCTTTGCATGCACACACTACTTTGGTTTGCACCATAACCTCTACAGCTTGTTGTAATAGTTATGGTGCCAGGATCGCTTGTTTATCCTCCTTTTAGAATAAATTGACCATTTCCATGGATCCAGGCACCCGGTCCTTTGTACAAGACACTGCATATCTTCATAACGCTAAATCATGGCCATCAAGGAGAAACCAGAAGCAGGGGCTGTAGATGCAGACAACTAGTAAAACATACTAAGGTTTTTATACTGTTCTAAAACATTTTGACAAACTATACTGAGAGTACACCAGGGCACTCCTGCCACAATAACCAGTGGGCTGCAGTATTTATAGTATTTGGAATGTTCATTTATACATAAATAAATAATAATAATAATAAATATATATATATATATATATATATATATATATACACTGCTCAAAAATAAAATAAAGGGAACACTTAAACAACACAATGTAACTCCAAGTCAATCACACTTCTGTGAAAGCAAACTGTCCACTTAGGAAGCAACACTGAGTGACAATTTCACATGCTGTTGTGCAAATGGGATAGACAACAGGTGGAAATTATAGGCAATTAGCAAGACGCCCCCAATAAAGGAGTGGGTCTGCAGGTGGTGACCACAGACCACTTCTCAGTTCCTATGCTTCCTGGCTGATGTTTCGGTCACTTTTGAATGCTGGCGGTGCTTTCACTCTAGTGCAGGGCCGGACTGGGAAGAAAATTCGGCCCGGGCATTTTTTAATTACAGCGGCCCACGAAAAAGGGGGCGGGGCCAGATAGGGCGTGTTTTGTCAACACCAATAACAAGCATGCCCCATCACAAAGTGAGCATGTTGGTTCAATGCGCTTCAAGGGTAGACCATGCGCAGAGCTCTGCTGAAGAGCTCTGGCATGAGAAAAAGACCCTGTATTTGTTCTGCACAGCGCAAGCAAATTTAATAACATGCTTGCACTGTGTTTGCTTGAAATTGCTATGTGGGTAAGGGTGCTGTGTGTGATGGGCGCAGTATGTGTGTGCTGTGTGTGTGGGTGCTGTGTTTGCGTGAGGGTGCAATGTGCATGTGAGGAAGCTGTGTGTGAGGGTGCAGTGTGTGCGTGTGAGGAAGCTGAGAGTGTCAGGGGTGCAGTGTGTGTGTGTGTGTGGGAGTGATGGGTGTTTGCGTGAGGATGCTATGTGGGTAAGGGTGCTGTGTGTGATGGGCGCAGTATGTGTGTGCTGTGTGTGTGGGTGCTGTGTTTGCGTGAGGGTGCAATGTGCGTGTGAGGAAGCTGTGTGTGAGGGTGCAGTGTGTGCGTGTGAGGAAGCTGAGAGTGTCAGGGGTGCAGTGTGTGTGTGAGGGTGTTGTGAGTGTCAGGGGTGCAGTGTGTGTGAGTGTGAGGAAGCTGTGTGTGAGGGTGCAGTGTGTGCATGTGAAGAAGCTGTGAGTGTCAGAGGTGCAGTGTGTGTGTGTGTGAGGGTGCTGTTAGTGTCTGGGGTGCAGTATTTGTGTGAGTGAGGGTGCTGTGAGTGGCAGGGGTGCAGTGTGTGTGAGTGAGGGTGCTGTGAGTGTCATGGGTGCAGTGTGTGTGAGTGAGGGTGCTGTGAGTGTCAGGGGTGCAGTGTGTGTGTTGTGAGTGTCAGGGGTGCAGTGTGTGTGTGTCAGTGAGGGTGCTGTGAGTGTTAGGGGTGCAGGCTGTCTGTGAGTAAGTGAGGCTGCTGTGACCTGGGTGATTATATCCCCCCTCCCTGCTTACCTTTAGCCTGGGAGGGGGGATCCTGCTGCTGGCATCCATCCCTGGTGGTCCTCGTGGTGAGTGAACTCTAGAATCTCGCGAGAACCCGGCAGAGCTGTAAGTTAGAGCTCCTCCGGGTTCCTCTCCTGGCTGTCTCCCTCACTCTCTCACCGCCAGCCGCAGTATACTGTATGTGGGCCAGTGAGGGAGATCTTTGATCTTCCCACCGGCCCGCCGTGGACTACAGCAGGGCCAGCGCTCAGATAGTGCCGGCCCTGCAAAGACCGGCAGGGGAGATCCTGTGATCTCCCTGCCGGCCTCGGCCCATGGCCAGCGCGGCCCACCGGGCATTTGCTCGGTGTGCCGATAGCCAGTCCGGGCCTGCTCTAGTGGTAGTATGAGATGGAGTCTACAACCCACACAAGTGGCTCGGGTAGTGCAGCTCATCCAGGATGGCAAGAATGTTTGCTGTGTCTGTCAGCGTAGTGTCCAGAGTATGGAGACGCTACCAGGAGACAAGCCAGTACATCAGGAGATGTGGAAGAGGCCGTAGGAGGGCAACAACCCAGCAGCAGGACCGCTACCTCCGCCTTTGTGCAAGGAGGAACAGGAGGAGCACTGCCAGAGCCCTGCAAAATGACCTCCAGCAGGCCACAAATGTGCATGTGTCTGCTCACATGGTCAGAAACAGACTCCATGAGGGTGTCCACAGGTGGGGATTGTGCTTACAGCCCAACACCGTGCAGGACGTTTGGCAATTGCCAGAGAACACCGAGATTGCCAAATTCGCCACTAGCGCCCTGTGCTCTTCACAGATTAAAGCAGGTTCACACTGAGCACATGTGACAGACGTGACAGAGTCTGGAGACGCCATGGAGAACGTGCTGCTGCCTGCAACATCCTCCAGCATGATCAGTTTGACAGTGGGTCAGTAATGGTGTGGGGTGGCATTTCTTTGGGGGGACGCACAGCCCTTCATGTGCTTGCCAGAGGTAGCCTGACTGCCATTAAGTACCGTGATGAGATCCTTAGACCCCTTGTGAGAACATATGCTGGTACGGTTGGCCCTGGGTTCCTCCTAATGCAAGACAATGCTAGACCTCATGTGGCTGGAGTATGTCAGCAGTTCCTGCAAGACGAAGGCATTGATGCTATGGACTGGCCCGCCCGTTCTCCAGACCTGAATCTAATTGAGCACATCTGGGACATCATGTCTCACTCCATCCACTGTCACGTTGCACCACAGACTGTCCAGGAGTTGGCAGATGCTTTAGTCCAGGACTGGGAGGAGAACCCTCAGGAGAACATCCGCCACCTCATCAAGAGCATGCACAGGCTTTGTAGGAAGGTCATACAGGCACGTGGAGGCCACACACACTACTGAGCCTCATTTTTACTTGTTTTAAGGACATAACATCGAAGTTGGATCAGCCTGTAGTGTGTTTTTCCACTTTAATTTTGAGTGTGACTCCAAATCCAGACCTCCATGGGTTGAAAAATTTGATTTCCATTTTTTTATTTTTGTGTGATTTTGTTGTCTGCACATTCAACCATGTACAGAACAAAGTATTTCAGAAGAATATTTAATTCATTCAGATCTAGGATGTGTTATTTTTGTGTTCCCTTTATTTTTTTGAGCAGTGTGTGTGTATATATATATATATATATATATATATAAATGCTCTGCCTGTACTGAGTGCCTCAAGTAAAAGTACACAGAGTAAAATTACACACGTGTGTATGTATGTGTGTGTGTGTGTGTGTGTGTGTGTGTGTGTGTATATATATATATATATATATATATATATAAATAAAATTTTAAATAAATAATTAAAAATATTTTTTAATAATTACAATTTAATTTTTTTTTTATTATATATATGTAATTTTATTCTAACTATATTTTGATATAAATATATATATTTATATCAAAATACACTTTTAGAATGAAATTATATATATGTATATGTATATACAAATAAAAATAATACAAAATATACATATTGATGTATGTATATCTATATATATATATATATATATATATAAATAAATCATTTCATAAATATGCACGTAGACTTCAAATATATAAATATGTATATATATTTAAATTCTATGTGCATATTTATGTAATATTTGTACATAATTAAGTAATTTTATTGATTGCAATTTAAGGGATCTGCCTGACAACCCAGGCCGAAAATCCAGGGTATTTAATTTGCTAGCACTGTATTTAACCCTGTAACTTTCTATGACACCCTAAAACCTGTACATGGGGGGTACTGTTTTATTCAAGAGACTTTGCTGAACACAAATATTAGTGTGATATCGTCAGTGAAAGTGAATTTTTTTTCACACACAAACAGAACTTTCACTGAGGATATCATTGTTGTGATACATTTTACTGTTTTGAAACACTAATATCTGTGTTCAGCGAAGTCTCCCGCGTATATCAGTACTCCCCATGTACAGGTTTTATAGTATTTTTGAAAATTACAGGATTAAATATAAGGTCGTTTTTCACATTGAAATTTGCCAGATTGGTTATGTTGCCTTTGAGAGCATATGGTAGCCCAAGAATGAGAATAACCCTCATGATGGCATACCATTTGCAAAAGAAGACAACCCAAGGTATTGCAAATGGGGTATGTTCAGTCTTTTTTAGTAACCACTTAGTCACAAACACTGGCCAAAGTTAGCGTTCATAATTGTTTTTGCATTATTAACACACAAACAAATATAAATGCTAACTTTGGCCAGTGCTTGTGACTATGTGGCTACTAAAAAAGACTGGACACATGCCATATTGAATACCCTGGGTTGTCTACTTTTCAAAAATATATGGTTTGATGGGGGTAAATTACATTGGCCGGCTTCTAAAATGTCCCAAAAAGGACATGGGTGCATGATGACCAGCTGTGAAATCTCCAAGTTGGAAAACTGGAATGTGCACCCTCCAAATATGATCTTTTAGCCCAGAGAGAACCCGACACACCTATACATGGGTGGTATCACTGTACTCAGGAGATGTTGCTGAACACATATCGGGGTGTTTTTTTGGCAGTAACACTTAAAGTTCTCCGTACATGAATTCTTAAATTGCTACGTGTGTCAAAAAAAATCACCAATTATTATTTTTATTTTTTTAATTTGGCATAGATTGGTGGTAAAATGTTTGCATGAAAAGAGTCAAAATAGCCCAAGTTTAATACATCAGGTTGTCTTTTAAAAAAATCTATACATGTGAAGGGTTATTCGGGGATTATCAGTGTTACAATAAACTTTCGTTAATTTTGATTAAAAAAAGTTTGGAAATAGCAAAGTGCTACTTGTACTTATTGCCCTATAACTTTCCAAAAAAAGCTAAGAGCATGTTAACATTGGGTATTTCAAAACTCAGGGCAAAATTTAGAAACTATTTAGCACAGGTGTTTTTTGACGGTTGTAGATGCGTAACAGATTTTGGGGGTCAAAGTTCGAAAAAGTGTTTTTTTAAAAAAAAATTTCAGCATTTTATAAAATTTTTTATAGTAAATTATATAGTATAATGAAAATAAGGGTATATTCAGAAAGACCATTTAATGGCGAGAAAAACGGTATATAAAATGTGTGGGTACAGTAAATGAGTAAGAGGAAAATTACAGCTAAACACAGTCATTGCAGAAATGTAAAAACAGCCCAGGTACCAAATGGTAAGAAAATTTTACTCATTTTTTCCATTCTTTAAAAAAGAAATCCCCTTTTTAAAATTAAAAAGTACTCCTGCTGCTGCTCCCCCTTTTTAAAAAGCTTTTTATAGGTTTCACCCGGATTGGATGAGTCTTGCGTTGTGGCTACACCTACTACCCCTACAGAAGGAATTGGCTTCCACACAAGCACAGCAAGGATAAAACCAGACAAGACCTGTCTGCTGGTCTGTCTCTCTCAATAGCAAAGGTCAAAGTGTCTAGAAGGATCCTGATGGAAATATAGCCTCTTGATTGGACAGGAGATACAGCCCACATCATTGAGCAGACCTCGTGTCCATCATGGCAAGCTAAGCTGCTTATTTGCGCTTCGCCTCCAATAAATCAGGTTCTTCTCCATGTTTTCCCCCTTTTTTATGCAAGAAATTAAATTCTGAATCATGAATCAAAGGAATTTCTATTGCGCTAGTACAGTGGTTCCCAATCTGTGTGACAGGCACACAGGGGTGCCACGGAATATTTCCACGGTGCTATGATTATAGTACCGGGAAACATAACTGCTGAGCAGGGGCCTGTCACTATCTCCCAGCGTCATGCAGAGAGACAGCGCGGGAGGAGGAGGCAGTTGCAGCATGAGAGGAGAGGAGCAGTCCAAAGCTGCTCTAGACCCCTCACACTCAGCAGCCAGCAGGACTCCAAGCCACCCTCCTGGACATACAAGGTAAGTTAAAAGGAGGGTGGCTGGAGATATAAACAAATATCACTTGTGTGTATATGAGTGTGTGTATATATGTCAGTGTGCATGTATATCTGTATAAGTATCTATGTATGTATGTTGTAGTGTGTGTGCATACACCCAAGCCATCAAACACCAGCACAACATACAAACACACTCCTGCAATCTAACACAAATATTACATACAAACACACCCCTGCATTCAAACTCCCAAAAAATATACAAACACACCACTTCACTCAAACACAAATACTTAACACAAATGTACATCTACATTAAAAAGTCAACATTACATTCAGACACACCCCTGCAATCAAACTCAAACATTACATACAAACACACCCCTGTATTAAAACACAAACTATTTACAAGCACTCCTTCAAACACCAACACTGTACATCACACTATGGCACCAATAAATGTCACAGCGATGTACAGATATAAAACCTAGAAATTTTGACTTGGGGTGCCTTGAAAAAAATATTGAAAGATTAAGGGCGCCTTGAACCTAAAAGGTTTGGGAACCACTGTGCTAGTCGATTGGTTATATATATATATATCCCTATTGAGTTTCTCAAGTAATTTTCTTGGTTATACATGCATATAGTGCTACAGAGTTACAGAACTTGGACAAATTGCAGTTTATTTAAATCCGAATGCACAAGTCTAATGTTAATAAATAATGCCAGTGAAGCACTGTATAAAGTACAAAGCTACAACTATTCAGATGTTAGCCTTCAACAATGACCTATATGTTTAAAAAAACAAACAAAACAATGTCTGGCCATTTAAAACGTAACTTTCCATCGAATTTCTTTAAAAAAAATTTGTAACCTTTATTTGAAATATTATTTTATTATTATTTATATAGCGCCAGCAAATTCCGTAGCGCTGTACAATGGGTGGACTAACAGACACCTAATTGTAACCAGACAAATGGACGCACAAGAACAGTGGGGTTGAGGGCCCTGCTCAATGAGCTTACATGCTAGAGGGAGTGGGGTATAGTGACACAGAGGGTATAAGTAGGGGTAATGAAATAGGTTGCTATAAAAGTAATCACTGAGAACTTAGTAGTTTTTTTTGACAGTTGCAGGAGAGGAGTCATGGGGGGTGGGGGGGAGGAGGGGAAGGGATAAAAACCCACTAGCAGTTTAAATTATATGCTTT
>OW240914.1:129601090-129661706 GCA_933207985.1 Pelobates cultripes | reverse complement strand
GGCTTAGAGAGAGTCCCCTTAGTAACAACACCATCACCATTTTCCCTGTACTTACAATTAGTAGAACATGCAGTTGGTTTTCAGCAAATAAACTAGTTCATAAAGGGGGGAAAAAAATGATCCTCTACCTTGCTTTGAAGTAAACTATCAGCGTATTTTGTTACTTCTGAAAATAGCATATTTCACGCAATTTAGCCACATTGTGTATTTGTTTGAAAGGAATAGTTATAAAGGCAAATATATACTCACTTTCCTTGTTCAGAGGGAATAATCATCTTTAGCCCTTTTTGATCAGAAGCACTGCTTACCTGCTAAGGCCATACATGTACATCTTTACCAAACACTTCTTTAAAATCACATAAGCAGTGTTTCCGACCAAAGTGTACTTAAAGATGGCCAACCACATAAAGCAAGTGTAGGTTTTAGATGTATTGAAAATGGGTATTTACCTGCATGCATGACCAAATATTACACAAAGAGTCTATAATACATGTAATCTATTAAAAAGAAGAAGAAAATACACAATACAGGGCTGCATTAAAATCAAGGCTATTATAGTGGTTTTATATATTAAAAAGGGTAACAAGCAAACAAGATAAAACACATATGATTATATATATATTTGGAAAACCAGGCCAACTCCTTGGTTTTGCACCCCTCCTAAATGCACATTTAAAATATTTCACATGCTCGTGAGTTCCCAATTTTAATTGTACATTTAAATTGATTTGTCAGATGCAGTATATGAATTCTACATGTTGCCAGATGTATTGATAAGAATCCCACAAAAACATGGCAACCTGACAGACTGCTGTATAACACTCAAATAGGGTGTTTTGCTGAAGTGTTGATGAATTCAAAGTGAATTTAAAATTTAGGCCAAATGAAATACATACAACTATTACGGCTTCATTTTGAATTTCCAACAATTATTAGGATTAGTGAATAATAATGAAAGTGCAAAATATAATAAAATAATGTTTTAAACAATAAACGGAGTGTCCATTCTCTTACCAGAGGATTCTTGTGTATGAATCCATATTCCTCAGAAATGTTGTAATCTTCTACCTTAAAATTAGCAAGGTCCTGGCTATTCATCTTTCCCAAAATACCAAGAGCTGCTCTCAGAACCAGTACCCTAATTTCTTTGCTCAGAATAGGAACTCTGTAAGCACAGCCTGGGAGATGATCAAATGGCAGAGAGATAGTGATAGCTTAAATCTCCCACTGAATGAACTCTGTGTGTCAATATTAGTTTAAGTATCTAACAAGGGCACAGACCACAGGAAACACTACCTAACAGAATGAACAGAGGAGAGCAATTAGGTATATGCACGTACACCATAAAAATACCACATCTTGGAAGCTGGGCAGGGCCAGATTAAGAGCCCAGTGGGCCTGGTGCTGACAATTATGATGGGCCTAATTACAGAATCTATACAAAAAAAATAGTGGAGTGCTATATATTTAGTGTCAGAAACATTCCATGCCTATATATAGAAAAAACACTTAGCTCAATGGTCTCTTTTGAGCAACTTCAATCAAGCGTATATCCCTTTAAACAAAGACATAAAGTGCAAATGTGTGATATCTTTTAAAACAGTTTAAAGTGCATGAATTGCCAATTTAACACTCACAATTTCCAGAGCTATATGACCTATCTCTGGTATGTATTGCTTGTTAGTCCGTTCTGGGCGACCACTCTCCTTGTTGGTGTAATAGTTATGGTGGTAAGTTATTTTCCTTCCTTTTCCTTTGATTATCTCAGTTTTGGGCGACCACTCCCCTTGCTGGTGTAGTAGTTATGGTGGTAACTTTTATTTTCCTTCCTTTTTCTCTGATTATCTCAGAGTGAGAAAATACAGAATATAGTGTAGATCCACTTATACTTTAGTGTAATGGGTTAAAGTTGATTTATCATACTCACAAACATAGAGCCTGCATGCTGGATCAGTATTGCTGCTTAGTGTGGTTAAGGACCACACACCTTTCTGGAGCCCAGATGGTTTTAAAAAGTACTTTATTTAACATTAAAGGATCACTCATAGGTGTGCGCAGCCTATTGCATTAGGGTGTGCACCCTGAAGCACGAGCACACGCCACGTATATATATGTATGTATGTATGTGTGTATATATATATACATATATATATATATATATATATATACACACACACATACACTGTGTGTGTGTGTGTGTGCTGTGTAAGGGTGCTGTTACTGTGATGTGTGTGTGTGAGGGTGCTGGTAGTGTGCTATGTGGGTGAGGGTGTTTGTGTGTGCGCACTTGTGAGGGTGCTGTTAATGTACTGTGTGTGAGGGTGCTGTTTGTGTGTGAGGGTACTGGTAGTGTGCTGTGTGTGTGTTTGTTAGAGTCCTGTTTGTGAGGGTGCTGTTTGTGTGCTGTGTGTAAGGGTGCTGTGTGTGTTTGTGAGGGTGCTGTGTGTGTGGGTGCTGTATGTGTGTTGGTGCTGTGTATGTGTGTGGGTGCTGTATGTGTGAAGGTGCTGTGTATGTCTGTGGGTGCTTTATGTGTGTGGGTTCTGTGTATGTGTGTAGGTGCTGTGTATGTGTGTTGGTGCTGTGTATGTGTGTTGGAGCTGTGTATGTCTGTGGGTGCTTTATGTGTTTGGGTGCTGTGTATGTGTGTAGGTGCTGTGTATGTGTGTTGGAGCTGTGTATGTGTGTGGGTGCTGTATGTGTATAGGTGCTGTGTATGTCTGTGGGTGCTGTATGTGTGTAGGTGCTGTGTATGTCTGTGGGTGCTTTATGTGTGTGAGTGCTGTGTATGTGTGTAGGTACTGTGTATGTGTGTTGGTGCTGTGTATGTGTGTTGGAGCTGTGTATGTGTGTGGGTGCTGTATGTGTATAGGTGCTGTGTATGTGTGTAGGTGCTGTGTATGTCTGTGGGTGCTGTATGTGTGTAGGTGCTGTGTGTGTGGGTGCATGTGCTGTATGTCTGTGGGTGATTGTGGAGGTGGGGGTACATTACTTAATATCCCCCCTCCCTTCTCACCTTATGTAGGGAGGGGGGATTCTTGTTCCTGCTGCTTTCCCTGGTGGTCCAGTGGTGAGTGAACTCTAGCCTGCGGGGTTAAAGTTCACTCTCGTGAGATCTGAGTACCGCTATATATATATGCCTCTGCAGGCCCTGCTGGCTTCCAAGCAGGGCCCAGGACACACTCACCTTCCCCTCCGGGACTCACGCGAGCCACAGCAGTAAAGCGTTGCCGCAACACCGCTCCGCGGCACGCAATGCATGCTGGGCTTGTTAAAGAGCACTGGCTGCAGGAGGGGGAAGATGTCTGCTGGGCCACTCTATGCTGGCCCATAAAGCTGGGCCACCGGACCACCAGGGAATCCACTGTCCCCCTCCCTGGTAAAAGGCAGGGAGGGGGAAATACATTTAAAAAAAATAATAATATGAAAATAATATGAAAATTCAACCGCTAAAAGATACCCCCCAGCAGCATGTCACACATCCACCACACACACACATCAAACATACAAAATGCATCCACTACACAACCACACACATCATCCACTACACAAATACACATCATCCATTACACAACCACACACATCATCCACTACACAACCACACACATCATCCACTACACAAATACACGTCATCCATTACACAACCACACACATCATCCACTACACAAATACACATCAACCACTACACAACCACACACATCATGCACTACACAACCACATACATCATCCACCACACAAACACACCAACTGCATCCACTACACAACCATACACTACAGTGTCCCCCATCCCTGGCTACAGGTAAGAGGCAGAGAGGGAGAAATACATTTTCTTTTAAAAAATTATACAAATTCAACAGCTAAAAAATACACACACGCAGCATTCACTACACAAACACACATCATCCACTACACACACACAGCATTCACTACACAAACACACACATCATCCACTACACAAACACACACACAGTATCCACTACAAACACACACACAGTATCCACTACACAAACACACACACAGCACTCACTACACAAACACACACATAATTCACTACAATCTATATCCACTACACAAACATTCAATCTGAATCCACTATAAACACTGTATCCACTTTACTCATGCATTTTGCATCCACTGCACACATTCTACAGCCACTATACACACACACACACTTCATCCTTGTGGGTGGACTCAAGATGGGTTATGTGGGCTGACTTGGGGGCAGGCCATGTGGGAGGCTGCCGTGCCCCGATAGCCGGGTGAAAATAACTCTGTAGTCAGTTCACATTCTGTTATGTGCATGGCTGCACGCACAGTGCACTGGCGCGGCGGGCTGGGCAGCCACCAGAAATGTTGGGGCCCCAGAGCTTGAGCTGCGTCATTTTCTGTGCACTGACTACAGAGTTATTTCCACCCGGCTATCGGGGCACGTCAGCCGGTGCTACTTACCTCAGCATAGGAGGAGGGGCCCAGGTCCTGGGTTTCCATGGAGTCCTGTGCGCGGAGGCGCATCGACGTCATGCCGCCCGCACCATCCAGATTTCATTGCATTCCGCACACTGCCTTACAAAGCCAAAAAAACTGGGCTCAGCCACACCTTTGTCAGCCATCTTTAGAGGCCAGCCAGCCCACAGGCCACCAGCCAGCCAACCCACAGGCCAGCCATCCAGCCCACAGGCCACCAGTTAACCAGCCCACAGGCCAGCAGCCAGCCAGCCCACAGGCCAGAAGCCAGCCACAGGCTTACAGCCAGCAAGCCCACAGCCTGCCAGCCGTAGCCAGCAAGCCGCAGTAGCCAGCAAGCCCACATCCTGCCAGCAAACACAGCCTGCCAGCCGCAGCCAGTAAGCCCACAGCCTGCCAGCCGTAACCAGAAAGCCCACAGACTGCCAGCAACAGTAATTAAGGTGAGAGGAGCCAACTTGGCCTAGGTATCAGCGAGCTATGCTGTGTTGCTATATTGTGAATAAGAACCAGAGTGTTGGAAAGACACCACTCCAGGCCCCATTAGACTCCATTGTAGTCTCTAATGGGGCCTGGAGGGGATTCTTTCTAACACTCTCTAAAGGACACTGAGATAGCCTCTGTTAGAAAACCCCCCTTCCAAGCCTATTGGACTCCATTATAATCTCTAATGAGGCCTTGAGGGCATTCTTTCTAACACACTCTCTAAAGGACACTGAGATAGCCTCTGCTAGAAGACCCCCCTCCATGGCCCATTAGCCCTCAATTGTAGTCTCTACTGGGGGCCTTGAGGGGATTATTGTTATTTATTTTGCACAGTTTGTTTTTTGCATTTGTTAATTATATTGCACTTGTTTAGAATTTATTGCACTTTTGTTCCTTATGTCTAAAGATTGTGTAGGGTGTGGCTGGAGACGGGACAAGGGTGGGGCTTGCTGCGACGCATGGGTGAGGCCTCTAAGGGGGCCCTTGATTTATGTTGCCCGGGTGCCCTGAGGGTTCTCAGTCCGCCCCTACCCGGCATACCCAGTGCGCATGCCTATGGGATCACTATAGTGTCAGGAAAACAAATTTGTCTGGTGTGTGGGTTATGCTGGAGCTGCAGGAAACTTGTTTTCCTGACACTATAGCATCCTTAGGACCCCCCCGCCCCTCACCCTCAGGGTCCCCCTCCCTTGGCACTGAAGGGGTTAAAACCCCTTCAGCCACTTACCTTTATCCAGCCCCGGGCTCACCCGGCGCTGGTGACCTCTTCTCCCCCGTCAACGTCAGCTCCCGAGTGGTCAATTGGAAAGCATTTCTCATTGCTTTCCTATGGACATTCTCCACGCTGGATGCGAATTTTGCATCCAGCGTTGCAGAAGCGTCTCTAGCGGCTGTTAGGGAGACAGCCACTAGAGGTTGGATTAACCCTGCAATGTAAACATAGTAGTTTCTCTGAAACTGCTATGTTTACATCTGAAGGGTTAAAACCTGGGGGACCTGGCACCCAGACCTCTTCATTGAGCTGAAGTGGTCTGGGTGACTAAATTGTCCCTTTAATATATAAAAACTATTTTTTTTTTCAAAATCCTGTCAAATACCTAATGGTATATTAGAGTCTATTATTACTAGTCGAATTCTGGACAAATCATTTTTAAGGTGTGGCTAGTAGCACAGGACTGCAAATTTAAAGCCCTGATAATTATTTACCTCATGCGGCATTTGACTTCTGCCTACAGCTTTTTTCACACGCTACTAGCAGAATACAAAGTGATCATATGTGTGCTCACGTGGTGTGCTTGTGCTCTGGCACACCCTAATGCACCCACTACACAAGCAACAGGGAATTTAGAAAATCTCACCAAAACCAGCCAAACAGTCCGCACTCATAAGGATCTTAGAATAATTCAAAAGGTAGATCACGAAATGTCATACTTTATTGTAGAAAATTGGTTAACAACATGCCATAAAAATATGTGCAGACCTCAGGCAATCCAAAGTCTTTAAACACATGTTCATTAAGGCATACTCTTTATCCCTCAGGGGAGTCCATTCTAAGGTGAGAAAAATACAAAAAATACAATTAAATACAAAAATACGGGGGTGAGGCCTGACAGCCAAGATGGCCAGACGTGTTCAGTAACAGCTCCAGCATAACCGAGCATCAAACAAGCTTTTACTACTCAATACCACTCTGGATGCAGCCCAAAAACGACTGAATTCTGTTAGGGATTCCCTCATCTGAGTGTACATCTTATGTTATAGCTATACTCTGACATGTTTATCTAGCATATGTCTACTCATTATACTTAATAAATGTCAGTTTCCTCTTGACATATTGTGCTTTAACCCTAAATCTGTGTTCATTCGTTTTTGCAATCCAAAACATAGGTCCGTCATTTTATGTATGTTCCTCAGCACTTCCAAAATAAAGAATTACATTAAAAAAAATATAAAAAAACTTACAGTGACCCTGGATGCATTTTGAGCCCGTCCTGATGCTGTAGCAACATAAATATCAGAAAATCTCCTTGATTGGAAGGGCCATAATCAATGATCATAGATACCCCAGGCCAAACGTAGAAAGGGACACAAAACATATTGTTAAAAAAGCAAGCAAAAACTAATAAACAAAAAACAAAGTCTTTGCATGCACACACTACTTTGGTTTGCACCATAACCTCTACAGCTTGTTGTAATAGTTATGGTGCCAGGATCGCTTGTTTATCCTCCTTTTAGAATAAATTGACCATTTCCATGGATCCAGGCACCCGGTCCTTTGTACAAGACACTGCATATCTTCATAACGCTAAATCATGGCCATCAAGGAGAAACCAGAAGCAGGGGCTGTAGATGCAGACAACTAGTGAAACATACTAAGGTTTTTATACTGTTCTAAAACATTTTGACAAACTATACTGAGAGTACACCAGGGCACTCCTGCCACAATAACCAGTGGGCTGCAGTATTTATAGTATTTGGAATGTTCATTTATACATAAATAAATAATAATAATAATAAATATATATATATATATATATATATATATATATACACTGCTCAAAAATAAAATAAAGGGAACACTTAAACAACACAATGTAACTCCAAGTCAATCACACTTCTGTGAAAGC
Source organism: Pelobates cultripes (assembly GCA_933207985.1). Taxonomy (NCBI): domain Eukaryota; kingdom Metazoa; phylum Chordata; class Amphibia; order Anura; family Pelobatidae; genus Pelobates; species Pelobates cultripes. Next base: position 129,654,129 of record OW240914.1, on the reverse strand, counting down.
AAACTGTCCACTTAGGAAGCAACACTGAGTGACAATTTCACATGCTGTTGTGCAAATGGGATAGACAACAGGTGGAAATTATAGGCAATTAGCAAGACGCCCCCAATAAAGGAGTGGGTCTGCAGGTGGTGACCACAGACCACTTCTCAGTTCCTATGCTTCCTGGCTGATGTTTCGGTCACTTTTGAATGCTGGCGGTGCTTTCACTCTAGTGCAGGGCCGGACTGGGAAGAAAATTCGGCCCGGGCATTTTTTAATTACAGCGGCCCACGAAAAAGGGGGCGGGGCCAGATAGGGCGTGTTTTGTCAACACCAATAACAAGCATGCCCCATCACAAAGTGAGCATGTTGGTTCAATGCGCTTCAAGGGTAGACCATGCGCAGAGCTCTGCTGAAGAGCTCTGGCATGAGAAAAAGACCCTGTATTTGTTCTGCACAGCGCAAGCAAATTTAATAACATGCTTGCACTGTGTTTGCTTGAAATTGCTATGTGGGTAAGGGTGCTGTGTGTGATGGGCGCAGTATGTGTGTGCTGTGTGTGTGGGTGCTGTGTTTGCGTGAGGGTGCAATGTGCATGTGAGGAAGCTGTGTGTGAGGGTGCAGTGTGTGCGTGTGAGGAAGCTGAGAGTGTCAGGGGTGCAGTGTGTGTGTGTGTGTGGGAGTGATGGGTGTTTGCGTGAGGATGCTATGTGGGTAAGGGTGCTGTGTGTGATGGGCGCAGTATGTGTGTGCTGTGTGTGTGGGTGCTGTGTTTGCGTGAGGGTGCAATGTGCGTGTGAGGAAGCTGTGTGTGAGGGTGCAGTGTGTGCGTGTGAGGAAGCTGAGAGTGTCAGGGGTGCAGTGTGTGTGTGAGGGTGTTGTGAGTGTCAGGGGTGCAGTGTGTGTGAGTGTGAGGAAGCTGTGTGTGAGGGTGCAGTGTGTGCATGTGAAGAAGCTGTGAGTGTCAGAGGTGCAGTGTGTGTGTGTGTGAGGGTGCTGTTAGTGTCTGGGGTGCAGTATTTGTGTGAGTGAGGGTGCTGTGAGTGGCAGGGGTGCAGTGTGTGTGAGTGAGGGTGCTGTGAGTGTCATGGGTGCAGTGTGTGTGAGTGAGGGTGCTGTGAGTGTCAGGGGTGCAGTGTGTGTGTTGTGAGTGTCAGGGGTGCAGTGTGTGTGTGTCAGTGAGGGTGCTGTGAGTGTTAGGGGTGCAGGCTGTCTGTGAGTAAGTGAGGCTGCTGTGACCTGGGTGATTATATCCCCCCTCCCTGCTTACCTTTAGCCTGGGAGGGGGGATCCTGCTGCTGGCATCCATCCCTGGTGGTCCTCGTGGTGAGTGAACTCTAGAATCTCGCGAGAACCCGGCAGAGCTGTAAGTTAGAGCTCCTCCGGGTTCCTCTCCTGGCTGTCTCCCTCACTCTCTCACCGCCAGCCGCAGTATACTGTATGTGGGCCAGTGAGGGAGATCTTTGATCTTCCCACCGGCCCGCCGTGGACTACAGCAGGGCCAGCGCTCAGATAGTGCCGGCCCTGCAAAGACCGGCAGGGGAGATCCTGTGATCTCCCTGCCGGCCTCGGCCCATGGCCAGCGCGGCCCACCGGGCATTTGCTCGGTGTGCCGATAGCCAGTCCGGGCCTGCTCTAGTGGTAGTATGAGATGGAGTCTACAACCCACACAAGTGGCTCGGGTAGTGCAGCTCATCCAGGATGGCAAGAATGTTTGCTGTGTCTGTCAGCGTAGTGTCCAGAGTATGGAGACGCTACCAGGAGACAAGCCAGTACATCAGGAGATGTGGAAGAGGCCGTAGGAGGGCAACAACCCAGCAGCAGGACCGCTACCTCCGCCTTTGTGCAAGGAGGAACAGGAGGAGCACTGCCAGAGCCCTGCAAAATGACCTCCAGCAGGCCACAAATGTGCATGTGTCTGCTCACATGGTCAGAAACAGACTCCATGAGGGTGTCCACAGGTGGGGATTGTGCTTACAGCCCAACACCGTGCAGGACGTTTGGCAATTGCCAGAGAACACCGAGATTGCCAAATTCGCCACTAGCGCCCTGTGCTCTTCACAGATTAAAGCAGGTTCACACTGAGCACATGTGACAGACGTGACAGAGTCTGGAGACGCCATGGAGAACGTGCTGCTGCCTGCAACATCCTCCAGCATGATCAGTTTGACAGTGGGTCAGTAATGGTGTGGGGTGGCATTTCTTTGGGGGGACGCACAGCCCTTCATGTGCTTGCCAGAGGTAGCCTGACTGCCATTAAGTACCGAGATGAGATCCTTAGACCCCTTGTGAGAACATATGCTGGTACGGTTGGCCCTGGGTTCCTCCTAATGCAAGACAATGCTAGACCTCATGTGGCTGGAGTATGTCAGCAGTTCCTGCAAGACGAAGGCATTGATGCTATGGACTGGCCCGCCCGTTCTCCAGACCTGAATCTAATTGAGCACATCTGGGACATCATGTCTCACTCAATCCACTGTCACGTTGCACCACAGACTGTCCAGGAGTTGGCAGATGCTTTAGTCCAGGACTGGGAGGAGAACCCTCAGGAGAACATCCGCCACCTCATCAAGAGCATGCACAGGCTTTGTAGGAAGGTCATACAGGCACGTGGAGGCCACACACACTACTGAGCCTCATTTTTACTTGTTTTAAGGACATAACATCGAAGTTGGATCAGCCTGTAGTGTGTTTTTCCACTTTAATTTTGAGTGTGACTCCAAATCCAGACCTCCATGGGTTGAAAAATTTGATTTCCATTTTTTTATTTTTGTGTGATTTTGTTGTCTGCACATTCAACCATGTACAGAACAAAGTATTTCAGAAGAATATTTAATTCATTCAGATCTAGGATGTGTTATTTTTGTGTTCCCTTTATTTTTTTGAGCAGTGTGTGTGTATATATATATATATATATATATAAATGCTCTGCCTGTACTGAGTGCCTCGAGTAAAAGTACACAGAGTAAAATTACACACGTGTGTATGTGTGTGTGTGTGTGTGTGTGTGTGTGTGTGTGTGTGTATATATATATATATATATATATATATATATATATAAATAAAATTTTAAATAAATAATTAAAAATATTTTTTAATAATTACAATTTAATTTTTTTTTAATTATATATATGTAATTTTATTCTAACTATATTTTGATATAAATATATATATTTATATCAAAATACACTTTTAGAATGAAATTATATATATGTATATGTATATACAAATAAAAATAATACAAAATATACATATTGATGTATGTATATCTATATATATATATATATATATAAATAAATCATTTCATAAATATGCACGTAGACTTCAAATATATAAATATGTATATATATTTAAATTCTATGTGCATATTTATGTAATATTTGTACATAATTAAGTAATTTTATTGATTGCAATTTAAGGGATCTGCCTGACAACCCAGGCCGAAAATCCAGGGTATTTAATTTGCTAGCACTGTATTTAACCCTGTAACTTTCTATGACACCCTAAAACCTGTACATGGGGGGTACTGTTTTATTCAAGAGACTTTGCTGAACACAAATATTAGTGTGATATCGTCAGTGAAAGTGAATTTTTTTTCACACACAAACAGAACTTTCACTGAGGATATCATTGTTGTGATACATTTTACTGTTTTGAAACACTAATATCTGTGTTCAGCGAAGTCTCCCGCGTATATCAGTACTCCCCATGTACAGGTTTTATAGTATTTTTGAAAATTACAGGATTAAATATAAGGTCGTTTTTCACATTGAAATTTGCCAGATTGGTTATGTTGCCTTTGAGAGCATATGGTAGCCCAAGAATGAGAATAACCCTCATGATGGCATACCATTTGCAAAAGAAGACAACCCAAGGTATTGCAAATGGGGTATGTTCAGTCTTTTTTAGTAACCACTTAGTCACAAACACTGGCCAAAGTTAGCGTTCATAATTGTTTTTGCATTATTAACACACAAACAAATATAAATGCTAACTTTGGCCAGTGCTTGTGACTATGTGGCTACTAAAAAAGACTGGACACATGCCATATTGAATACCCTGGGTTGTCTACTTTTCAAAAATATATGGTTTGATGGGGGTAAATTACATTGGCCGGCTTCTAAAATGTCCCAAAAAGGACATGGGTGCATGATGACCAGCTGTGAAATCTCCAAGTTGGAAAACTGGAATGTGCACCCTCCAAATATGATCTTTTAGCCCAGAGAGAACCCGACACACCTATACATGGGTGGTATCACTGTACTCAGGAGATGTTGCTGAACACATATCGGGGTGTTTTTTTGGCAGTAACACTTAAAGTTCTCCGTACATGTATTCTTAAATTGCTACGTGTGTCAAAAAAAATCACCAATTATTATTTTTATTTTTTTAATTTGGCATAGATTGGTGGTAAAATGTTTGCATGAAAAGAGTCAAAATAGCCCAAGTTTAATACATCAGGTTGTCTTTTAAAAAAATCTATACATGTGAAGGGTTATTCGGGGATTATCAGTGTTACAATAAACTTTCGTTAATTTTGATTAAAAAAAGTTTGGAAATAGCAAAGTGCTACTTGTACTTATTGCCCTATAACTTTCCAAAAAAAGCTAAGAGCATGTTAACATTGGGTATTTCAAAACTCAGGGCAAAATTTAGAAACTATTTAGCACAGGTGTTTTTTGACGGTTGTAGATGCGTAACAGATTTTGGGGGTCAAAGTTCGAAAAAGTGTTTTTTAAAAAAAAAATTTCAGCATTTTATAATTTTTTTTATAGTAAATTATATAGTATAATGAAAATAAGGGTATATTCAGAAAGACCATTTAATGGCGAGAAAAACGGTATATAAAATGTGTGGGTACAGTAAATGAGTAAGAGGAAAATTACAGCTAAACACAGTCATTGCAGAAATGTAAAAACAGCCCAGGTACCAAATGGTAAGAAAATTTTACTCATTTTTTCCATTCTTTAAAAAAGAAATCCCCTTTTTAAAATTAAAAAGTACTCCTGCTGCTGCTCCCCATTTTTAAAAAGCTTTTTATAGGTTTCACCCAGATTGGATGAGTCTTGCGTTGTGGCTACACCTACTACCCCTACAGAAGGAATTGGCTTCCACACAAGCACAGCAAGGATAAAACCAGACAAGACCTGTCTGCTGGTCTGTCTCTCTCAATAGCAAAGGTCAAAGTGTCTAGAAGGATCCTGATGGAAATATAGCCTCTTGATTGGACAGGAGATACAGCCCACATCATTGAGCAGACCTCGTGTCCATCATGGCAAGCTAAGCTGCTTATTTGCGCTTCGCCTCCAATAAATCAGGTTCTTCTCCATGTTTTCCCCCTTTTTTATGCAAGAAATGAAATTCTGAATCATGAATCAAAGGAACTTCTATTGCGCTAGTACAGTGGTTCCCAATCTGTGTGACAGGCACACAGGGGTGCCACGGAATATTTCCACGGTGCTATGATTATAGCACCGGGAAACATAACTGCTGAGCAGGGGCCTGTCACTATCTCCCAGCGTCATGCAGAGAGACAGCGCAGGAGGAGGAGGCAGTTGCAGCATGAGAGGAGAGGAGCAGTCCAAAGCTGCTCTAGACCCCTCACACTCAGCAGCCAGCAGGACTCCAAGCCACCCTCCTGGACATACAAGGTAAGTTAAAAGGAGGGTGGCTGGAGATATAAACAAATATCACTTGTGTGTATATGAGTGTGTGTATATATGTGAGTGTGCTTCTGTCAGTGTGTGTGTGTGTCTATGTGTGTGCACACATCTGTGTATGTGCATCTGTGTGTCAGGGTGTGTGTGTGTGTGTATATGTATATATCAGTGTATACGTGTGTAAAAGTGTGTGTTTGTGTCGGTGTGTATCTATGTGTGAGCGTGTATGTGTCGGTGTCGGTGTGTATCTGTCCTCTAGCATGTAAGCTCATTGAGCAGGGCCCTCCACCTCTTTGTTCCTGTACGTCCAGTTGTCTGGTTACAATTACATGTCTGTTAGTCCACCCATTGTACAGCGCTACGGAATCTGATGGCGCTATATAAATAATAAAATAATAATAAATAATAATAATGTATCTGTGTGTTAATGTGCATGTATATCTGTATAAGTATCTATGTATGTATGTTGTAGTGTGTGTGCATACACCCAAGCCATCAAACACCAGCACAACATACAAACACACTCCTGCAATCTAACACAAATATTACATACAAACACACCCCTGCATTCAAACTCCCAAAAAATATACAAACACACCACTTCACTCAAACACAAATACTTCACACAAATGTACATCTGCATTAAAAAGTCAACATTACATTCAGACACACCCCTGCAATCAAACTCAAACATTACATACAAACACACCCCTGTATTAAAACACAAACTATTTACAAGCACTCCTTCAAACACCAACACTGTACATCACACTATGGCACCAATAAATGTCACAGCGATGTACAGATATAAAACCTAGAAATTTTGACTTGGGGTGCCTTGAAAAAAATATTGAAAGATTAAGGGCGCCTTGAACCTAAAAGGTTTGGGAACCACTGTGCTAGTCGATTGGTTATATATATATATATCCCTATTGAGTTTCTCAAGTAATTTTCTTGGTTATACATGCATATAGTGCTACAGAGTTACAGAACTTGGACAAATTGCAGTTTATTTAAATCCGAATGCACAAGTCTAATGTTAATAAATAATGCCAGTGAAGCACTGTATAAAGTACAAAGCTACAACTATTCAGATGTTAGCCTTCAACAATGACCTATATGTTTAAAAAAACAAACAAAACAATGTCTGGCCATTTAAAACGTAACTTTCCATCGAATTTCTTTAAAAAAAATTTGTAACCTTTATTTGAAATATTATTTTATTATTATTTATATAGCGCCAGCAAATTCCGTAGCGCTGTACAATGGGTGGACTAACAGACACCTAATTGTAACCAGACAAATGGACGCACAAGAACAGTGGGGTTGAGGGCCCTGCTCAATGAGCTTACATGCTAGAGGGAGTGGGGTATAGTGACACAGAGGGTATAAGTAGGGGTAATGAAATAGGTTGCTATAAAAGTAATCACTGAGAACTTAGTAGTTTTTTTTGACAGTTGCAGGAGAGGAGTCATGGGGGGTGGGGGGGAGGAGGGGAAGGGATAAAAACCCACTAGCAGTTTAAATTATATGCTTTGCTGAAGAAGTGTGTTTTCAAAGATTTTTTGAAGGAGTGGAGAGTGGATAAAAGTCTAACGGAAGGGAGTTCCACAGAAGAGGTGCAGCCCTGGAGAAGTCTTGGAGGCGAGCATTAGAAGTGAGAGTACGGACAGAAGATAGGCGTAGGTCTTCGGCAGAGCGCAGGGACCTCGACGGGACATACTTGTGTATTGGGGAGGATAGGTAGGTTGGAGCAGCATTATGTAGGGACTTGTAAGCAAGCACCAGAATCTTAAATTGAGCCCTATATCTAACTGGAAGACACTGTAGGTACTGACAGAAGGGGGAGGCGTGGGAGGTGCAAGCAGACAGGAAAATGAGCCTCGCCACCACATTCATTATAGATTGCAGCGGTGCAATCTGGGAACACGTAAGACCACTGAGAAGGGGATTGCAGTAGTGTAGGCAAGAAAGAACAACGGCATAGACCAGCACCTTAGCTGCCTCTGGTGTTGAATAAGGGCGGATGCGCGCTATGTTTTTGAGATGAAAGCGGCAGGATTGGGCGATCGAGTGGACATGAGGGGTGAAGGAGAGATTGGAGTCAAAGAGAACAACTAGGCTGCGAGGTAGAAGTGATGGTGGTGCTGTAGACTTGGAGGGAGACAGACACGGGAGTAGCAACACTCGAGGGAGGAAAGACCAGTAGTTCTGTTTTGGACAGGTTGAGTTTAAAGAAGTGAGAAGCCATCCAGTTGGAAATCACGGAGAGGCAGTCAGAGACACGTATCAAGGTGGGCGGAGAGAGATCAGGAGAGGACAGGTACATTTGAACAGTAGGGGACCAAGGACAGAACCTTGGATGTTTACTTAAACCTCATCACATTTCATGTTTATGCGTGTATTGCTATAGTTCTAAACATCCATGTGCTGTTCATTAGAGAAATGTCGTTAGTACTAGCAGAAGATACGTCCAAGTTTTAGGAGTCTTCCAATAGGAAAATAAAGGGAAAGATGTTGTCTACAGTGTTTTGTCTGTGCTTGTGCAGATAAGTAAATTGCTCAATCAAAATTAAAAATGTGTGTTCTGTGGTGTGCATCATTTTGCAGATGCATATTTGACCAGTAACAATGAAAACAGCTTGCTTTTTATGCATTTTGTAAAATTGGATCAACTTCAGCTACTTAAGAATAGTGATGTCGCGAACCGTTCGAACTTCCCGCGAACGGCTTGCTCCGGTCAGCTGACACATCCCGGCCAATCTCCAGCAGACCCTCCCTCGGGAAGTTCGCGGGAAGTTCGTGAACGGTTCGCGACATCACTACTTAAGAAGTACATAGCAAGTATCTAAGTGTATATCTAAAATGTTGGATATAAGCATCATGTTTTGCTTGTAGCAATGCGGTAATATTGTTGCACGCATAAGAATGCAGCAACATTGCACCTGTATTAACAACAGTAATGTACAGTCAACTTTTTTTATGCCCAATCCCCCACCACCGTAATACAATACCCTGTATCACCCTACAGAACAAACTCCTTTCAAAATACTGATGATTTGGAGGCGGTAGGATTTATGATTGAATTTATTAATAATAAAGAATTGTAACCCCTAGGCTCAGGGATAGACAACCTTTGGCACGCCAGGTGTTGGGGACTACATTTTCCATAGCCATAATGTTGGCAAAAATAACAGGGGAGATGTAGTCCAAAACATTTGGAGTGCCGAATGCTGCCCACTAGTGATGTCCCGAACGGTTCGCCGCGGACGGCGAACATAAACATAAACTTTGACCCTGTACCTCACAGTCAGCAGACACATTCCAGCCAATCAGCAGCAGACCCTCCCTCCCAGACTCTCCCACCTCCTGGACAGCTCACTAAGAATGCAGCTTCACAATGAATGTAAAATGGATGCTGTCCAGGAGGTGGGAAGGTCTGGGAGGGAGGGTCTGCTGCTGATTGGCTGGAATGTGTCTGCTGACTGTGAGGTACAGGGTCAAAGTTTATGTTTGCCGTCCGGGACATCACTACTGCCCACCATAGGGGGTACTGACCTTTAAGAACTTGTACATATACTGTAAATCTTATTATTCTAACTTTAAGGCAGCCTATATTCTATAAGCTAAACCCCAAATCTTCACCCTTGTAGCACTAATAACTTTAACTGGCAGTGTAATTAGAGGACTACTCCACACCCATAAAGAACTTCAGTGTGCTTCGTGGGTGAGTTTACCATTAAAAAGGCACCTTATAAAAGTGCTGATTTCCATGGGACATAATGCACTTGTATTATTAAAGGGACACTATAGTAATGAAAGCAACTTTAGGTTAATGAAACAGTTTTTGTGTATAAATCATGCCCCTGCCGTCTCAGTGCTCAATTATCTGCCATTTAGGAGTTAAATCCCTTTGTTTATGAACCCTAGTCACACACCCCTGCATGTGACTTGCACAGCCTTCCTTAAACACTTCCTGTAAAAAGCCATCTAATGTTTATCCTTCCTTTATTGTAAGTTCTGTTTAATTTAGATTTCCTTATCCACTGCTATGTTAATAGCTTGCTAGACCCTGCAAGAGCCTCCTGTGTGTGATTAAAGTTCAATTTACAGAGCAAGAGATAAAATTGTTTAAGGTAAATTACACCTGATTTGAAAGTGAAACCAGTTTTTTGTTTTTTTTCATGCAGGCTGTGTCAATCAGAGCAAGGGAAGGTGTGGCAAGTGCTTTATAAACAGAAACAAAGTGACTTAACTCCTAAATGGCAGTGAATTGAGAGGCATGATCTACACACCAACACTGCTTCATTAAGCCAAAGTTGTTTAGGAGACTATAGGGTTCCTTTAATGAAACAAAGGTCAGAATAGCTGATTCGAAAGTATAGCTGACAAACAGAGTGTTTGGCTATTTTACCTTGCATTCAAATTTACCTTAAATTCTTACTTTAGTGAATAATCCTGAATATCTTGGTACTGCAAACTACTCACTTGGAAATGAGCAGTGAGCACACTCTATTTGGGACTCTATGCAGTTCAGATACACTCCATGCACTACACAGACCTCCTCCATGCCTCATGCAATTCACAGCCACACCTCATGTTTGAAATTATGCAGACACATTAAATGAAAGTACCAAGGCAGCAAACAGGACTTTACCATCCTTCCCAGACAGGTATAAACCCTAGTCCTCTTCTTTTCAACCTGAAAGAGATGCTCAGTAATCAGGCAGCCATCATCAGTGTGGATGGAGTATGTCTGTAGCTTATTTTGCACACTGGGTTATGAAGATACAAGATGCATTTTTTTTTTTAACACTTTAAAAACTTGACATATACAAAGATCTATTCACTTGTAGACAGCTAACATTTGGTCGCACTGTCTGGATGTGATGCTGTTCTGATACAGCTTAGGTTATTCATTAAGCCAGAAATTGTTGTGAAGTAACTGCAAATTTTAGGTCAGAATAGCTGAATTGAAAGAAAAAAAAATCTTTAACTTAAAGAACTTAAATCCTTTCAAACTCACCAGTTTTGACCTAAAGTTTGCAAACTCTGTTACCCCTGCTTTACATATTGTTGACGTTTGTTTTGCATAACTTAATGTTGGTTTAGTTACGCCACTTTATTTTATGTAAGAGTACAGTTTAAGGACATTACTGCTAAAGCCTTTTAGGTCCCACATTGCCCCAATTACAGTGCATCAGATATCAAAGTTTGGTCTTTACTGCACTAATAACCAGAGACGGTTACACTCAGAACTAAATAAAGATACAAATAAATATTTCCCTGCACAGAACTAACATATGAAAAAGAACAATGTTTAATTTCTTTTTTAACATGAACATTTGGATCACTTCTTTGAATGTTTATACATTCCTCTTCTACCTCATATCTATTTAGCAATCCTTCTTCATTATCACCCACTACAATTAGTTGTGACATGTTTCATTGTCTACACACAAAAAAAACATTTAAAAAAACAACCTGTCTTCATTTGCTTTGAGTGTTATAGAGGTGAGACAGGTTAGAATTACTGCCAGCATTTTAACAAGGTATTGCTAAATATTTGCAGCAGTTTTGTTACTGTACAACTTTAAATATGACAGATTCAGTAAGCATTTAACATTTTAATGTTGCTAGAAAATAATTATACAGAATTCTCATTCATGTTACTAGAAAAAATATTACAGAATTAGTACGTTTTTGTATTTTTAATCAGACACAGATGGTTGCTCTCTCTGGTCCATTTTTCATCATAGCAAAAAGATCAAATAAGTTAATTTATGTACAATTCCTTTCTATCAAAATATTTGAATCTTGAATCATACACTGAGCGATAACTTACATTTGCAACAAAGTTTACTTATTAAAATGTCACTAGTGTTTGGTACATAGTACAATTTCTCTCTAAATTTTAAGAAGGGGTAAATGGTTCCTGTGTTTAGAAGACTCAAACGTTATGTTGTGTTGAAGGACAACTGGCATCAATTTTTACTTTTTGTTTATTAAAGGTTTATTACATTTAATGAAACGTAAGGATTTCTTTTTTTTTTTTATATATGATGTGTATTGGTTTTTCCTCTGACCAACTGCAGCTCAACCTACTTTACCCCTGCTGTAACAAGTTAACACAGAACAACTTCAGCAGCAGGCAAGTTAGGTTAAGCAGCAGTTGGTCAGGTACAGGGCCGCCATCAGGGGGTGATAACCATAACGATTGTCACGGGCCCGGCGGTCATGGGGGGCCCGGACTGCTTTGGCAGTCCAGAGCCCCACAATTACTCTCTGCACATATATATAGCGACGATCGCTATATATATATATATGTGCAGTGCAGGTGCAGCGGCGGGCCCCCGGCTCCCTGTACTTGCAGAGGGGGCCCAGCGGACTGCAAGTGTACTTACAAGCTCTTCCCTCTCTGTAACTCCCGCAAGATCCGTGGCCATCAGAGCGTTGCCATGGGTTACCATGGCAACGCTCTGCGCGGCACGCACACCGCGCTCGCGGGAGTTACAGAGATGGAAAAGCTTGTAAGTACACTTGCAGTCCGCAGGGCTCCCTCTGCAAGTACAGGGAGCCGGGGGGCCCCACAATGCCACCGGACCAACAGGGATCATGGAATCTCCCCCCTCCCTGGTTCAACCTTTTTGGAATGCTCTATTTACACTACATGCATTCACTACACTGACACACACTCTGCATTCATTACACTGACACACACACACACACTCTGCAAACACTACACTAACACACACACACTCTGCATACACTACACTAACATACACACACTCTGCATACACTACACTAACATACACACACTCTGCATACACTACACTAACATACACACACTCTGCATACACTACACTAACATAAACACACTCTGCAAACACTACACTAACATACACACACTCTGCATACACTACACTAACATAAACACACTCTGCAAACACTACACTAACACACACACTCTGCATCCACTACACTGACACACTCTGCATCCACTACACTGACACACTCTGCATTCATTACACTGACACACACTCTGCATTAACTATACACACAGCATCCATTACACAAACATCTTGTATTCACAGTACACACTACATCCACCACACATTCAAGCACTCTGCATTCACTATACAGAGACACTGCGTCTAATACACACACTACATCCACTACAGACACTGCATCTGGTACACACAAACACTACATCCACTACTCATACAGACTCTGCGTTCACTATACACACTGCATCCACTACACAAACACACACTCTGCATTCACTGCACAAACAGTATCTAATACACACAAACACTACATCCATTCTAATTAACTTACACTATACACACCACATTCAGTCCTGCATCATTTGCAGTGGGTGGGCCGGGCGGGGGGCCCAGACCTTTTGCTTTGTCAGGGGCCCCAAAATTTCTAGTGGCGGCCCTGGTCAGGTAATAGAATGAACCCAGAATGGCTGCTCAGACTTTTAAGAAAAAAAAAAAAAAGAAAAAGTGAAATTTTCTCATAGACCATCACTATACATAGTAAAAAAAAATCATTAAGTCCCATTATAAATAATGGGGGGAAGGGGATGGAAGAAAATTTGATGACAGCTGTCCTTTAAGAAATGTTTGTCCACCATCCAAATTAAATTACATTTTTCTCCACTTTAGGGGACAGAGATAAAGACAGAAGGGGTGTACAAGAGAGATGCTGTTGGGAAGATTGATTAAGCTGTGAAAAATTGGAGGAAAAAGGGACTATTTCTTTCACAATGCTGAATGGCATCCATAGTATTAGTCATTTTCACTGGCGCTGTATCCATCCAAGCATTCAAACAGTTTGTAACTCTCCATCTCCATTTATATTGGAGAGAGATTCAGCTAACGTGTTCCTATAAGAATAATCATATGGAGCAAGCACCGCAGAGTTTCGTACATCATCGGTAGGAGTGTATTCACAAATTCTGCTGCTAACAGACAAGTGTGTTTTTGAAGTCTACTTGTAGCCATTCCACTGTGAGCAGTAAGCAGTGACAGAATTGTACACTGCAAAATCCCTCTATGTACAGCTTTTTAAATTTATTTATTTTGCAGTGTTATTAATGGCAATTTGGCAAGTCACAGGTTGCAAAGAGGTTCAGGATAGTCCTTGCACGATGTTATCGCAGGTCCATCATTGTGACATCCTGCTCACACACAGATATATGGCTGCCGGCCTATGGAGAAAATAAATAAATACAATTTTAAAAAGCAGTGATAGTGTTACCCTTGTTACAATCCCTTCATATTACTATTTGCTTACTCTGGACCCTAAAGCACTTTAGTTTTCTAAAGTATTTTATGTCTGAAGAGCGTGTCCTCCATTTTTCAAAAAGTTCAGATCGCAACAGAAACTGACATTTTTATAATGTAACCTGGTTACACCTCCTGGCTGTCAGATAACTGTCCCTGTTACTTCCTGGTTGTTTAGCTCAGTGGAGCTAAACTCAATAGGCAGCAATTGCCCAGAGCATCTGCCTTGCAAACAGGGCCGGACTGGGGATACAAAGCAGCCCTGAAAAAAAAAAAAAAGTCTATGCCAGCCCCATAAATCATTGCGCCAAATATTGTCGCATGTAATATGTAAGGCTATGTCTTGCCACCCCAGATGATTGAGTAATATATAGATCTATGTATCAAATATATATTGCTTTTTCCAATATATAATATTAATTATACAGTAACATACAATGACACACACAAGCTCATAGAGACACAGCCTCATAGACAAACAAACAATCTCACTGACATGCATAAGCTTATTGACACAAAAACACAAGCTCACTCACTAGCAGGCACACACACACACAGCTTAATGTAGTGGTTCCGGTGTCTATAGCTTGTCCCTGCAGGCTTTTCAATGTAAACACTGACTTTTCAGAGAAAAGGCAGTGTTTACATTGCTTCCTAGTGACAACTTTTGTGACAGTCACTCAGACGGTCACTAGAGGTGCTTCCTGTGTCAGTGCTGCACAGTGTGCAGCATCTACATTCAGGGCCTAAACGCTCTGGAGGCACTGAATGTTCCCCATAGAGATACATTGATTCAATGCATCTCAATGAGGAGATGATGATTGGTGTAGCGTTTTGCAGCCAATCCTATGGCAAAGCATTGTACTGGCTGAGATCATGAAGCTTGATGATCTCAGCCACAGAGGCAGTGCCAGTCGAAGGGAGACCAGCACAGTGTGGGGGGAAAAAAAACACCCATATACCATGACACAGACAGACACAAAATGACACAGACAGACACATACACTCCCACTGACCCACATTATTGCTTCCTGTAGATGACCGGCCAGAGGGTAGTGCAGGGCAGACAGCTGGGTGTGCTGGCGGTTGCAGGGGGAGCTGTTCTGTCTCTGTTCCCCAGCGCACAGCTTAATGAGACTGGGGCTGGAATATGACGGTTTCATTAAGTAGCGCACAAGGACGGGGAAGCCGAGCAGAAAAAGCACAGATCCCCCTGCGGCCGCCAGCACTCCCAGATGTCTGCCCGGCCCCAGGTGCCGATGGCCCACCGGGAAATTTCCCGGTATCCTGTTGGGCTTGCAAAAACCACTCATTGAGCTGCATTGGGAAGTTTGTGATTGGAAAGCCATAGAAAGTCTGGGTAGGGTTACAAGGATAAGTCTTGCAAAGGCAGTAGACAAGAGAACTGCAAAGAACTCCAATTAATTTTTTTTTTTAATATATATATTTAGGCAGTTATGTGTCCCTTTAAATCCAGTAAGGATTTGTTATGTGACCATCCATTAAATTACTGCAGCCTTAAAATGAACAGTGAGCAAATAACACTAATCAGCCACAACATAAAAATCACCTGCCCAATATGTAGGTCCCCCTCATGCTGCCAAAACCGCTCTGCTGCAGTTCCTTTAAATCCTACAAGTTGGAATGTGCGGCAATCTAATTGAGATATGGGGACTTTTTAGGCCAAGAAAACATCTTGAACTCTTTGTCATGTTTCTCAAATAATTTCTGAACAATTTTTGTAGTATGGTAGAGTCCTTTATCCTGCTGAAAGATGGCACTGCTATCAGTGAACACCACTGCCTTAAAGGGATGTGCGTAATCTGCTACAATCTCTAGGTAGGTGTTACATGTCAAGGTAACATCCACATAGCAATGGCCCATGGTTGCCCAGCAGTACATTGCTCAGAACATAATACTGCGTTCTCCAGCCTGCCTTCTTCACATAGAGCATCATGCTGCCATCACTTTCACAGGTAAATGATGCACACGTACCTGGCCATCCATCCGGTCTAAAAGAAAACGGGATTTACCAGACCGGTCAACCTTTTTCAAACCAGTATGTGGCTACGCAGAAAACTGTGATGCACGGTGTATTCTGACACCTTCCTATTATGGCCATCATTAAATATTTCAGTAATTTTATCTACAGGAGCTCTTCTGTGTGATGAGACCAGACTCCCCACATGCAGGGCCGCCATCAGGGGGTGACAACCATAATGGTTGTCACGGGCCCGGCGAAACTTCCACAGGTGCATCTGCACCAGGGCCCATCAGGTGGCCCAAGCATTTAGGGCCACCCGATGGGCCCTATAACTTCAGGGGCCCGGTCAGTGCTGCGGCCGGGTAAAGGCGTGACCGGGCCCCTTTTAAAAAAATTGCGGCTACACCGCAAATGCTGCTGGGAGGAAGTGACGGCCGGTCACTTCCTCCCAGCTTACTCCGCGCGGAGGGAGAGCGGAGGAGAGGACAGGACAGGGACACCAAAGGCATCCACTCCCATCATCCCCAGCCACCCTCCTGCAACTTAAAGGTAAGAGGAGGGTGGCTGATAAATGAGGTGTGTGTGTGTGTCTGCAAGTATGTGTGTATGTATGTCTGCGTGTGTGTATGTCTGCGTCTGCGTGTGTATGTATGTATGTCTGTGTGTGTATGTATGTATGTATGTCTGTGTGTGTGTATGTATGTGTGTGTGTATGTATGTATGTCTGTGTGTGTGTCAGTATGTATGTCTGTGTGTGTATGTCAGTATGTGTGTATGTCAGTATGTATGTGTGTGTGTGTATGTCAATATGTATGTCTGTGTGTGTATGTCAGTATGTATGTCTGTGTGTGTATGTCAGTATGTATGTCTGTGTGTGTGTAGGTCAGTATGTATGTGTGTATGTATGTCAGTATGCATGTGTGTATGTATGTCTGTGTGTGTCAGTATGTATATATGTCTGTATGTACGTCTGTTTGTCAGTATTTATGTCTGTGTATGTGTCTGCAAGTATGTCTGTGTGTGTGTGTGTGTGTATGTCAGTATGTATATATGTCTGTGTGTGTATGTCAGTATGTATGTGTGTATGCATGTATGTCTGTGTGTATGTCAGTATGTATATATGTCTGTCTGTCAGTATGTATGTGTAAGTGTCTGCAAGTATGTATGTCTGTGTGTGTCAGTATGTATGTATGTCTGTGTGTATGTCAGTATGTATGTATGTATGTGTCTGTGTCTATCTGTATGTGTGTGTATGTCAGTATGTATATATGTCTGTATGCCATTATGTATTTATGTGTATGTATGTCTGTTTGTATGTCAGTTTTTATGTATGTCTGTTTGTCAGTATGTATGTACAACAGTGTGTGTGTGTGTATGTGTATCTGTATCGGTGTATTCCTGTGGGCGGGATTTGGAGGCGGGGCATGGAGCCGGGCACACGGGGGCCCAGACCTTGAGTTGTGTTAGGGGCCCCACAATTTCTGATGGCGGCGCTACCCACATGCATCAGTGAGCCTTGGGCATCCATGACCTTGATGCCGGTTCACTAGTTATGCCTCCTTACACCACTTTTGGTAGATAAAAACCACTGCATACCGGGAACACCTCACAACACTTGCCGTTTTGGAGATGCTCCGACCAAGTCATCTAGCCATCACTATTTGGCCCTTGTCAAAGCCATTCAGTTCTTTTCGTTTGTCTATTTTTCCTGCTTAGAACACATGAAATTCAAGAAATGACTGTTCACTTGCTGCCTAATATATTCCTCATCTTGACAGGTGCCATTGTAACAATATAGTCAATGTTATTCACTTCACCTGTCAGTGGTTTTAATGTTGTGACTGATCAGTGTATATTGTATTCATCTCGTTTAACAACCCTGTAAAAACGCAAATGTGTGTACTAATTCACAAATTAAAAAACCACATCATCTCTAAATCATGTTTGGAAAACTTTTTTTTTTTTTTTAACCCCATTCAGATATTATGTACCATGCTTTGGAAAAATACATTTATTTCTGCTCTCCCAATTTGAGGGACATTGCCAGAACAAATTAAGGTTTATTCACTAAACAGTGGAGCACTGAAAATTAAATTGCACAATTCTGGATAAAATCACCAAGCTCTGACTAGTGGATATTGAACATTTTTCCAAATCAGCTATTTATCCTACAATTTGCAATTCAATTTTCAATTCACTGTATAGTGACTAAACTCCATTGCGAATTCTATACTTTCTCAACATGTATATATGCCATGTACTTCCACCCAGTCTTCCCTACTGCATACATTTTTCTAGTACCAGTATGTATTTAATAGCATGCTTGTTTTAATATATTATTTCAAGTTTGTTTCCAACCCACACGTACTGAAAAAAGAGGAGGATCTTTGCAATGTGGATGAAACCCTTTTTCCCGACAGTCGCCAATCTCTTTCATGCCATACTCTGTCAGCTTGAAGAATCCGGTTCTGCAAGAGAGAGCCCAAATAAGCATTATTTACCTTAATGTAGGACATGTTACTATGCAGAGAATGAGCAGCAGGGGGTCTAATCTGAGAACACAGCGTAAATATAACTTTACTACAATGACAAAGTTTTATGTTAGGGGGCAAAATTAAAGTTACAGTACATCACATTCTGGCATGGGCTGGTTAGGTTTATTAATGTTCTCCAGATTTCACTCACTGGAAATTCACACAGTCGAGAATAACATACTAGAATAAAATGCATACAATCAATGAAAAGTCAGTACTCTCTGCAAATCATAGAATACACCACTCTGACTGAATATGCCTTATACTTAGTAATTTCACCACGGATTGTAATTTTGAATGTCCTACAATTGCTATAAAATGATTCCAAGTCAGATTTAAAGAAATACCACATACAGGTGTCAGCAATCTGTGCAATAATATAAAGGATACAAACACAATATTTATGTTGGAATTTATGGCAATTGTCACTTGAATCTAGTAGGTTATTCATGTTTGTCTTGGTCAAAGCTTGATGAATCGAGTGTATTTGTTAAAACACTCCTGATGGAATAAAGGTCCTAGTACCAAGATGTTTCTTTATTATTTTTCTTTTTATTAATTCATGGCCAAAGGTGAGTGAACCCCAAGAATCTGCAACCTTAATTGTGGGTCTATTATTGAGTGCAGGCTACTTTATAGAATGTCCTAATTCACTGATAACTAGTACTGTGGCTGTCATCAGTGGATTACCTTTCCCAATCTCGCTCGCTCAGCCAGCCAAGCCTTATGGAATATGGAATATATTATATATATATATATATATATAATATATATTAAAAACACAACAACTGGTTCTTCTATTTCAGTCTGCCCACAAATCATTATACAACAAAGTATTGAATAAAGTTGATTAAAAGGCAAGAAAAAAAAAAAAAAGGTGGGGGGGGAGGGGGGTGCTAACGCATTAACCTGTACAGACACCATTTCTGAAAGCTCCTCGCAGGCCTTGTCAAAAATCGCTTTATATCTTCACCCCAAAATGCCATCCAGCCCTACCTACCCAAGAATCGGTATCTGGACGATTTCCCGCATCGATAGATGCCTTTTCAGTACTGCCGACGACAATACAAGCAAAGGCGTAAAATTAGGGCCTACCAGCTACCGACGCCTCGAGGCCTGGAGACACTCCTAGACAACTTCCTTGAGGCACACAGCCCAAGCAAGCCAGAACAGCCAGAGTCAACTCCACTACCTGGCACCTCGACTATGAGACGCCGGACACAAAAACCCACCAGAGACATAGGGGCCATGCTC
The DNA here is from genome assembly GCA_933207985.1 of Pelobates cultripes. Lineage (NCBI taxonomy): Eukaryota > Metazoa > Chordata > Amphibia > Anura > Pelobatidae > Pelobates > Pelobates cultripes. The sequence continues at coordinate 129,634,424 of OW240914.1, read as the reverse complement.
CAGAGGCCCACGCCAACTAAAACAACACCAGTGGAGGCCTCACACACAGCTGTGGCACCAACTCTAAAGTTAGTAAACGGGAACCAAGAGGCAATGAATACGCCTGAAACTGAACCTACCTTAAGCCTGCAACATACAGACAGCTCTGCCACAACCACCAAACGGGATCTCAAAATTCTCCTCTCATATCTCCGCAAAATGATGGCAGCTGACTTAGTGCCCCTACGAATGGAGATACAGGCCAACACTGAACGTATTAAGGCAGTACAAGAAGATATCACGGATGTCGGAACCACAGAAACTCACCTGAACAGTGAGATCCCGCAACTCCACACACACCATTACAACATTTCTCAACTCCTGTCAGCCCGACGAGGACCAACAGCTCGGCAACAATAGAAAGATCCAAAGAGCTGCCACACTACATCAGGAGGCTGCTTACCTGTGTTCTCTCGCCTTCTCTCGCTAACACTGCCAAATCTTCTCCCGCGGAGTCAAGAGACATCATAATCAAGTGCACCTCAACAACGGATAAGGCCCGCATCATGGCAGCATTAAGGGGTAACACTCTGTTGACTTTTGAGGACTCCTCACTTAACTTCTTCCAGGACCTATCCAGGGCAACATTACAATGGTGCAGAACCTTGAGCCCTGTCACTACTCACCTCCGATCCTCTAGTGGGACTTATCATTGGGGGGAACCAGGGCACCCTACTGGCCAACTGCAACGGAGCTACACACATGCTCCGGTCCACTACTGAAACACAAGCATTCCTTGCAGCATTGGGTCTCACCGCACCCGATACTAACCCACCAGCACGAGCTCCATCAGAGACTTGAAACCCTGCTAATGTCACCCCATTTGTACCAAGTGCTGCTACCCTCACTGCCTCAGGGACTTGAACACTCGGTATAGATTTGCTAATAGCCCAAGGATCCTGGTGGCAAGAAATAAGAACACAAGGAAGTGGTTCACATTCAACCAGTTGTCTTATTTTATTGTTTGCATTACATTGAATAGGGATTGTTTTTTATTTTATACTGTATTCAGCCAGACACCATATGTTTCCCATGCCTCAACACCCCACGCGATTACAGTTTACAGGCTCCGAAGGGTTGCAGATAAGCCTTAGTACACCCCATACATATTTGCTCAGGTATCATATTTATCTAAAAATAACACACACAAAAAGGAAACCCACCCCCACCCCGCTCGCTCAGCCAGCCAAACCTTATGAAATATATATATATTAAAAACACAACAACTGGTTCTTCTATTTCAGTCTGCCCACAAATCATTATACAACAAAGTATTGAATAAAGTTGATTAAAAGGCAAGAAAAAGGGGGGGGGGGAGCTAACGCATTAACCGGTACCGCCCCCCCCACGAGCCCCAGGGTAACCCCTCGCATGAGCCCTCTTTTTGGCTATTTGCCAATCTAGCTATGGGCCAACCATACGTGCACTGCTTAAAGCATCCCCCACTTGCATATATACATAAGCCACAGCCTCAGTAAAATCAGGCTAGCTAGAGGCTCACGAGAATCATGAACCACCATGTCATATTTATACAGCATAATGCGTGACATAACTACTTTCACCTACTGATACCTATCAACGCATAAAAGTTTAAGTACCCTAGGCAACCTGAGTTACCAAACTGACCCTACACTGTATCATCCCCACCAATGATGTTTAGGACAGCTCCCTCTTGACAGTAAGAAAAGAGTGCCAGAAATCTGTCTTATAATGCTGATCTTGTTATTACTGCTTTTATTGCCTTATCTGACTAACTACATGTATTGTATACTACAAGCACTACAAAAATAAAGAATTATAGAAGGAAAAAAAAGAAGAAATACCGACTCTTGAAACTTTGGAGAGCAGACAATGGCAATAGACTCTGGAAGCATCATTTGGTATGAGCAGTGGGTGTGCAGGTCAACACTGGAGAGGAAAGCAGTCTGGGTGGGATGGGTCTGCAGGTAAGAAGAAGAGAGGGCGGCATTAGAATAACCACAAATTGCACTTTAAACTGACATCTATCCTGGCCTCTCTGCTCTCCGTTTATTGTAATTCTATTTGCATGTCAGTCCATTCTGTAATTAAACCAATACTAACAACACGTGTAACTATAAATCAAGTCCCCTTGTACTTTACAAATAATAAAAGATACCAACTTCTAAACCACAATAATAGACACGCATTGCTGGAGTCCCATCACACTCTTTGCAAGTTCTTTTCTCAACAAAAACAGAACACTATCCCTGTTTATATAAATTTATAAACACAGAGATAACAGGCGAACAGCTGAATACTAAGTTCTACAATATAACTGATATTCTAGTTTGTGTCACCAAGTTCATACATGTATCCAGCCAAGCGTGATGAGCCCATGCTGGTCTTGGATCAGGAATATATCTTCCTCATTCTCAGTGTTGCAGTAATCAGGACCACCAGTCTGCTTAGGCACAATGACATGTGTAATGGTAAATTCATTCTTCATCTAGAAAGAGAAAGTGACGGATGGGAAGAAGGATATAGATGAAGTATTAAAGAACGAAAATTACAGGAGGATTACATGGGCCATTGAATATTTACATGGGTTATAGATCTACCCTTCCCACACTGCAGCATTCCACATGGAGATACAGATCTGTGGATATATAGATGGGGCAATTATCAGAGTATTTGTACTCCTGAGCTGCTACAAGAAGCAACACGGACACCACTACCCTCAGCCAGTATGATCAAGCAGATATATTGTGCAGCAAGGTATACGGATCAGATGGTCCTACAGTGTTGGGGAACCTTATCAATAGCTGTGAAATAATCAAAAAGGATTGATACTAAAAAAAATAATACATTAAGTAGACAACGCATTAAAAGATATGTGCAAATCAATATATTACAAATAGCAATAAAATAAGTTTGCATATTTGCTGTAAACTCCAAAGCATTTTTCTGCAGTGAGCTCTGCTTAGACCAGTCATTGACAGTCATGGCATTCCCACAACTTTCGATGGCGGTGCTGAGTTTATCTGAAAAATTCCTGCAGTTTAAGAGCTTTATGGGCACAGTAGCCAACTACAACTCCCAGATATCCTTGATGTGCAGCCTCTAAGGATAGTACAGTACTTGTATGGGCAGAGAGAGCCAAAGCTACTCCCAGTAGCATATTTGAGTGAAGCGATAGACTTTTTGCAGTCCTATGGCACTAAATGTTGGTGAAAAAAATGACAGGAGACCTCTTTCCACCTCAACCTATATAAAGAAACTAATTGTTATTGTGCTTTGCTTCGTAGCTTAGTAAGAAAGAATTGCAAGTGAAGCATGAGTTGGACCAAAGATAAGAAACATGTAGAGATAATGTGAGAAGGATACAGGCTATAGAGCTGTTTTGGCCAAAGAATGGGTAGCAAGGAATGAAAAAAAATTTGAGCGTCTGAGGTGAAGTAATTATGTGAAAGCTTATTTAGGTTAGGTATGACTAACACATGGGGCTCAAACCACAGGCCTATGAGCCCTTTGTAGCTCCCTAACTGCCTTCAGGCAGTCTGCAGTGTTATGGAGAAGTTGCTAGCACCTCAGTTACCAGGCTTTCCAATCGGACACAAGACACCTGACAATTGAGCTGCTGGCTGCTTTCCCACAAATGTACTGTCAGAGTGGCATCCTGAGAGGGAGATCACTTTCTCCTGACAGGATACGAAGGATTCAGCACACAGTGCTGTGGATTGTGTGTGAAGGGGCAGGAATCTGAAAAAATGTCATAATCCTGCTGTCTACACTGTGAGACATATCCTCAATGGAGGTTCCCGTCAGAAGCACCCTGCCCTTTCAGATGAAGCTCGGTCACATCAGGGTTGTATTCCAGCAGTGCCTGTGTGTGCACATCAGTGAGTTTGTGCACATCTTGGAGTATGTACGTAAGTGTGTGCATCTGTTGTTGCAGATCTGTAAGTGTGTGTCTTGAAGTGTGCATATGTGAGTGTGTGGGTGTTGCAGAGTACAGATTAGCAGCCCTTATGTAAGGAGATGTTGTAGCAAGTGGCACTAGATAACTTGACTTTTACAATCCTGGATTAAGGTATAAAAGCCAATCTCACAAGGTTCAGATCAATATTCTCACATTCCTACCAGCTTCCCACACAAGATTCCGCAAGTCTCGACTCCTCTCTGTGTGTTACTTTCTGCTAGCTGCAAAAACTTGATGCACACAAGGCTGGGAATTCTCACATGACGCAGCCCACTGGTGGACACATCTATGAAAAACAAGACATGACAGTTTATCATTACACGTCAATTCACAATCTGGCCTCAACACAATTTTTTAGCACAGATTAGTAATTTATATATAGAAGTCCCCATTAAAGTCTATTGGAAATTTCTGTAGATCAGTTATTTGGAAGTTTTTTGTAACAATATTGCATCATTTGGAAAGACCAAATTCTACTTACCGTAAATGTATTTTTCCTTAGGATTAGAGGCAGTGCACAACAACAGGAATACCCACCATCTCTTGACAGGAAAAGCAGGGAGGCAAAACTACATAGATTTAAAGGTCAAGCCCCTCCTAATACTCCATTCCACACTTACACACAAACCCTAGAAGATACACATGTCAATTAACTGCAAAAATATATTTATTAAATAGAGGGGGAAATATGTTCACTGCCTCTAATCCTAAGGAAAAAGAAATGTACGGTAAGATTAGAGGCAGTGCACAACAACAGGGATTAACAAGCAATCCCAGAGGATGGGCAGACATTTTATCACTGTTTGTAGCCCAAAAACAGTATCCTGAGAGGCCTGTATGTCGAATTTATAATGCTTCTGGTCCTCCATACACCATTTCCCGGTGGCGGGACGGCCTTACAAATCTGAGTCGGAGTCGCAAATGCCTTTGACACCTAAATTATAGAAATTGCTCTGGTGGAATGAGCTTTTAAAGAACAAGACGTTATAACCAAAGAGGACTGTTAAGCAGGCGTAATAGCTCCTTTAATCCATCTAGCTAAAGATCCTTTGTGTGCCATGAGACCTTTCGTCTGGCCTTGATAGAGAAAATAAACTTGTTGGAATGCCTAAAAGGTCTTCTTTTCTCCATATAGTATTGTGGAGTGCGCTTAACATCCATGGAATTTACTTTCAAGTTGAGATTTCTAACAATAAAGACAATTCTGATTAATATTCTCCACCGAAGAGATATTAGGCAGAAATAAAGGGTAAAGTTTCAAAATTACCATATCCAGATGAAGAACAAGATAAGGAGGAGTAACAGCCAATGCTTGTAGTTCCCTAAACCAATTAACTGATGTAACTGCTGTCTACAAGAAAATATCTTCCATATAAGGATGGTAAGTCTGCAATCCTTTACAGGTTCAAAAGGAGATTCACAGAGCGCGGAAAGGAGCAAATTAAGATCCTACGGAGGTACCATTTCTCTGATAGTGGGAAAAGTATAGAGACTGCCCTGAAAAATCTGGAACTCAGAGGATCCTACGCCATGTCCCTGATGGCATAAAAATAGTAGAATTTCAGACTTTCCGAGAGGCTAGACATAATCACTGAGCAAAACCGAATTGAAGGAACCTTAGAATACTCAAGATCAAAGCTGTTAAAGGAGTTTCATAAATTTCAAGCACCAGAAAGGAAAGTTTTTCAAAATTCTGGAATATGCGTCGATTCTTTCTTGGAAGAGACCAGGATATCAATAACTTCGGGGCTTAAGCCTTTGGAGCTCAGTATCTGCTGTTTAGATACTACACTGTGAGATTGAATCTCTTCAGAGTACTTAGCGGGAACAAATTGCGTATCAAAATGTTTTCTGAAAGTGGAAGATACCATAAAATGTGTTTTCGAGAGATTCAAAAGGAGTGAGAACCAGCTCCTGAAAGTCCAAAATGGAAGAATCGCTATAATTCTTGCATAGTTCAGAATAACTTTCTGCAAATCTCTTGGAATTAAAATAACTGGAAGGAAGATGTAAGCCAGATGAAAGTTTGGATAGTTGGAATAGCTGATTGAAGAAAATTTCCAGATTTTTCTATTCTTTCTTGAGGCCATAAGGTCTATTTCTGTAGGTCCAAATTTCCAAAACTATCTCCTGAAAAGTCAGATGGAAAAAAGACCAATCTTCCTGCTTTAACTGGTACCTACTTAGCGCATCCGCCAGAATATTTGTCTCTTCTATGATATGGTCTGCAAGTAGATGAATAAGGTGACTTTCTGACCAATGCATCACCTTGATAAACTAGTTCCTCCTTACCCGTTTAGAAATGTAACTTTGGTAGCATTGTCCGATGTCACTTGAAGTGATGTCCTTGGAGAAGTTTTCTGAAACTCAGGAGGGCCAACTAAGGTGCCTCAACTTCCTTGTGATTTGATGATTTTCAACCAGGAAGTCTTCCACCAATGTTATCGTTCAGGGTCCAATTTTCATCAGCGGGTTTCTCCGTTCCATTCTGCAAGAATATTACTATATATTTTCCCAGTTAACAGTCAGAATAGTAGAGGTAATGAGACTCAATAGCCTCATTACTTAGCTCACAGTGCAGATATTTTGATCTAGAGCTGTAATTAATATGACAATATTTGCCTTTTTGTCTGATGGTAGATAGAGTTTCAAACGAATTGAGTCTATGACTAAACATAAAAACTGAATACTTCTGTTTGGAACCAGCTCTGATTTTTATTGGTTTAAAATGTATTTGTCTGATTTTAGGCAAATAGAGGCTGTTTCTATATCCTTTAGTTGTTGTTCTTTTGAGGAAGCTGTGAGAAGTGAATTGTCTAAGCATGGAACAAAGTGTAACCAAGCACTGTACAACAGAGGAAAATAAGGTCAAAAAGTAGTCAAAAAAATTATATACATAATTAACAATAACAATACTGAGACTTTCTTTCCTTAATGCAGCTGTGATGACTACCTGAGGAGAGACCTAAATTGATGATGCAGGAGTTCAACCTTTCCTGGAATGAAGAACCTGAGAAACATCTTGCTTCTTTCTGCAATGAGAATGTGCAGGTAGGAATCCTTGTGGCCCAATCTCCTTCTTAACCCCTTAAGGACACATGACATGTGTGACATGTCATGATTCCCTTTTATTCCAGACGTTTGGTCCTTAAGGGTTTAAAGGACCACTATAGGAACCCAGACCACGTCAGCTCAATGAAGTGGTCTGGGTGCCAGGTCCCCCTAGTTTAAACCCTGCAGCTGAAAACATAGCAGTTTCAGGGAAACTGCTATGTTTACACTGCATTTTTAATCCAACCTCTAGTGTCTGTCTCTCTAACAGCTACTAGAGGGCGCATCTGAACGTCCTCATGGAGTCCAGTGTCAAAAAAGATCCCCATAGGAAAACACTGAGTAATGCTTTCCTATAGGCGGGTTTGAATGCGCATTTGGCTCCACTCAGAGGCTGACGTCGATGGAGGAGAGGTCACCAGTGCCGAGGGAGTCTGGCGCTGGAGTAAGGTAAGCAAATAAATGGTTAACCAGTTATTCGCCGCGGAATGGGGCCCAAGTCACCTAAACGGTGACTAGGGCACTATAGCGTTCGGAATACATATTTGTATTCCTAACGCTATAGTGTTCCTTTAAATCATGTGAGTGGCTGATTGCATAGTCTCCAAATGCAGAATTTTATCTTCGTGATGAACCGGTTTACTTCTTTAAGGTCTGGGATAGGCTTTTGAACCAAAAAGAGCATTGAGTAGGTTCCTGAAAAGTATTCTGCAGGAAGAACTTTTTCAATAACTTTTTTCTTTAGAAGATTTTGTACTTCTGCTTTAGTTACCAGCGTTGCTGCAATAAAAGCTTTACTCTGTGCAGCATTAGTAGAATATAACTGATGTAAAGCTGATCCATCGTGTCCTGCAGCCCACTAAAATCTCCTAACGCTGTAGTGTTCAAGAACGTGACCATCCATTTACCAACAATGTAGTATCTGCTAATTAATAAATAAACAAGGATAATTAAATACCACTTCACTCTACACATCCTCCTAAATCAGACTGCTGGCTATGTAGCGATGTGTAGATTATCTTAAATTGTTTGTAATGCCTTTTAAACGTCAACTTATCTGTAAGGCAGTACAGTGCTGGGGAATCTACTGATGCAAAATTAGTTGCAGTTTTAGAGACATACTGAAATAGTTACTCTTTAAATGAGCACTGGACAAGCTTCACTACAAATGTACTTTTCTTTTTGAAATTAAAATATAAGTAAATGTTGAATGTGGACTGAAGTTAATCTAGGTTACTGATATTCTCTTGGTGTTAAAACGGACAGATTACCAACTACTTACATCCCTCATTGTAGCCTATAGAAGCTGGCTTCAGACTTCTGTCAACAACAGGTGGTCTAGGAAGAACAATGTCATTTGTGGGGAGCATAGGTGTCACGGGAGGCTCATTGACTCCTGGAATAAGGGGACCCTCTGAGAGGTTGGAGCTGCCCTTTGAAAACTGGTGAAGGACTCGTAGTCGCTCTGCCTCCAGCTCTTTCCTACGGATCAATTCTTCAAAGGCATTTAACTGCTCCTGCTGTTGCTGCTGCTGTCTCATGAGGGCCACCCGCTGCTTCTCTGCTTCGAGCTGTTGCTGTAGAGCCAGGCGACGGGCACATTCCTCCTCTTCAACCCTCTGCCAGCAGAAAAAAAAAAAGAAAAAGTGTCAAAAAGGTACCAGAATTCAATTGTCTTCTGAAAATATTCTTGGCAGGCCAACCTACAGCTCACCTTTTTCTCAGCATATTCTGCATATTCTTTACCGTACTTCTTTTGCAGTTCTTTCTTCAGGAGCTCTGCTTTGGGAAATGCCACTTCCCTAAGTTTCTAAGAAAATAGTGAGAATTCAGACAATCCATAGTGAATACGGGCAGACACAATCTGTTTTTACCCAGCTCTGTCTACTCACCTTTCGAGTGTCTTTCCTTTCTAAAACATTAGCTGTATTATAATCCCGGTGCTTTGGTAGCTTCTCTACAAACAATCTGACAAGAAAGAGAAGCATTTAATGGTGATACTTCATATGAACCATACATTACAATGGTAAGGGCAAGACAGTATATTAGACTAAGAATGATAAGGACAACCATGAAGAAATCTGTTTTTCTTAATAATTGTTCTAAAGCATTATATTTTAAAGTACAGATTACATATTTATATAAAAATAAAAAATTATTAAAACAATAAACAAAAATGAACTAAATGTGGCAGAACAATAAGCCAGGCAGAACATTACTAAGAAATGAAAAAATGAATCTCGCCTCAATCATAAATGATTTGATAAACTACTAAATATGATAAACGTAACATTATGTTAAAGGGGAACTATAGTACCAGGAAAACAAACTAGTTTTCCTGGCACTATTGTTTCCCGTGCTGTCAAGGCCCACCCCGTGGTAGAGAAGGGATTAATAACTCCTGTCACTTACCTGGGTCCAGCGCCAATGTCCATCAGTGCTGGCTCAGCTCTGCCCACGCAATGGCCGCGCTCAAATTATCTCCTCATGCATAGAGTGAGGACGTCCAGCGTCGTTTAGACAACACGGAAGTTGTCGTTTATGACACAGAAGTCCCTCCTAGCCACTAGGGGAGAAGTTAGCCCTAGCAGGTAATTATTGCAGTTTATAAAAACTGCAATAAATTACATGCTCGGGGTTAAGGGTGATGGGAGTTGGCACCCAGACCACTTCAATAGGCTGAAGTGGTCTGGGTGCCTACAGTGTCCCTTTAACATGCCAAGTTAATCGCAGTCTTTAACCTAAGCTGATGAAGTATAAAAGTGCTGCAATTCCTATCAGTTTATTTTCAGATAACTTCAAATCAAAGCCGAAAATCTTCGATTTCGATTTCATATTTGAGATTTCATTTTCAAATCCAGATAACAGAATTAAACGTCAGAATTTGAAAAGTGACATTGTATAATTATTATATTATATATACACACATATATATATATTATATATATATAGTGGGACTTCAAGATCCAGACAGACAAGCAAGTGCTGGCCAACCAACCAGACATTGTGGTGGTAGACGAGGAACGAAAGACTGCAGTCGTGGTGGATGTGGCAATACCCAGTGACTATAACATCAGGAAGAAGGATCATGAGAAGATGGATAAATACCAAGGACTGAAACAAGAGCTAGAAAGGATGTGGAAAGTGAAGGCAGTAGTAGTCCCAGTTGTGATAGGAACACTTGGGGCTGTGACTCCCAGGTTGGGGGAGTGGCTTTAACAGATTACAGATGGGATATCTGAGATCGCTGTCCATTAGAGTGTAGATCTAGGAATAGCTAAGATACTGCGCAGAACCCTCAGACTCCCAGGCCTCTGGTAGAAGACCCAATATGAGGAATATATATGTTATAAATAAATAACTAAAATTTATATTATATATATATATATACACACACATACATACACACACACACACATACATACACATACACACACACATAAAAGAAAGAAGAATGTTTCTACTGAACTGAATAGAGTAAAGGCTACAGATATAATCCCTACCTGAAACCTAAATAAATATCTTTGATAGTAGGTAAGATTTATCAGACTATATATTCCAATCAGTTTTTTGCACATCTGTGACTAATTACTCTTTTCTCAGTTGTTATTTTCAGTGCTGGAGTCACAGGCTGCTGTTATACCTTAAAGGACCACTATAGTGCCAGGAAAACATACTCGTTTTCCTGGCACTACAGTGCCCTGTGGGTGCCCCCACCCGCCTGGCTCTGGAAGGGGGAAAGGGGTAAAAACTTACCTTTTTCCAGCGCTGGGAGGGGAGCTCTCCTCCTCCGATCCTCCCTGTCGGCTAGCTGCGCGCGCATTCAGCCGGTCGCATAGGAAAGCATTCACAATGCTTTCCTATGGACGCTGGCGTGCTCTCACTGTGAAAATCACAGTGAGAAGCACGCAAGCGCCTCTAGCGGCTGTCAATGAGATAGCCAGTAGAGGAAATAGGGGAAGGCTTAACCCATTCACAAACATAGCTTCTCTGAAACATTCTCTGAAACTGCTATGTTTATAAAAGAAAGGGTTAATCCTAGCTGGACTTGGCACCCAGACCACTTCATTAAGCTGAAGTGGTCTGGGTGCCTAGAGTGGTCCTTTAAGGTGTTCAACACCTACGATGACCCTTGGGCACTCATCCTTGCTGTCCAGTCACTTCTCTGTTTGGCCACTGCCCGCATACTGAGCTTGCATAGGCAGCCAGCGATAGGCTGACAGCATCAGCTGACACACTCAGCCAATCATCACTGACTAATGCTTCTCAGTGATTCCCACCTATGCCCAGTATGTTGGTTGAGAAGATAAGGTGGCAAAAAAAAAAAAAAAGCATTGCAGGTGTTAGATCATTTGATCACAGCTTAACACCTTAAAGTAAAACAACACCAAGAGACTCCAGTCCAGGAAAGAAAGTCACTTTTTAAAGTATTACTATTATTACTATTATTAATATTTATAAAGCACCAACAAATTCCGTAGCGCTGTACAATGGGTGGACTAACAAACATGTAGTTGTAACCAGACAAGTTGGACATACAGGAACAGAAGGGTTGAGGGCCCTAATTCTATGTATTGGGGCTGAAGGGTACTATAGTTATTGCTGCCACCCAGAGAGAGAGAGAGAGAGAGAGAGAGAGAGAGATAGATACACACTTTGAATGACTATTTTTAAAGCATACCTACTTGTCAAAGAGACAGCAAATACAGAAACAGAGAAAGCGTGGAATATTGCCTAACATATACAAATTAAGAAAAGTTTACTGTTAAATTTTTTTTACAATTAAACTGGTCTTTCTAAGACCCTGCAGGAAGTTGTACGACAAGATAAAGGGATTTACCAGTGAAATACAGCACCTTTCTGTATATCGGCCTATGCCATCAATAACGTTCTCTGTGACATTCTTCACCTTCCCAGCAGCGCTGACTAACATTGTACGGGAAGGATATCAGGGCTGGTTTGCTCTTAAAGGGATAGCTCAACTTGTGCTTCTCTCAGCCAGCTACGGACAAATCTCTCAAAGAGGTGATATTCAGCTGCCAGTATTCCAAACAGTTAGCCAGGCTAACTGCTCAATTAAAACGGTTTAGTTACCTTTAAATCTAGTGGGAAACTGAAATAAGCATGACGCTCGCTGGCACCATTAAACATGTAAATAAGTAAAATAAAGTGACTTTTGTTTGCAGCTTGTAGACACGGAACTGCCCCAGGAAGCACCTCTAGCAGCCATCTGAGGAGTGGCCAGTAAAGTTATCACTAGGCTGTAATGTCTCTGAAAAGACAGTGTTTACAGCAAAAAGCCTGAAGGTAATGATTCTACTCACCAGAACAAATTCAATAAGCTGTAGTTGTTCTGGTGACTGTAGTGTCCCTTTAATTTAGCAAATTATAGTCACACAGTGTCTATAATATTATTACAATGAACATCTGAGTCATTGCTGTCAGTGTGATGCCACAGGCTAACATGGTACATTTCAACAAATTGTGCAAAGTCACGTGCACCTACTGCCTCACAGATAAACTTCCTGGTGATTAGGAATGGAGGGGACAGGGTCAGAGAAAGGGTGTGTCAATGATGCAATACAAGTGAGAGATTGATCCTGCATTTATTAACATGTTCCCATAAGCAGGACGCAGGGAAAACACCTGGGACACATAACATGGGTCCCAAACCAAGGACTCCCCTGAAAGATGTAGGACTGCTGGGAGATATATCAATGCTGCTACATCACTCTCTAACACATATTCAGTGAACTTATTATGAAGAAACGCTTCAGGGAAGTGAAACCTTCAGCCCCACCTATGTCCAAAGTGTATTAACATGCATAATGTTTTTTTTTTTTTTTTTTTTTTTTATGAAGAGTAAGCACAAAGTAAGACACACACAATCACATCTCATCCAAATGATGTGCATCAGGTATCCAACTCTGAAAGGATAACTTGTGATAAGATGTTGCTCTATTAACAAATCAAACTAATAATTAATTAATTATTTGGAGGAAAGACGAGACAGGGGGGATATGATAGAAACATTTAAATATATAAAGGGAATCAACACAGTAAAGGAGGAGAGTATGTTTAAAAAAAAGAAAAACAACCACAACAAGAGGACATACTCTTAAATTAGAGGGACAAAGGTTTAAAAATAATATCAGGAAGTATTACTTTACTGAGAGGGTAGTGGATGCATGGAATAGCCTTCCAGCTGAAGTGGTAGAGGTTAACACAGTAAAGGAGTTTAAGCATGCGTGGGATAGGCATAAGGCTATCCTAACTATAAGATAAGACTAGGGACTAATGAAAGTATTTAGAAAATTGGGCAGACTAGATGGGCCGAATGGTTCTTATCTACCGTCACATTCTATGTTTCTATGTTTCTATTAAACTTCTAAATCAGTGTGCACTTTAAATGAAAACGGTTTACATAGCAATTACCTAATCAAGGTAGTATTGAAGTATTTACAAAGGAGGGTCAAAAAGAAGAAACAGAAAATCATTTAAATTGCCAAAGTTGTAACTTCATTTTTACTGAGAATGGATTCAGTTTTATGGGTCTCATTTTTAATAGCAGTTTAATAATTTCTTGCATTTTTTATTTGAAATTTTATTTTTTAATTTACCTGTCCTCTTCGTATTCGGACTATCAGATTCTCAGCTACTAGTCCTTCACTTCATCTGAAAATCTCAGCCAGCTTCTCTTCCTCAAAGCTAGTTGAGATCCAATCAGCTTGAATGAATGATTCTCCAACCATTGCGTCAGCTCCTCTGAAGCAATGCATGAAGTGAAAAAGTAGAAGTGGAAGAAGAGAAACTAATAACGAAAAGATGAAGAGCTGAAGCATTCTGAGATGGATATGGAGGAGAGGGAAGAAGCACCAAGACAAAGCAAATGAGGCAGAAAGAGATGGCTTACGCAAAGTCATGATTAGTGATCAGCACATCAAATGAGAAAGAATTAAAGTACCACTGTAGGCACCATAATCACTTCAACTGATTAGTTGTTGTGCCTGGAGTCCATGGGTGCTGGATCCCATATCACTAAATAACAGTTTTCCCTCCATTTAGTAGAGATTCTCTGTCCCTGGAAGCTTGCAGCCTGGCCTCCAATAATGATACGACAGAGGCAGAGCTATGATTCTGCCTTGTGCCATACCAATCCATACCAGAGACTGTGGCCAGTGATCTAGCCAATATCTGCCCGCCACCTCTGGTATGGTGTGAAGCAGGGCACAGCTCCAACTCTGCCATATCATCATGGGAGGCCGGGCTTCAGGCTCCTAGGTTTAGTAAACCATTTAGCACTGATGCAGGACCTGGTGCCCATGTTTTCCAGGCACCATATCCACTTCAGTCAGTTGCTGTGGTTATGGTGCCTTCAGTCTTCCTTTAAAGGAACACTCAAAGGAACAAAACCACTTCATCTTAATTAAGTGGTTTTGATGCAGATACCATTTAACTTTTGTGCTGAGAGGGGTGCAGGGAAGCAGCGAATGTGTAGAGAGGGGTGCAGGGAAGCAATCTGCACATTCACTACACCACCAGAAAGAAGAGAGTCTGGTTTGGGAAGCCCTAGCTGCCACATATACAGAATACAAGCGCCAACAATTCCATCTCCTTTCTACCATTCAACTTGTCTGGCACTATCTAAGCCATTTGACCCATAATGTCGATTACTCGCCTAAATATTTTGTCACATGCTGGTACTTTCTGTCGTATTTTATATGATATCATCTCAATAAATAAAATGGATTGAAGAAAAAATATATATTTGATATTAACCTTAGTGTGTTCCTTTAATTAAAAATCATGAAGTGGCATCACATTAATATGTCTTTACTGGGGTTTTAGCAACATTTTTATAGGGAAAATAAGAATTTTAAACAGGAGGTGTATTTTTGTATACTATATTACACAAACATTTCCCTTTTAATAAGAACTGGTCATGGAAGTCTCTTGTTTATTTAAGAGAAGAAGAAAAAAAAAAAAGCAAGTTTATTTGCTCAGCAATTAGTAGTTGTATATGTTCAGGATGCTAGTATAGGTTCATTTTGGGAGTATGAAAGAGCTAATAAGAAGACAGATATTGACAAAAGGTGCTTACGTGATATACTTGTTGTATAAAACAAATGCATGTTCAGTGTTTCCCTCGCTGGCATACACATTAGCCATGCGTATCAATTCCACACCAGATCGGTAATAGCGCCTTGGAGGGATGTCATCGTTCACTTCGACAGAGGTCCCTAATGCAATTAGAGCCCGGATCCTCTCCTCCGGAGGTAAACTGGTATCATGGTGTTCTGGCATGGCAACGTTTGGCAGAAGCAATACAGGGGAGCACTGTACAATACAAAACAAAAGGAATGTGTGAGACATGATGCCTATAACAAATCATCTTCCTCCAATATAATTCTCTGATGGACTTGTTATTATAACAATACTGGCTTATACCATTGCTCCCTATTTACAAGATGCATTTACCATAAGGCATTTACTGAAATAAATCCATGTTATATGATCACAGGACAAATATGTCTAAATTAGATTATGGCAACTGATTAATACCTACTTTGCCAACACTTGCAATACATCTAAAATGGAAAAAAATATTTCAGCACATGACAGTAGGCTTTGTATATTGCTTTAAACGTCATTTACCAACTCCAACAGCAGCACAAATTAACAAGAGAAACTATAAACCAATCAGAACAGAAGTAGAAGGTAATATAAGGACATGGTCATATAAGCACTTTCACTTTCTTTGCTGCTCCTGCACCAGCACAGGCCAGAGTTTTGGGTTCCTGTAGCTCACACTGTACTACTTATTTGCCCAACTTGTTATTTATTACACTCCTTTATTTATTGTAATTGTGTTTATCACTTAGTTTCCCTACTTTAGTGTGCTCTCCCCTTCTGCCCCTTCACTCCAACACAGTGTGACTCCATTCCTTTTTCTCATTAGCAGCACCATTTTTCCCAGTTGCCACCACCCCTTTTAGCTTCAGCGTGGCTATCTGGGGCCCGATGGCACTTCCAGGGGCATAGTGAGGCCATCTCCCTCGGACCCGTATGTGAGAGGCGGCCATCTTGCCTACAGGACCAACCACGATTTTATATCAGCAGCAAGTGGGAGTTCTTCTGTCCCCCTTTTGCTTCCTCAGCTTTCCTTTGTCTCTTATACAAGTACATATCATTGATATGTTTATTATTGCTTTGATTGTGCCACTGTGTGCCTCACTCATTGACATAAACCACCTGTCACTGGTTAAATGTTCTGATTTTGCTCTGGACTGTACTGACAGTACCAGATGCCCTGGGGTGAGTCTCCATTTATACTGTCACAGGGGATTCATTGGTTACTCT
The DNA here is from genome assembly GCA_933207985.1 of Pelobates cultripes. Lineage (NCBI taxonomy): Eukaryota > Metazoa > Chordata > Amphibia > Anura > Pelobatidae > Pelobates > Pelobates cultripes. Next base: position 129,618,034 of record OW240914.1, on the reverse strand, counting down.
GTTTTAACAGACCTCATTGGTGAGCCCATTCCCCTCAAGGTTTTCTTGTACGCAAGAGGACGAGTCCTATATGATCTAGGGAATATCCGATACCCTCATTCATCTTAATAGGCACTTCCGTATCATTTAGCCTGTTACATTCACTACTGGTTACGAAAGCCCTTCGAGGAAAGGTATGCAATCGCCTCAAAGTGGAATGTTCAATGCCTGTCCTTTCAGATAATATGGCCATGACAGCAGTGTTTGACTCTGGGGTAGTCATAATTATGTCTCAGAGTGGTCCCAATCCCTAGAAGGGAATCGAGAAGGGTGTATATATGGCACAAAACAAGCTTCTGGACATCACAGGACCATGAATTGAACAAGCAACATCCTTCTTTCCTGGCTCATCGATAACTTCTCTTCCCCAAAATAAAAAAGAATCATGGCAGGAGCTCAAGAGGCAGAGGGAGAGCCCGCTTCTTCCCACTCTCTCACCCTGACAGACTTTCTGTTTTCCTATACCAATAGATGACTATGATGCTGGATGCCTATGTTTTGCAGACTGTCCAAGGTTACATAATCTATTCCATTCAAAACCAACTCAAAACGCGTCACCCTGGCCTCTCGTGGTTTTTTTTCACAAAACCCTCGATGGATATGAGGAAGCAGGCATAGTTTGCCAAGGGAGCTGTCCATTTAGAAAACTACGTTTTTTTTTCAGCAACATTTTCCTAGTTTTGAAGTTTGTTTTTTAACCAGTCAGTCAATCTGCATCATCTCAATTACTATATGGTGTACAGGCCACTTCAAGATGGAGGGTATCCATATTTGAAGAGACCTACTTCAAAAGGACATCTAGTTCACATGTCTGGATTTGAAGAACACATATTTGGAGGTACATGTGGCCCATTTCTCATTAATTAGGAGGCACAGGCGGCTGCACCAAGTAAATTTTGGCAATGGAAAAAAAACTTTAAACTTTATTGGGTTGAATCTGAACAGTGAGGTGACACTACAGCTAGGCACCCAGATTACTTCCTCTGAATGAAGTGGTATGGGTGTCATGTCTCATCGTTTTCACCCTGCAACTGAAAACACTGCTGTCCAGCAGAGCAGCAATGTTTTTATTGCAGGGTTTAAATGCCTCGAGTGGCTGTCACGTAGCCAGCCACTAGAGGTGTTTCCAGCAAAACAGAGTAACACTCTGCCACTTCAATCATACAGTCTCACAGAGACCACTTTAATGGCGCATGGCATGCACATTAGCCTCATAATGTATTCCTATATGAAAGCATTGGATTGGACTGAGATCATCATGCTTGATGATGTCACTGTGGGTGGATCTGGTGCAGTCAGGAATCTGTCCTTGGACTTGATTACAGGTATTTTGTTTTATAAACAAATAGGGGTCCCATAATATTTGTAAATCTGAGAAGGAAAACATCCAGTGTTATAAAAATATATAGTTTACCACTGTAATAAATAAATCAATTTAATAAAATCAAACCAATTTGAGTAAATCACAACTTGTGTCACCTTTTGGTAAATGCAAGAAGTCCACATGATTACAACACTGGAATCAATAGAAGATCCCATAAAACACAACCATCCTCCACAGCCCAATTCTCTCAATGCACGGCTGTAGGAACTGGCAAAGCCTGACAGCAGAGGCTTCGCATTGTTTGTCAACCTTGTAATTGACCATAAAACAAAGTATTGGATACGTAATTAATGGTATAGTTTACTGTGTTAACAATATCATGGTATTCCAACTCATTACGAGTGTTTCAAAAGGAAGATATTGCCAGAACAGAGAAGTTCCATACAATTGATGGAGTTGTCAAAACAACTCTATCTCCAGTAATGGCTAGTCTATCTCCAGTAATGGCTAGTCTATCTCCAGTAATGGCTAGTCTATCTCCAGTAATGGCTAGTCTATCTCCAGTAATGGCTAGTCTATCTCCAGTAATGGCTAGTCTATCTCCAGTAATGGCTAGTCTATCTCCAGTAATGGCTAGTCTATTTCCAGTAATGGCTAGTCTATTTCCAGTAATGGCTAGTCACTATCAATCAAGTTATTGTAAGTTACGTTTCCCATGACTCCCCAGCAGTCCCTAATTGCTGCAATACACTGAGAGTCTATCATCATTTCCATTTCTACAAATGCTAATCAGCCTCTCCCTCTCTATCTTAGAATGAACGATCCCTGTCTCTGATAAACTCTGAATACTATAAGTAACTCCATTATTTGGCCAATGATACACTCACATGGTCCCCTCCCATCCAGTCTGGCTGCTCTCCCATAGACCCATATAATGGACCCTATCCCCATGCCCACCCAATCCTTACCTGTCTGACACTCACTATACAGCAGGGACTCGCATTCTTCCGGGTCAGCTGATCATGCAATCACCGCTCAGTACTCCTGGTCACGAGACATGGGGCATGTGACGCTGAGCGCAGACACCCTGCGGCGGCCATTTTTGACATTGGCAAGAGTGACTGGGGTGTGATAGAACGCCGGCTTGTAATGGGTGAAAGTTAAGATAGTGGTTCACTTTATGTTATTATTATTATTATTATGATGATATTTATTATATTATGTTTATTATTAGTTTGCTGCATTGCCTGTCATTGTTTTACATACCCTGTGTTCTGATGTACAGTTTTTAATTTTAGTACAATGTTGTGATATTAATTTAAACCTATTGTTACTAATACTGTGGGGCCTCCAACAATGAGGATTTGCAATCTGACAGGGAAATTGCCAATATTCACAAACTGCATTTCTTCATGGAATTTACATGTTTATGTCATTTGTTTTGTGTATTAAGACAGGTGGGTGCATTCTAATAATTGCATTCTAATATTTTTTTGTGTGTAGCCACATTGAAACCCTCACTGCTATTATCATTCAGGTTTACAGCAAGCTAAATTGTCCTGTCATTTTATCACCCAGAGCTTTATTCACTTTTCACTAAGATGTGGTTGGAATTTTAATGGCTCCATTTATTACAGTGCACTGACTGTATCACGTTATCCGCTTTATAAATACTATGAACGTAAGCACTCCTGTGCCTGAGCATTAGGTTTTCTACCTGAATCTCTTCAGTTTTAATTCCCAAGTTCCTTGTGTTCCTGGTTGTTTGAGAAACCGACAGTGAAAGACTCTAAACCCGTAAATGATGTAGAACTGTATTCATCCATTGTAAAGTATAAATCCTCCGTATATGGGACCATGGTGAAAGGGGCAAAAATACAGTAGTAGGCAAAATGCATGCTTATGGCGCTTCACACCGGTATTGGGCGCTTGGTCAAAGCCCTACCAAAACAAATTACTTTCTTAAAGGAGTACTCCAAGTACCATAACCACAACAGGATGCTGTGTCCTGGCAAACCTCAACGTAAGTAGTCAAACTGTTTGCAACTGGTTTGACACATTACCTGGTGTCCACCCAACTGTTCGTTGAGAGCTGGAATCTCCTGATCACTCTCAGCCAGCGAGCCCTGCAGCTCAACAAAGAGAGCTTTCGGCTTTCATGAAGGAGCTGACCGGTAAACAGTTAGCAAATGGCTTAACTACTTATATGGAGGCAATAACCATAACCACAACAGCGTGCTATATAAGTTAACCAGTGGCATAGATGCAAAATGTTTGGTGATTAATCAAAAATCATAAAAAGTGATACAAGTGTAACAACAGCTTTATTTGTTAACTGGAAGGATAATCACAGCAAGCTTTTAAGATATGAATGTTCTTTCTTCAGTCATGGTGTAAAAGCTTTATTTGGTAAACCAGGCCTGAAGAAGGCATGCTAATGTCCAGAAAGCTTGCAGTGTCATTCCTCTCGTGTTTTCTTAATTACTTAATCCCAAAAGTACTTATATTATAGTCAACCTTAAGTGCAGGTTGCAGAATAAAGTTCTTTAGATTTTGTTTGTTTAACATTTTCATATTCCGACATGGTGGAACTCTCATCACACTCCCCATATAATTTATTTTTGAAACTCATTATCCTTATCTAGCTTTACAACATTATCCTTATCTAGCTTTACAATATGTCATTTCCACAGAATGACATATCCCTATTACTTTATTTAGCATTTTACAAAGGAAGTGTTACATCATCATGCTTTATCTTAAAGGAACACTCCACACATCTAAAGCACTTTAACTGGTTGAAGTGCTTTATGTGTGAAGAGTGTGGCCTCTTCTTATTTTCAATTTATAATTTTTATTTAGTTAATTACAACCTTGTCAAACTTGTGCATTGTACACACTTTTGAACAGCGAAGTGTAATGTCCCTCATGAGGGGAGGAATGGGGGAGGGAAATATGGGGGAAGAAAGAGGAGCAGCATAGGGGCAGGTAACAAAGCGTGACTTTGTTGGTCTGCTGCTTTGTTTTCCTGAAACTTTCAACTGGAGAGAACTGGGTGTCTGTGTTCTGGGTACCATGGGTCAATGTTAGGTTGGTTGAGTTCATATCTCCAATCGGGAGATGGGTGGGTTGCCAGACTATGGCCCAGGGTGGTTTGATGCGTTTAATTTGGTTTGGGCTGGTTGGCTGTCTTGAGTTTGTCAATTTGGTGTTTGGGTCGGGGTTGCAAGTCCTTATGTGTGCCCTGCAGCGGCTGAGCGTGCTCATGAGTGTCTCTCTGTTCCCTGGCTTGGACAGCGGTGGTGTCCTTTGTGGGTGCTACTCGTTGGTCGTTAGCCAGTCCTAGTGCTTGCATTAGCGACTCTGGGTCGCCTGCCGATGTTAGTGTTATGGTCTTCTCTCCTCTGTCCAAAAATAGGGATCCCTCTATTCCCCATCGGTATTTCACGGAGTGGTCTCTTAGATGTATAGCCATCAGGGCCAGCTTCCTCTTCTCCACCAGGACCGAGAATGGGATGTCTGCATATATGGCTACTGCATGGTCCTTGTATTGTATGGACCCCATCTCACGTGAGCGGTTCAGGGTCGCCGTCCTCGCCGCGACATCCCTTGTCACCGCAATAATATCTCTGGGGGCGCCATTTGGTGCTGCGGCTGATATCCGCAATCAAAACGCGGATTTAATCATGGGATGCTCAGGGGTGTCTGTAATGGACATGTTGGTAAGTAACTCTTTTAGGTACTTGGGCAGTGTCTCTATTGATGCCTGTTCTGGTATGCCCCTAAAGCGTATATTTTTCTTTCTATGTCTTGACTCCAGAGTGGTCACAACTCTGTGTAGGTGCTGAACTTGGGCGACTAGCCCTTCCACTTTGTCATCTGTGGCTTGTATACTTTTGGTTCTGTGAGCCTCCCTCCCTTCCAGCTCCTTTACTTTTTTATGGACCTGTCCAATTTCGGCCTGTGCTATTTGGAGGTCCACCAGCCAGATCCTCCGGAGGTCAATTAGGAGCCTCTTGATGTCTCCTTTCGTCGAGGGTGCCTCATCCTCGCTCGATGCCGAGGTGGGAGTCGTTGTCCCAGAGCGGGGGGAGATGAGAGGATCTCCCTCTTCTATTGAGGCCTCTGATAGTTCCAGATCACCTCGTGGCTCCGGCACTATTTTGGGCTGCTGTTGCGTTCGTGGTCTCACAAAGGAGAGCCTAATGTCCGGCTGATAGGGAGCCTAGTACAAGGAAGGGTGGCGTCAGACAATAGCAAGGGCTAATGGGAGATTGAGGAGGACAGGGCAGCTAGTTTAAACTGGTCTGGCAGTATCCCTGGGACCACGCCCTGCTGGGGAAACAATAGGACAGGAAAAGGGGGAGGGGGAGAGGCATGGACAAGCAATACATTCAACATACCCTGCACTGATAATGGGCACAGGGTGACCAAAACACAAAAGGGATTTGGGGAGCCACATAAATTGTCTGTCTTCCATCGCCCGTGATGGTGACTACGGTAACATATCTTTCCCCCTCCCCCAAATGTAGACTAACCAGGTACCAGACCTTCAAACAGTCTGTGCCTGAGTTAGTCGGGTATCAAGTACCAAGAAGTCCATCAATCCTGGCAGCTTCCTCGACAAAGTTCCACATAGTTTGTAAGTTTGTCCCGGTAGGGCACATGGAGCCCTTATAACCGGTCAGTCCGTGGAAGTCTGGTTTGGGCAAGCCAGACTGGGCTTCCTCGTCACCCTGTGCTCCTAATAATCACAGCGTGACTTAGACATAAGAGGGGGCTTGGAAGTGAAGAAAGGGAGTTCCCAGTAAATCTGCTATCGCCCCCCAACCAGACTTAAACCTATGCCTATATGACTCCAGTCTTAGGGGGCCACCGTGACACCCACACACCCCAATAGCGAATCTGGAACCCTGTGTCTCCCGCCCAGGATCGTTTCCAGCAAATTACTCCCCCTTCGGAAGGAGACCAATACAGGAGAACCCAGACGAGTTGACTCCAAAGTTAGTCAGTACATCCAGCCCACCAAGGCCTTCACCAAATAAATTGCCCATGCAAGAGCAGCACTCACCCAGCCGACCTCTGCATCTACCGAAACATATACCTGGTGATGCTTGCCCACTGTCCCATCTTCCTGGATCTCTCTCAGCCACTGGACCACTACTGACATGGGGTTGGGGATAGGATCTCACTATCCTGCCTTCCTGGGAACCACAGGTAGAGACCATAGTCCTATACACCTGTACTGGATAGAGATCCTCCAGTGCTTGTAGAGAAGGGATGAGGTTAGCTCTTCCGTGGGGCCAGTAGTATGTGATGTCTCAGGCTTGTGTATTACCAGTGGGGTTGATCTTCTTGCTCTCTGGCATCACTGCTACTTGGGGGCAGAGGCCAGCAGCGCTCTGTCCACATGCCAGCGCTTCAGCTGGGGCGTTGGTGTACTCCTCAAGTTCCATCACCGAAAGGCTGTCCTCCCCACTCTAAAATTCTGGCATTACTGCAAGTTGGGGGTATGAGGCACTTCAGCACTGGGCCCTCTTAACAGCATTATAGGCCACCAGGCAAAGCAGTGCACTGGGGCTTGCCTAAACAACCACTCGCAGGAATAACAATTATTAACAAAATGACGCTTATATTTATTGATACCTGCAATAAATGCAATACATACATATAATACATACACGCAGACCGCTGAATACACACAGTGTGTAGAGGGTTACAGTGTGTGTGTGTGGGGTGCAGTGTGTTTGTAGGGGGTGCACTGTCTGTGGTGGTGATAAGGGAGCAAGTGTATATTGTTTTATTATTTATATATAAAAAGAAAAAACAGCTTCATATCCCCCCCTTATTTCATCTTTCCTTTTGCCAGGGAGGGGAAACTTTGCACTGCCTGGTGGTCCGGTGGTGAGCAGAGAGCTTTAGCCTGCAGCTCCTCTGGCTGTAGGCTAACTTCACTCCTCCCATGGTAACGCTCGGCAATGCTCTGAACTGCCCGCTTGCGGGAGGGACACACAGCCTCCCAACTCCTCCTCTCCTCTCACATGGAAGGTCTTTGATCTCCCCACCGGCCCAAGAAGGCAGACATTTAGGCTGGTTGTAGCTTCCTGTCGGCTTTGTCCCATGGTCATCTTTGTGGGATCCCTATGCTCGTGGGGCCCCTGGGCACTGCCCAGCATGCTCATGTGGAAAAATGGCATTGCTACGGCAGGCTTAACTATTTATGTTTAGACCTATGGGAGAATTAAGATATACATGTACCTTGCTTCTTTCGGGATCACTAATGTAAATGCTGCATTTTTTCTATATTCATTATATTCTTCTAAGTAAGGATAGTAGAATAACTTCTCTTTCCATACCATCGAAATTTGAACTCTTTCCATACATCTAAATAGAGTTTAGGGATTAATAAATTGTGCCTTCCCTTGTTTATATTTAAATCTAGTTCTAATTATATCGAATATATATTCATTAAATTCTATTTTGTATTTCGAATTCTATATTCTATATTTAATTGAATTCTAATTATATATATATATATATAGATATTCTTATTTATTGAATTCTATTCTATATTGTAATATTCAATCTAATCTTTCAATTTAATCTATTTGAATACTCTGGCGACCCATTTCTATTTCTATTCTATATTATAAGATCTAATTCAATTCTCTAATCTAATCCATTGGAACTATTTCTTAAATTAAACCGATGAGAGTGATTTCTAAAATTGATTAAACACTCGTTTTTGAGATATTTGATTAAAAAGAGGAGAAAAATAGGTATTATGGATATTTTACATCATATGGAATATTTGAAAGAATGCAACATAAATTGGGATATCACTCTTTGTTCACCTCATAAATGTGTGTGCTCTTTTATTTTTATTTCATTTTTTATTTTTATTTTATTTTTTTATTTTTTTTATTTATTTTTTAACTTTTATTATTTTTTATTTTTTATTTTTATATTGTTATTTTTTATTTTTTATATATATACTTTTTATATATTTTTTTAGATATATTTTTAAATATTATTATTATTCATTATTTTATTTTTATTGTTCATTTTTTTAATTTATTTTTTATCTTTGATTATTATTTAATTTATTTTATTTAACCTTTAATTAAGTGTTCTTGCATAGCAAGACCACTTATTGTTATCTCACATATATATTATTATTCTTATTATAGCCAAATTTGCCACCCTAACTCCTCCCACAGTTTTTACACTACATAGACAAAAATTTACCAAAACGTGCAGATTGTTCCCGATCGGATTGCTATTACTTTGTGGAGCGTTTCGCCGAATGGTTCACGGAATATCGTCGTTCTTGTGGCGAAATTTGTCCCATAGGAATGAATGGCAAAGCTAGAGTGGGAGCTGGCAAAAGCTGGAAAATCAGGACATGATTTCTAAACTGCCACCACTCCCTTATTTTCAGGCCCACCTACACAAATCTTATATCAAAACGTTCAGCTATCCCTGCTGCCACTAAACATGTCAGCGGCTAAGCCATAGTCCTGATAGTTTTCACAATATAATCATTTGTTTGCAACTAACGCCGTCCATTGACATTCATTGAAACTTCCCTCTACAAAGCTCAAATTTGAAGTGCAATTTCTAAACTGTGACTGTGCCTTCATTTTTAATACTTCAGAGAAATACTATGCATCGAAATGTAGGTCTGGGTCTTGTGATTCTCACAATATAAAGCTCTTCGCTGTAGGAGTTATAGTTTTTAAGATACGACCGTTTGAAGATGGCAACCGCCAAAATACTCTGACCTGTCAAGGCTGCAGCAGCAAGTGATGTCATAGACAGGGCCTTTTGAACACCTGCTAATGTTTTTTATAAATGTATGGTTTAATGTAACTGTGCAACAACGTTGCAATTAAATGTGCTATATAAATGATAACAGTTACTCCGCCCACTCCAGTTGTAGACTACTGGTGGAGGCAAGAAAACTAGCTTTTCTAGTTTATTTTATATATTTATACAGTTTGTATAAGTTTTATTAGAATTGAGTTTGGTGTATTATGAGTAACTTCCATGTAATTAGAATTCTGTAGTGCCATTTGAAGTGTGTAACCTTCCCCCACTCTCTTTTTTCTACCTCCGGTCCATATATACTGAATTTATGCCCCTTGAAAGAGACTCTGTAAAAGAAAAAGAGATGTGTGACTTGTGAATTGAGGATTTTGAGTACTTCCGGGTTTCGGCGGTGGAACGCATGCGAGATGGACGGGCGCATAGGATGACGTCATAGAAACTGGCCGCCGGACCGAAAACACCTGGATCGAATAAAGAGTTTTGTGGACATTGGGAGGGGTATAAAGGGTGGAGGAGGGAAGGTTTTTTTTTTATATTGTTCATTTGTATGCTGTCATTTCTGGTCACTGAAGTCCCTGAGGAAGTCCTACATACGGACGAAACGCGTAGGACCCCTGGTGGTGACAGTGAGAATACATCCATTGTTTTATATTTAGATGTAAGTGATTAAATTATTTTTTTCTACATTTTTAAATGTGTACTACAGTTCTATATATTTTTTCTTTTTGAGCACACACCTCTTAATTGCCCCATGAGCGTTTAAAAGTGGTGGAAGAACTTTTCCTGGAAAAGAATTTATGCTGAAAAAGAAATTTATTTTCAAGGCATTCTTATTTCAACGAAAGTGTGAGTGGCCACTTGTCATTTATACATTTGGTTCATTTCATACACACAGTTATGCGCTATGCATTTTTCTTGTTATTCATTTAGCAGATCATCCCCTCTTTTGCTACATATTAACTATTTATGTGTATGGAGTATTCCTTTAAGCAAGCTGGTTATTTTATGGGGCACAAAGGTATTTCTTACTTGAAACATCTGCCTTGTTTTTTACGAATACTTGGTCTGGATTTCCAAAAATCATCCCGATCTGCCCAGGAACATTTAGCCCAAGTTTTGCAAAGCAGCGTCTGAACATCTAAATGTCTACCAGATTTCAGGCTGTCCAAATAAAAACCAAACTGAAATCCAGCTCTAGGTTAATATTAGTGATGTCGCGAACCCGAAAATTTCGGTTCGCAAACGCGAACTTCCGCAAATGTTCGCGAACCGGCGAACCGCCCGAACCGCCATAGACTTCAATGGGCAGGCGAATTTTAAAACACACAGGGACTCTTTCTGGCCACAATAGTGATGGAAAAGTTGTTTCAAGGGGACTAACACCTGGACTGTGGCATGCCGGAGGGGGATCCATGGCAAAACTCCCATGGAAAATTACACAGTTGATACAGAGTCTGGTTTTAATCCATAAAGGGCAGAAATCACCTAACATTCCTAAATCACAATCAATATGGATTGACACCTGACATATGACATATTGACACCTTGACATATGGATTGACACCTGTCCTCAGAGCCCCTGATGCACACGGACACAGAGCAGAATAGGGACTGGTCCCCACATAGGGTCACTTGGCAGATATGGATTGACAGCTGTCCTAAGGATCCCTGATACACACTGACACAGAGCAGAATAGGGAATGTTACCCCAACATCGGGTCACTTGGCAGATATGGATTGACACCTGTCCTAGGATCCCTGATACACACTGACACAGAGCAGAATAGGGACTGTTCCCCCTACATAGGGTCACTTGGCAGATATGGATTGACACCTGTCCTCAGAGCCCCTGATACACACTGACACAGAGCAGAATAGGGACTGGTCCCCCTACATCGGGTCACTTGGCAGATATGGATTGACACCTTGTTACAAACTGCTATTTGTAACGGGCCCTTTAAATGGCAAATTGCCCTGCTTCCCTGGGTTGTGGAGAAGCCTATTTGCCAGCCTCCTCCCGCATGACTATGGCCCCTGGGAGATTGTGAAAATGTATGCACTTTTATTTGGTGTGTATGGCCCTTTAAGACTGTCGGTGGGCATATTGGGGCTTATGGACTCTTTATGTGACTGGTGCTGGCCCTTTAAACACCTTTTTTGGGACATCAGGAAGATTGGGACACTGCCCCTTTAAGGCCGTGTCCCCAGACTTGTTGGGGACACTGCCCCTTTAAGACGGTGTCCCCTGTGTCCCCAGACCTGGTGCAAACCCTTTGTGCCTGCCTGGCTAATTCCCACTTGGTTCAGTAAATGGGGCTTACTGAACCAAGTACCACACAGGCAGACCACCCAGAAGTGGAAGTGTGCAGGCAATTTACCTCCCAGAAGCTGCGGTTAACCGCAGCTTAATTGACAATGCTGGGAGGTCTTTGTTCTTTGCCGATGGGATCAGTCGTTTTCAGCCTGAAATAGACCGACCTCACAGCCCAAATCTATGGAACTGTTTTGGGCAGGAAAATGTGCTTGCGGTCGGTCATAAAGGGACCTCCAGCTAACTTTTTAACCCCTGGATGGATTTGGCTGATTTTTGGTTATGTTTATGTTTTAAGTGTGCTGATTCCAAATATGTAATTATGAAGATGGGATGTGTAGTTTTAAAGTTACAGGGTATGGCTAAAAACTGTATTTTTACTGCCTGTGTTTAATTATGTTAATCTCTTCCCAAACGTCATTTCGTTCAAAGTGGAGAGAATGTTAAAAATATATATTTTTGTTCGGAGTGTGAGAAATGCTTTTCAGCCGCTTCTAATCTTAAGCATCATTTGAGGAGCCATACAGGAGAGAAACCTTATTTGTGGTGTGTTTAGTATTGTTCTGATCAGTTTAATACCTTCCGCGTCTCCTATCAGTGGACGTGTATATGGCAGCCCATTTTGTCAGATTCAAGTTCTTGTGCCCCACAGTTCAAAATAACATTCAAATGACAATTCATGACAGATCACACAAGTGAATAGCCCTGCCAACGTCTTCTCAGAATTTTTAGTTTTCTATGAAGAAATAGAAATGCAAGAGCAGAATAGAGACTGTTCAGTTTAATACCTTCAGCGTCTCCTATCAGTGGACGTGTACACGGCATTGATTTTTGTAACAGGGAGATGGAAGAAGAGGCTTGGTCGGTCCTCTTACTGCAAATTTGGGGCACTGCGCGGTCAAGCTAATGTGACACCAGATAGGAGTGGTGTGTTTAGTACTATTTTTATCAGTTTAATACCTTCAGCGTCTCCTATCAGTGGACGTGTACACGGCATTGATTTTTGTAACAGGGAGATGGAAGAAGATGCTTGGTTGGTCCTCCTAACTGGAGACTGTGTTGCTGTACAGGTGGCAGGTGGAGCCATTTATAAAGTACACACTGCTTTATAAAGCCATTTATAAAGTACACACTGGCGGCTTGAACCCTAGTTGGTGGCGGATAAGTCACGCAAGTCAACCGGCATTCAGAGCTAAAATACAGCAGCGTGTGGACCATTTTTAGCCAAGGCAGCTCATCTCATCAGGCCTTTTTTACATAGGGTCACTTGGCAGATATGGATTGACACCTGTCCTCAGAGACCATGATACACACTGACACAGAGCAGAATAGGGACTGTTCCTCCTACATAGGGTCACTTGGCAGATATGGATTGACACCTGTCCTCAGAGCCCCTGATACACACTGACACAGATCAGAATAGGGAATGTTACCCCAACATAGGGTCACTTGGCAGATATGGATTGACACCTGTCCTAAGGATCCCTGATACACACTGATACACACCTACTTGGATAGTATAGACATTTTTAGCAGCTCCTGGCCCGAACACCTGACCCACATAGGAGCCGTAATAGACCGGATTAGGGAGTCCGGACTGACCCTAAAGCCCAGTAAGTGCCATATAGGAACGTGTAAAAACCTCCCCAAGATAGTAGTATGGGCCCCAGAATGTGAACAGGCCTTCCAACAGCTCAAGACGGCGCTCATTAAATCACCTGTACTTTCTTCTCCTGATCCAACTAAACACTTTCTCGTCCATACAGACGCTTCTATGCTTGGATTGGGAGCAGTATTGAGCCAAGTCGGAGCAGATGGTGGCTAGCAACCCGGGGCTTATCTAAGCCGTAAACTTTTGCACAGCGAAGTATATTCACTGCCATTGAAAAGGAGTGCATAGCGGTGGTGTGGGCCCTCAAAAAGCTGCAACCTACTTGTATGGACAACCGTTTACCTTACTCACAGATCACAACAAATTTGGGGCACTGCGCGTGCAATCTAATGTGCCACCAGATAGGAGTGGTGTGTTTAGTACTATTGTTATCAGTTTAATCACTGTTACGTCCCCTATCCGTTGATGTAGAGCAAGACGCAGCAGCAGAAGAGGACTCAGCCGAGGAGGTTATGGAAGAGGATGCAGTAGGAGGAGTAGAGGAGGTGGCAGCGTACTGGCAGAGTACACGCTGTAGGGCTGACACACCTGCTTTAAGATAACTAACTGCTATTCAATCTATAATTGATGTTTGTTTCACAGGCAGAAAGTGCCCTAAAACATGGCGGCTTGAACCCTAGTTGGTGGCGGATAAGTCACGCAAGTCAACCGGCATTCAGAGCTAAAATACAGCAGCGTGTGGACCATTTTTAGCCCAAGGCAGCTCATCTCATCAGGCCTTTTTTAATCTAATGTATCGTCCAGTGTCAGTCCCTTCGGGATCCATCCCTCATTCATCTTAATAAAGGTGAGGTAATCTAGACTTTTTTGACCTAGGCGACTTCTCTTCTCAGTGACAATACCTCCTGCTGCACTGAAGGTCCTTTCTGACAGGACACTTGAAGCGGGGCAGGCCAGAAGTTCTATCGCAAATTGGGATAGCTCAGGCCACAGGTCAAGCCTGCACACCCAGTAGTCAAGGGGTTCATCGCTCCTCAGAGTGTCGATATCTGCAGTTAAGGCGAGGTAGTCTGCTACCTGTCGGTCGAGTCGCTCTCTGAGGGTGGATCCCAAAGGGCTGTGGCGATGCGTAGGACTTAAAAAGGTCTGCATGTCCTCCATCAACAACACGTCTCTAAAGCGTCCTGTCCTTGCCGGCGTGGTCATGGGAGGAGGAGGATGACTTCCACCTCTCCCCCTGTTAGATTCCCGTTGTGCTGTGACATCACCCTTATACGCTGTGTAAAGCATACTTTTCAATTTATTTTGCAAATGCTGCATCCTTTCATACTTGTTGTAATTCGGTAACATTTCCGCCACTTTCTGCTTATACCGGGGGTCTAGTAGCGTGGACACCCAGTACAGGTCGTTCTCCTTCAGCCTTTTTATACGAGGGTCCCTCAACAGGCACGACAGCATGAAAGACCCCATTTGCACAAGGTTGGATGCCGAGCTACTCATTTCCGTTCCTCCTCCTCACTGATGTCAATGAAGGTATTTTCTTCCCCCCAGCCACGTACAACACCACGGGTACCAGATAGGTGACAACGAGCACCCTGGGATGCCTGTTGTGGTTGGTCTTGCTACTCCTCTTCCTCCTCCTCAAAGCCACATTCCTCCTCTGACTCCTCTTCCTCACAATCCTCTTCCAGCGTTGCCGCAGGTCCAGCAAGCGATGCTGATAAGGCTGTTTCTGGAGGTGATGTTGACCACAACTCTTCCTCTTCCTCTTCGCTCATCTACGGCCTGATCCAGCACTCTTCGCAGGGCACGCTCCAGGAAGAAAACAAATGGTATGATGTCGCTGATGGTGCCTTCGGTGCGACTGACTAAATTTGTCACCTCCTCAAAGGACGCATGAGCCTACAGGCATTGCGCATGAGCGTCCAGTAACGTGGCAAAAAAATTCCCAGCTCCCCAGAGGCTGTCCTAGCACCCCGGTCATACAAATATTCATTAACGGCTTTTTCTTGTTGGAGCAGGCGGTCGAACATTAGGAGTGTTGAATTCCAACGTGTCGGGCTGTCGCAAATCAAGCGCCTCACTGGCATGTTGTTTTAGCCGCTGGATATCGGCAAAGTGAGCCATGGCCGTGTAGGAACGCCTGAAATGGCCACACACCTTCCTGGCCTGCTTCAGGACGTCCTGTAAGCCTATGTACTTATACCAAAGCGTTATGCGATCCAGATTACACACGCGCGCGTAATTGCCATGCGGCACATGTGACAACGCTTAACTTCAATGCGCTAACAAATTTGTTCCGTTGTCACAAACCACTTTGCCGATATCCAGTCGCTGAGGAGTCAGCCACTTTTCCACCTGTGCGTTCAGGGCAGACAGGAGTGCTTGTCCGGTGTGACTCTCTGCTTTCAAGCAAGTCAAACCCAAGACGGCGTGACACTGCCGTATCGGGATGTGGAATAGTACCTGGGGAGCTGGGGGGGTGCCGTTGATGTGGAGCAAGACGCAGCAGCAGAAGAGGACTCAGCCGAGGAGGTTATGGAAGAGGATGGAGTAGGAGGAGTAGAGGAGGTGGCAACAGGACTGCCTGCAAGTCGTGGCGGTGTCACCAACTCCTCTGCAGAGCCATGCATTCCATGCTTGGCAGCAGTCAGCAGGTTTACCCAATGCGCAGTGTAGGTGATATACCTGCCCTGACCATGCTTTGCAGACCAGGTATCAGTGGTCAAATGGACCCTTGCCCCAACACTGTGTGCTAGAGATGCTATTACTTCCTTTTGCACAATTGAGTACAGGTTGGGGATTGCCTTTTGCGAAAAGTAATTTCGGCCGGGTACCTTCCACTGCGGTGTCCCAATAGCTACAAATTTTTGAACGCCTCAGACTCCACCAGCTTGTATGGTAAAAGCTGGCGGGCTAATAGTTCGGACAAGCCAGCGGTCAGACGCTGGGCAAGGGGGTGACTTTCTGACATTGTCTTCTTAAGCTCAAACATGTCCTTGACAGACACATGACTGTGGGAAGATGAGCGTGAACTGCTCAAGGCGGGAGGCGGAGTGGCGGATGGTTGAGAGGGAACAAGGAGGACAGCAGTGGTTGACGTGGCTGAAGATACTGGACTAGGAGGGAGGCTGGCTGACTTAGAGTAGGCGAGCTGCTTGTACTCATGTGTTGATCCGTCTGTGATGTGAGATCATGTGCCTACATGAAAGCAGTACCCTAGGTGGGTGTTGGACTTCCCCACACGACTCAGTTTCTTTGGCACAGGTTACCAAATAGCATACAGCTGTTGTCAGAGAGCAGACACACCAAAAAAATTCCACACTGCTGAGCTCTGCAATAGCGGCATTCTGGTGGTGGACACAGCATGCTGATTGGCGTATGTCGAACGACCCGGGTGTGATGCATGCTGTCTGACTGTGCCACTAGCTCCCTGCGACGACCTCCCCCTGCTTCCAACTCGTCTCCTCCTCCTCCCTGTCTCCCCATCTGAACTTTCGCCCTGTTCTTCTTCTTGACGAGCGGGCACCCACGTGACATCCATGAACGCATCGTCATCATCAACCGCTTCACTTGTATCTGACAACTCAGCAAAGGAAGCAGCAGCGGGTACAACATCATCATCATCACACCGTACGTCCATGTGTGTAATGCTGCCTGCCTGAAACATATCCCTGTTATCTACATCCTCTGGCAATAATGGTTGCGCATCACTCATTTCTTCAAACGGATGTGTGAATAACTCCTCTGACATACCAACTGAAGCGTCTGTGGTGCTAGTTTTGGTGGTGGCGGCAGGCGGGTGAGTGGTATCTTGAGAGGTGCCTG
>OW240914.1:129522792-129600990 GCA_933207985.1 Pelobates cultripes | reverse complement strand
GACTGAGAAATAAAATGTACCTGGTTGGAACAGTTCCTACGTATCCTTGGGAACTGTCCTTTGAGTATGTTAGTCAACCAGGGCCGATGATGGCAACTCTCTAATTCAATATAACTATTAAAATCAACTTCCTTAACCCCTTAAGGACCACACTTCTGGAATAAAAGGGAATCATGACATGTCACACATGTCATGTGTCCTTAAGGGGTTAAAAAAAAGTGTGAGTCATGAAAACATTTAGAATTATAAATATTTAAATCTAAAAAGTCAATACTCGAATACTCACACTTTTAGTAAGAGAAATCCCCCAATTATTTGACTGTAACTATTTATTTTATCTTGAATACTCTACTAATAAGATAGACATCTTGGGCATTTTGTTACCTTGTGAGATGTATTGGTCTTATCTGTTTTCGTACCCAAAGGCTAGTCCTTGTACAAAATAAAGAATTACATATGTTACTTTGTGTCCTGTGTGAATTTGTTTAGGGATCCTAATAAGAGTCTTCTGACCTGTTGGTTGGCTGCATGATCCCTCTAGTCCACCACAAGTCAAAAAGAGAGCTAGGCCTAAGAGCAGTGAGTGCCTTTATAAAGGCAAGAGCTAATCACATTACAGGCAGAATTATCAATACCTGCCTGGGAAAGAAACTGAAGAGACAAAGGCAGAGGGCACAATACTAGCCTGCAGTCCGGTCAAGTGGAAGAGTTCCAGAGAGACCCCAGTCAAGCTTCGGCGACTGGGTCTGAAGTGCTCCAGAATCCCCTGTGGCAAGATATAAACTTCCTTCTTTAGCTTCTCATACTTCTACTGGTCTTAATACCGAATTTGGTATTAATAATATTGTAAATCTCCAGTAGCCTTAAACTCATATCATAGTAGAAACACCTGAAATAATATCTGATTAGTTTTATACTTTGGTTGATTCAGTTTACCATTTCACTCATGATACTGCTTGTGCTATGCTATGTTCTCAAGTTCAGTCTGATCTCACTATAGACCTTAAAAGTCAGTTACAAAGTTTTTGGTCTTTTAGATGGCTGGCTTCCTTGAGCCTTAATGCTTCAAAATATGTGACTACTTATATGACCTCTTGATCTCCATGATGAAGTTTAATTTGAATGTTTTACTATGGGGTAGGATTTGTCATTTTAGATTGCTGTTAAATGTGTGTACATCTTTTGTATTATAAGATGAATGAAAACAATTATTATAACAAATAAAAAAATCTGTGACTACTCTCGCAAGGACTCCTCTTTTGTGGTGGGAAGTTCTATTATCTGACTGCACATCTGAACTATGTTTCATTCATGCACTGATACCATGGGCAGGCAAAGATGCTATTATTCATTGTTTAGCTGCTATTGGTAAACCTTCAATTGTTCATTAGTATTGCCTTAACTTTCAAATCAGTGGGTAACCCAGGGCACAGAAAGTTTGAATTGGACACTTGTAGAAGTTTCTTTGTGTCATTCTAATACAAATTCTTATATCTGTTCCACATCTCGGTAAAAAACTCAGTAAATTACTGTTAAAGGAGCACTATATGGTCAGGAACACAAACATGTATTCCTGACCCTATAGGGTTAAAACCACCATTTAGCCCCCCTGGTCCCCTCATGCCTCCCTAAATATAGTAAATCTTACTTGTATTCAAGCCTGAAGCTGCTGGCTTTGTCAATGTTTCCTTTTGACCTGCCCACTGCCTGCTGATATCAGCAGAAGTGGTAGCCTGATCCATTCACAATACTTCCCCATAGGATTGGCTGAGACTGACAAAGAGGCAGATCAGGGGCAGAGCCAGCATGATTCAAACACAGCCCTGGCCAATCAGTATCTCATAGAGATAAATTGAATCAATGAATCTCTATGAGGAAAGTTCTGTGTCTGCATGCAGAGGGAGGAGACACTGAATGTTTGGATGCGTTTTAGGCAGCCATGACCCAGGAAGGATCTCTAACAGCCATCTGAGGAGTGGCCAGTGAAGGTATCACATGGCTGTAATGTAAACATTGCATTTTCTCTGAAAAGACAGTGTTTACAGCAAAAAGCCTGAAGGTAATGATTCTACTCGCCAGAACAAATTCAATAAGCTGCAGTTGTTCTGGTGACTATAGTGTCCCTTTAAGCTAAATATTCCATGAAGTCTTGGTGGACAGAGGTTTATGGGACATCTTCAGTGGTCCCACAGAAAAAGATGAGAGTTGTTTCAGTTTATTCCTGGCATTATGAGGGTTTGGTACAAAAACAGCTTATCTCAGTGCGTGAATGATTTTATCTTTGTAATTAAAATGAATATCAACTCCAACCTGCAATGTTCCTTTAAAATATCAGGATATGGAGAGTACACCATTGCAAAGTTAGCAAATATATGAAAAGATAATTATTCATGATAGTCATTTTGCAACCTTCTGAAGATGCTAACATATAAACAAGTTGTTTTTCAAAAAGAAAAACATCTCTCACAGGGTTATTCACTAAAGTTGGAGAATTTTCAGGAATCCAAGGTAAATTTTAAATTTAAGGCCAAAATAGCTAAACTGAAAATTGTATTTTATTTATTTATTTATTTATTTATTTATTGCCAGATTCACTCAGAATTCTCACTTTAGACAATAACCCTGTTTCATTAATACACCACCCACTCCCTTTTTCTCCAGACTAAAACACATATGCCTCTTTGTTCAATTGTTGGGTGGATACAACATTTACACATTTTTGTTAGAGATATGATAAGGAAATAGTCTATTATTGTTCTTCAACAGGTTTTGTGTCCAACTTTATGTATTTAGCTAGCTGGCAGTTAATGGGTTATACACTGATTAAATAGACTCTGACAGGTGGGTTTTCATGCTGGCTCTAAGCAATAACCTTTCACCAATATATTCATATCTCAATAAGGCAGTGAAGGTTAATTTTTAACATGTTTTTTTTATTATATTCAGTCACACCATTTATGCACTGGTTTAATTAGGCAAAAAAGTACACTTCTACAGATTAAGATTATCCCAAAATAAAATGTTAATAAAATTATGTAGAAAACAGAAAAGACCAATACATCTCACAAGGTAACAATATGCCCAAAATGTCTATCTTATTAGTAGAGTATTCAAGATAACAAAATAACTAGTTACAGTCAAATAATTGGGGGATTTCTCTTACTAAAAGTGTGAGTATTCGAGTATTGACTTTTTAGATTTAAATATTTATATTTGTAAATGTTTTCATGACTCACACTTTTCTTTTAAGGAAGTTGATATTAATAGTTATATTGAATTAGAGAGTTGCCATCATCATACCTGGTTGTCTAACATACCCAAAGGACAGTTCCCAAGGATACCAGGTACATTTTATTTCTCATTCAAACATCCTAAAAAAACAGTTTGAACAGAAGGGATATGACAGTAAGGATTTACAAAACAATATATAAGCAGTTGCAATTTTGGACAGATCACCTTTGTTGAAATATAAAAATAAAGAAAAAACAGAGAAAAATAGTGATCAAATCCCTTTTATCTTTAATTTTTCCAGTAAATTGGGCACTGTTAAGAAAATAATTAATAAGAATTGGCATATTCTTAAAAATGCAAGATAGGTCAAAAAATGAAATTTATTTTTAGAGGTGCAAAAAAAGAGCTTTGTAGAGACAGAAATTCCAAGAAATTTTCTCACAGATTGGTCACAGGAACAAAAAGGTTTTAATTTATGATATTTGGAGAACATTGAATCCTGACAAAAAAGAATTCACTCATTACTCATGATTATGTCATATAGTGATAGTATAAAAAAAAATGTAAAGAGATTAAAATTAATAAGTTAACTATATCAGACCATTACCCAGTAATGATGGAAATTGCTATGGAATATATCATGCAGAGGGGTAATTGGAAACTTAGAGATTCTATACTGAATGATAAGAAAAATCTGGAAGAAATGGGGGCGGAGCCTGACCTCGGAGCTGCACAGACGTGCATGCCGTGAGCTTCTGCCGAGCAGGTGGAATTCGAGGCTAAATCGATGGCTATAGAACCCACAGCACAACCAGGGTGCTCTACCCACACTGGGGGTGCACCGCTGAACAGAATGATGCATTGCAGATGCCCGTCGGAACCGGGTAGCCGGCACGACGTGTCTGGCCTAATGGCGATGGAGCGGCCGCTCTCCCTGGGGCCGGACCCACCAAGCCACACTGACGATCCCCCCCCCGGACCGGTGGGGGTTATCCCGGTCAGCACTGCCCAGCTCCCATCCGACCGCATACCATGCATAGCGGACACATGGCGGAGCCCAGACCACACAAGATGGCGGAGGCCCCTATACAGACATTGCAAATCCCCAGCCAAACGCATGAGTCAAACCTCGATTACTTTGACTCCAGGCCGGAGGCAATCTTTCAAGCCCACTGGGACAAGCTGCAGGCAAGTACTACTATTAACCAACCTGCACAAGGTACGAAGAGAGGCCCACTGAGGATGGCAGGAAAACTTCCCACTCACCCAGGCAACACAATATGCCACCCACCGTACACCCAGGCTGAAAGCCACCAGAGTCATGACCACCAGACGTCTCCCGCACAGGAGGAAGAACTCTGGCAGCGGGCGGTAGAAGCCATCTCGACCTCCCGCCCGCCCCGTGGAGGGCATAGCCTCGACCACTCAGAGGTCTCGGGCCAGTAGACTACTGAAGCTGGCTTCCGAGAGGGCCGGGGGCTGGGGGAACCTGCAGGTTCGTTGCCCTCCAGCCTGTCAGGACTGCCGCGCGGATCTCTCCCGCCTGCCGACCACAGGAGTGGGCTAAGCGCACCATTTTGGGGTCTGGGTCTCCATACACCTGCAGAGGTCACCCGTCCTGAACGGGCCCACAGACGGAGTCCCCCTACAACCGCCTCAACCACACGACATGCCCTGACCCCCACACATAATCACCGCTCCTTCCCATGCTGAGTATGGACTACACAGCGGATCCTATAAAGGAAAAGCACTGTGGACATTGCTCAGAAAACTCCCTTACCATAATAGACGCTATCCAGCTCCAAGTGAAACCTAGTGGGCCGACAGCTACAGTCAGAATTGCAGGCAGCAATGCTGGCGTTTGTAACCGTCAAGACTTCTCTTAGCCTCCCACCATATTAGTTAAAGCAAAATGGGCTTAATATCGTGTCTAGCTAGTCATAGGGACTGTAGCTCCAGTTACCCCAGCTACTACAGTTAACAAATGTATACTTAAGCATATTTACTTGTAATAGCTTTGTTTTAGCCTGAACCTAGTTTGTTGGCAGGTATGCTACGGTTACCTTATGCTGTAGCCTCTCCTACGACCTCACAATTTAACTACTTAATGTGTGCCTAAACTACTGCATAATCTAAGGATTCTCGTATAACAGTCTACCTAGATAGGCATCGCTACCAGAATAGCTTGTTTATAACATAATATTTCAAAAATGTGCTGATATTCACATGCCATGAGTGAACTACTGGGTTTAAATCTTTTAATTATGCTGTCGTGGCACTGACAAACGTTTTGTTATTCCCTGCACAAAGAAAAATAAAGAATTATAAAAAAAAAAAAAAATCTGGAAGAAATAATATTGAACTTTAATCTATATTTTAAAGAAATTAATATGGGGAATATATGGGCTGCATATAAATGTGTAATTCGAGGATGCATAATTAAAATAGAGGCCTATAATAAAAAACAAAATTACCAATCTCTGGCAGATCTGTATCTGAAAATAGATAATTTAGAGAAAATCTTCCCTAAGTAACAAGGAAATATCAATGAGATAGAACAAACTAAGAATAAAATTAGAGATTTGATGATGGAAAGAGCAAATAAAACTCTAATTAAATGGAAACAGAAGTGGTTCTATCTTGGGAATAGAGCGGATAAATTCCTATCAAACCAACTTTAAAAAACTAACTTAAGGGAGAGAATTGTTGAAATAATATCAAATAGCCTCCGCATTCAGAGAGTATTATTCATCTCTATATAACATAGGTGGGGGGAAAAAAATGAGCAAATTTTGGAATATTTAAAAAAAAGTCAAAGATGTCAATCTTAGACGAAAATCATAGGGAAGCAATGGAAAATCCAATTGAATTGAAAGAAGTCATCTATGTTATTAATAATCTAAAAAAAGAATAAAGCACCGGGCTCAGATGGCTTTTCTAGTTATTTCTATAAAAAAAAATGTCACACATTATTTCTCTGTATTTAACAAAAGCTTTCAACGAAATCTTGGAAAATAAACCTTTTCCTAGTGAATTACTTCAAGCGATTATTATTACAATTCCCAAACCGGGGAAAGATGTGAAACAGGTACCAAACTATAGACCTATTTCCTTAATTAATAGTGATTTTAAAATCTTTTCTACAATTTTAGCTAACAGAATTAAAAAGGTAATACCACTTATAATCCATAAAAATCAAGTTGGATTTGTTAGTGGATGCCATTCACATGGGAATACAAGGAAAATTATAGATGTTGTTGATTATGCTCAGAATAATGATATCCCTATGGTAACTCTCTCTCTGGATGCGGAAAAGGCATTTGATCGGGTAGACTGGGTATTTTTGGAACAAATTCTTCAAAATTTTAATTTTGGAGATAATATAATAAAATTTATTATGGCCTTATACTCTGAACCTACAGCTAAAATAGTGAGGCAGGGTTTTTCATCCCATTGGTTTGGACTCAGGAATGGTACCAGACAAGGCTGCCCTCCTTTATATTATGACTCTAGAACCTCTGGCAGCAAGAATTAGAAGCAATAGAGAAATTGTGGGTATTTTAATTGGCAATATCGATTATAAAGCATGTTTATATGCAGATGATATTCTGTTAAGATTAACTCAACCTGAAAACTCGATAGAATCTCTCTTAAAAGAGATTCAAATATATGGGGACTACTCTAATTATAAACTTAACATCAATAAATCACAAGCAATGCTGTTAGGAGTTAATGAAGATAGAATGACCACACTTAAAGATACATTTCCATTTATGTGGCAGGACAAGAGTATCGACTCTTTGGGGGATAAAAATTGCAAAAAAATCCTCCCAATTAATAGAACTTAATTATCAAGAACTCCTAAATGACATCTATAAAAAATAAAAAAATTAGTGAATGGAAAAAACTTCCCATATCATGGATGGGTAAATTAAATATTAAATCCTATATTTTACCTAAATGGCTTTATAAGTTAAGATTAATCCCTTTACAATTGCCTCCTTTTTACTGTTCACAATTTCAAACGGCCGTGGAAAAATTTATTTGGTCAAACAAAAAGCCAAGAATCTCAAAAAAAGATTCTGTATGGCAATAAAGCTACAGGAGGAATGGGTTTTCCCAAAATGTGGCTGTTTAGTCAAACTTATGCAATGCTGCATTTACATGCTATACACTCGAATGTGTCCAGATTAGAAGTGTGGTATAATATTGAGCAATAGATCTTGGATATGAAGAACTATAGCAATATTTTATGGTTGAATAACTTAACAGTATAAAAAATCATAGATAATTCCAAAGGCAATTGTGTTGTTAAAAAACATTATCTCTTTTTGGACCAAGCTAAAAAATTCCATAAGTATAAAGGATAAAATAATAAAACATGTACCCATAGAAATAATCAGATATAACTTTTCAGAAATGAATAAGTTGAAATGGTTTAATAATGGAAATTTAAAGGTGGAGGATTTTCTAGAGGGTATGAAGCTTAAAACTTATGAACAATTAATAATGGAACATGCGGTACCCCCTCAGAATTATTTTTATTTGTTCCGCATTAAAAAATTTATAAAAGAACACCTTATAACTACATTAAAGCCAAAGGTTATGGAAATATTAGAGGATATTTTTGTTACACACTCTAATAAAAATATCCTTAAAAAAGTTCACAGCTTTTTTAAAGTTGTGGGAAAAGAAGAGAAAGTGAAACCACATACTACATGGTCTAAAGATCTTGGAATAGATATACATATAACTACATGGGGAAAAGTTGGATGCAGATTGGGAAAATCACACATTGCCTAAATATTAAAGAACTTCATTATAAAATAATGCGTAGATGGCATTATGTTCCCACAAAATTGCATAAAATTGAATAAGTGAAGGAACATCCCTCCACATTTGGTGGTCTTGTAGTTTGGTTAATAAAATATGGATTAAAATTTTTCAACTAATATCAGAGATTCTAAACTTGGAAATCAAGGCTTCTCCAGAAAGGGCTATGTTACATATAAACCTGGACAATATAAAAAAAAATAAATGGGAAATTCTTGACTATCCAGTTATTTATGGCTATGAAACTGGTTATTTCAAGATTGTGGAAGGAAAAACAGGAAATCCCCCTGATAGCAGTTTTGAATCAAATGCACTTTCAGTGTATGATGGAGAAAGGTTACTTTATGGTGTTTCAAAGTTATGGTTCATATAAAAAGACATGGGATCCCTGGCTTAGAACATATCCAGATAGGAGTAATGTATAAATTGCTTTTTCTTTTAGGTCTTTGGAATGTGGTGGAAGGCTTCAACTCTGGGTCACGCAAGCATTGTCTTTTGTCATTTGTCCTTTGTTTGGTGTTATTGTAGATAGGGTGTTCCCTAAAGGATATAAATATGACATGTTATGTCAATTAATAGAAAGGAAAATGATTAATGAATGTCTTATATGAATACCTTTCTACTGTCTGATTGTAAGTTTGTGTTATTTATGATGTAAAAAATGTTATAAAGAATAAATTAAAAAAAAAAAAAAAAAAATCGGTATTGTGTGCCGCAGGTCATGCTACCGGGTGTTAGGGAGCACTTATATAGCTGCAGACTAGCGCCCGGTGGCATCAACCTCTACACGCAAAGAGCACAGAGAGCCGCCCCCCACCCATTGAAAAAGCCGGCAATGCAAGGGAGCATTGCTCGATCGCTCCCGGTGGGGGGGGCATAGCGATGCAAGGAGTATCGCAATGAAGGAGCCTGGGACACATGGAGAACCAATGTGAAATTAAGGTAAGAGGGAAACTTTATAGTGTGTATATAGATGTATCTCCCATGTAGTTCTTTTACAAAAAGTCTGTACTTATGATTGTTCTTTTTTTTTGTTGCTAGCAAATAAGATATGTTTCCAGTAGTAATGTTGTCTTGTTGATATGATGCTCTGTCTTGAGAGTATATCTAGGTATTCTTCCCTTGGGAGTGAAACATCAGTGGTTTTATTTATCAAATAGTCTTATCCTCTATCCTATGGATTTTATAATCATATTTTGCTATTCTCTATCCAATGATTCTTGGTAGATTTGCACATGAGACTACTACCACTTGCCAGACATATATTCTATTTTGAAATATTTTCAAAACTGTCCCGTCTAGATTCTTAGTCCATGTAGGCATATCTTTATTTACATGGTATTTATGTGTGCTGTAATTAAAATGTGACATATCATACACATTTTATACTATTCCATATATCTTCTTTATTTTACCCAATAAATAATAAAAAAAAAGTTTTAAAGAATGTGTGTCTGCCTGCTTCAGTCAGTGTGTGTGAGTGTGTTTGTGTGTCTGCTTGGGACATTGTGTGTGTGTGTTTGTGTGTCTGCTTGGGTTAGTTTTTTTGTCTGATAGGGTGTCTGTTTGGGCCAGTGTGTGTGTCAGTCTACACAAGTCATTTATGTCTGCTTGAGTCAGCGTGTGTCACTATGGATGGGCAGGGAATGTGTTTGTGCATTGGTCACTAAATGTGATTGTGTGGACCATTGAGTATGAGTGAGTGAATGAGTGTGTGCATGAGAGTGTGTGTGTATGTATGTATGTATCAGTGATTGCATTTGGGCAGAAAGGACCATTTTCATAAAATATATATATTTTAAATCAATACTTTTAAAGGAACACTATAGTGTTAGTTATTAAAAAAAAACTGTATTCCAAATACTATAGTGCATCAGTCTCTACTTTCAAGCACCCCTCTACCTTCTCCCCCCACCTCCAACCATAAAAAAAGGGGGGGTTGGAGATTTACTTACTCTTATTTACATTTTTCAAGCACCAAGAATCCCTCTGCACTGCTTGCCTCCATACCTCGCTTAATGTCACTGATGGGACAATGCTGGTCCAATCCAATGTTCCTCATACAGGAGCATTGGGGACCTGATTTGCATAAGTGGCAAGCGGTATGCACTTCCAACAGCGGAGGTGTCACTATTGGCTGTCAGTGTCAGCTACTAGAGGCATGTTTAAACCTTCATGGTAAGGCAATGTTTTATCTTGTTGGGTTAAACCTACAGGACCACTGTGGAGTGAATGGGACGGCAAATTTTTTTTTGCCTAGGGCGGCAATAATCCTTGCACCGGCCCTGCGTGTGTGTCTGTATGGGTCAGTGTGTGTCTGCATGGATCAGTATCTGCGTGTCTGATAAATCTCTGTGTGTCTGCATAGGTCAGTGTGTATGGCAATCTGCTTGAGTCAGTGTGTGCGCGCGTGTCAGTCTGCATAGGTCAGTGTGTACGTCAGTTTGCATGGGTCAGTGCATGTGTCAGTCTGCATAGGTTATTGTGTGTGTGTGTGTGTGTTTGCCAGTCTGCATGGGTCGGTGTGTGCCAGTCTGCATTGGTCGGTGTGTGTGTGTCAGTCTGCTTGGGACAGTGTGTGCCAGTCTGCATGAATCAGTATGTGTCTACTTGAGTCAGTGTGAGTGGGTGGGGCAAATGGGCCAGTGGAGCACACACATCCCTTCCAACCTCACTCAAGTTTTCACTCTTTACTTCTCTCTCATGCTGGCCAGGGTGCAATCTGCTTTAACCTTCCCGTTGCATGTCCCCAGCTCTTTTTTACCTGTGTCAAGACTCTGTTTCTAGAGTATCGCAGAGCCAGACTTTCCAATACACTACTCACTAGATCCAAGCTCAAGGGGGACTTGTGCCTTCCCGATAATTTCTTATATTACAAGGTGGTCTATCTGTAAATGATACTTGAGCGATCCACTCTGGGTCTTTCCAAGTCATGGTTTTTTTTTATCGGAAATACACTCACTCCTTTAGCTCTGTTCTCCCTTCTGTGGCTCCCTGATCCTACAGGGACAGATTTCTGCAGGCGCATCCTTCTATTCTAACCACATTATGGATTTGGAGACAGTGCATCTTAGGTCATGCTCTATTCACTTCACCTTCCCCCTTGATCTCTCTTTTGGATAATCCACTATTTCCCTCCAGCACAATATGCCTCTTTGCTCCCATCTCTGAATCTTCCGCACCCCCTCAGAATGTATAACTTCCTGCATTCCTTTTTTGGTACACACTCCATATCACCTTCAATTTATTTCCGTTAGGTAAAACTATCTCATTTTGTCTCCGCTATACTGAGCTCGGGGAGATGTCCTGGGACCTGTGTACCATTGAAGTACTCAGTCTATGTACTCAAGCCCTGGAACACTGTATCTCACAGGTTAACTATTACTGGCATCCTCTTCCTCTGCTTTATCTTTACTCCCGTTCTACACAAAATTATGGAAGGAGGCTCTTCATAAAACTATCGATGAAGATCACTTGAAATGGGTGACCCATAAATTTTCTATCAGTACACGCTATCATGAATCGTGCTACAAACTGCTCACCTTTTGGTATAATACACCAGGGAAGCTATCTCACATGTACACGACAGTGGATCCTGAATGCTGGAGCTTGTACCCTTCTTCACATTTGGAAGTAATGTCCACAGGCGGATCCTGTTCTGTTAGACTCACCCACTCCATTAGAATGTGGATATGGAAGCACCCTCCATGCAAGGACTGGATCCTCAGAGTGGGAGAGATTCACTCTTACGAGCAACTTATTCTTGGGACCGCGGAGAACCCCTACATTGATACATCATGGATTCATTGGCTTTCTGAAAGGTCGGCTGCCACCAGGGAGAGTGTGATCTAGGTTAGTGAGTTTATTCCTTTCGTTTCTGCACGTGGTATTCTGGTGACATCTGCAAAGGTTATGTTGCTTTATTGCTATTATAGTAGTTTAGCATATACAAGTAATTCATATAAATAACACAGTAAAATAATATCAAGAGAAGCATAAAGGTAACGGCAAACCTGTGATAGATGTTAGATGGTGTGTTAAAGTCTGGCGGTACTCCAGCCAGGCAGCTCAATTCAGACCCGATACAGCACCTTTAACTCACCTTTAACTCAGCCTGTGTCAGCAATGGAATGGAAAGGGGACTAGGTTGGGTACCTCCCAGGAGTGGTTGCATGAGGACCTCCAGCGTCGCCAGAATCCCCATAGGAAAGCATTGAGTAATGGGGAGATCCTAATGCGTGCAAGGGACATCAGCGCTGGATTCAGGTAAGTGTCTGAAGGGGTTTTAACCCCTTCAGCGACGTCGGGTGAGGGGGCAGGAGGGAGGGGTTTGTTTTCCTGGCACTAGAGAATCCATTTAATTTTATTCTTGCAATGTATGACTGTTATGCAGTATAGACATGTTGTCTGTCAACAATGATAAATTTTGTGTGCCCCGTAAAGCGTTGGCCAGCTGCCAGATAATTAACCCTCAAAGATTATGTAACCCCTGCCAGTTGGAAAATGGGGGAAAAAAAATCTTTTTTATCCGAGCCTGCATTTGAAGCATTCGATCGGGGCAAAATTTAAGCCCATTTATGTGCACTTGAATAGTGTGAACAATGTCTGGATTTTGATGTTCAAATAGGCCCGTATACAGCTGAATGGTTTTGATACACACACACCATTCTGACTTTGGGGAATACCCGCATTAGTTTTAATCTTCTCATAAATGGTCTGATGTTGAACCAGAGGATGGTGCCAGCAGTCTGTCAGTGAAACCACTATAGTGGTATGTCTTAGTTGTGCTGTTTAGTAGAGTGCCCCTTTCAGCCCTCACTGGCTGCTGTTGTGTAGAATCAAAATAGCTACATGAGTACCTACAGCAAATCAGAAACTAAGATTCAAACAAATTAGCCACTGTCCAATATAGAGGAAATGGCTGTTTGATCTGAATGATGTAAGTCTGTGTCACAAGGGAGTCCAGGTTAGTAAAACGGTACATGTTTTATTAACACGTTAACAATTTTGACGCTAATCCATAAGAACCTTGACTGGACAAAGTAAAGGTCAGGAACATCAGCTGGCCCATCCAGTGATACATTCTATAATTATGAGAAACTGAAATTGAGTATCTGAACCCTTAAAGTGAACAGCCACCAGATTAGCTAAGTAAACAAACCCAATGGGTGCTAGGTATTTGCACAGTACTTGCTGTGAGGGATTAGCAGCAGAGGTGGAATTTCCATTTCAGATTCTGTTTCTGCATTTTAGCAATCGAGTTGCAATCCTCTCTCTACGTTCAATGTCACATCTAATCTTTTACCAATGATGAGACACATGTAACACTCTGCAATCACCCTGTCATGCACTGGTGTATAGCCATACTGTGTAGCCTGCCTCCTCTCTGTGATTTGGTGTTAGTTTGTAGGACAGGGGTTACAGAGGAAGTACTCAGCCTGTTTAGGCCAGCCCATTCTGTGTGTACAAGAGCGAGCCAAGCACTGAACCTCTTTCACAGAGCCTCACACAGGCTGCAACAATGTGGCTGTACCTCATCACAGGGCTTGTGCTGTTCCTCGTCGTCCTGAAGAAGTGGTTTGGAAGCCGGGGACCCAACCCGCTTGCTGTGGACACCAGGAAACCACCTAAACCGCTGGTATTTGATAAAGCACTGAGAAGAAAAGTGATTAAAAATGGTAAATAAAATGACTGCCTGTCACCTTGAAATACAGGATGAGCAATTACTGCTTGTTTCTACCTGCTGTAACGTAACACCTAACAATCGATTAGATTGTTAAGATCTCATGTTTTGCCTGATATTCTACTCTCATTGTCTATGTTCATTATCCCTGTCAGTAAGAGGGAGCATCTCATTCATTTGCCCATATTTTAGTACAGTATCCCTATCTAATTCAAACAATACAACTCCCTAACCTGGCTGGTTTTGTTATATAACAGTGATTATATGTAAAAAGAAATGCACACCCTACCAAGGAGGACACATTTTAAACAATAGTAAATCCTTTAGATTGTAAGCACACGGGCTATCTAGCAAATCACTTTGTATGAAAGAACTTCAATGGCTCGATATCCGCTTACGGGCATGGCCCTCTCTACCGTCTGTATTTGTCTGTGTATATTGTACGTCCTCCACTAATTGTACAGCACCGCAGAATCTGTTGGCGCTTTATAAATACCAGTAATAAAGAAAATAAATAAATGTCTATTTATTTATGTAGCGCAGACCTGACCCACCAGATGTTGCTGAACTACAA
The DNA here is from genome assembly GCA_933207985.1 of Pelobates cultripes. NCBI lineage: Eukaryota > Metazoa > Chordata > Amphibia > Anura > Pelobatidae > Pelobates > Pelobates cultripes. The sequence goes on along the minus strand of OW240914.1, from coordinate 129,586,669 downwards.
CTCTCATGTTGTTTTTTATAAATTTTTTCTTAGCTGATTGGTATAGTCACAGCATGTGATACATAATTAGTCATGTATTAGTTACCGGTACACCGGCTTATTATGTTCAGATGCCAAATAGGCATAGTTCAGTTTAGGAACTTGGCAGATCCTCACATTGGGGTCGCTGAGCCTCACCTTTAACCAGGGGATGCAAGGCTGCATTTTTATTTATTGATTTGCTAATAAAGTGTTTTACCAGGGAGTACATAGGGATATATACACAGAGGGTAAGAACGTGACCAGTTAATGTGTAAATTGGTTTACAATACCACAGATCTGAAAAACAAATCTAGCTGGTATGTGTTAATTATACTCCCCTACCTCATAGATGTTTTACTATGTTTTCTATTAGTGATTGCACTTTATGCAATTGGAGCGGGACTGTATAATTTTGTCCACGTGCCTGTAGGTTAACTAGGTGTTTGTGAAAGCAATATAATTAACATAGCACTAAGCACTTTATATGTGTTCGTAAGAAGAACAGTTTATAGAAATGTTATTATTTTGTAAGCTTTTTAAAGTTAGTATGTTATGCTGTACATTACAAAATAATGTTATATATCTCTTTAGACTGAAAAGGGTAAATCATATTGTACCTTGTCTTTTACTGCTACTTCCTCTTACTTGTTCTTCAGTCAACAATATATACATAAAGTAAATAAAAATAATATTCCCCTTTTGTTTGCACCGGTATCTTTCTTCCTTTTGTTTTTATCCATTCCTTCTTTCTTGTCCATTTTTTTTAAGTATGTTTGCATGTCTGTTTACCATCTCACATCTTGCTCAGAGCACATCTTTAATGCCATTTATGTGCTTGTATATTTATTAATTAAATCTTTTTTTTTTCTCGCAGTTTTCTCTCCAGATAAAATACCTCAGAATCTGGATGCCATTGTCATTGGCAGTGGTATTGGAGGACAGGGAGCCGCTGCTCTCCTTGCCAGAGCTGGAAAACGGGTTCTCGTTCTGGAGCAACTCGGTAAATTGGGTGGAAGCTGTCACACTTTCAACGAAAAGGGCTATGAATTTGATGTTGGTGAGTATGAAGAACGTGAGCAAGTATTCACCGGCACATCTGGCAGTCCAGCATGTGTGGACTAAATTGCCCAGTCAACCTCCTAATAACATGAATAACCGGTTGTGATGAACATAGACAATAAGTCAAGTAGTTGTGTGGATTTTCGTGACAGGAGACAGGGGTGGATTTTCACTAATGTAGTCTAGGTACGTGCTCTAATGGCTGATTTCTGAGCATGCTTTTTGGAAGTATTGACAAAATGCCACCGACTGATACCTCTGCAACATCAGATGACAGGATAACTTGCCACAGATTGTTATTGAATGGATAAACACCATATAACAGAACACCAGAATTCCTTACAACAGCATTCAATCCCAATGTCAGTATACAGTGTAGATACACAATCCTCTGGAGAGTTTATGAATGGGCATATTTTGAAATAATGTTAAATAATGTACAGTAATCAAATTCTGAGGGTTTCCTGGGTAGAATAACAAATCATTTATCTTTTTCCTCTCAGGTATCCATTACATTGGACAGATGAATGAGCAGTCTCCAACACGAATATTGATAGATCAACTGACTGATGGGCAGCTTCAGTGGGCAAAGATGGATGACCCGTTCGATGTAGTGCTTATAGGGAACTTGGAGAATGCTCGTCGCTACAACATGCCTGTCGGGCAGCAGCCGTATACAGAGGAGCTGATAAAGGCTTTCCCAGGGGAAAAGAAAGCCATCCAAAACTTCATGAAGCTGGTGAAGGTTAGTCTAATGAGTGGCAAACATGGCTGTCATTATGAGAGGAACAATGTATGCATGATCTGTGTATTGTGGTACCAAACCACTCTTCATGCATCCTTAATGGTTCAGGCTTATCAATATCCCAACTATAACATAACTAGCAAAATATCAAATTCAAAATCAATGGGACAACCTTTGTGTCTAAATGCAGTGTCTGGGATTAGTTGCAGAATGTGGAGCAACCACTGAGTCCCTGTGCTTTCTGAATTATCTCCACAGGTGGAACAGAACGCTATAGATGTGCATGAATGTATTCTGAGCTCAACCCCAAGATTGGTCAAATGGTTCTTATTGGCCCTCAAATACTACATATTTTATTTATTCTGTTTAACCTAGAGTGACACATACAGTTATAGTTATACTGTCCAGTATAAGTCCAGCTTTGTCTGTGTTTATAACATTCTGTGTTAAAGTGTTTTATTTGAAATAGATAGCGTCCCTTCTTTTTCTACCACTCCCATCTCCCTGACATGAAAAGGGACCATAGATACCAATTACCATTTCGTTTTACAGAAGGTATCTGGCCGAGTCTCAGATATGGTTGTCCTGAAGATGTTGCCACTGCCACTTGCACGGTTCCTGTGCCGCATTGGCCTTGTGAAACTGATCTCTCCGTTTTTCCGGTATGCTAGCCGCAGTGTGTCCAACGTCATCAATGAGCTGACTGACAACAAAGAGCTGAGAACTGTATTAAGTTACATCTTTGGAACATATGGTATGACATGGCACATGACTCAGGTGCTTATAGGTGCACTAAATCTGTCTGGTTAATCCTTTCCTGTTTCCCTGCACCTCTTGTCTCAACTCCCCTTCATTACTTTTAGATTGCAAGCTCACATGCTATCTTGCAGCATACTTTGGATACAGTTGCTATAAGATTTTAAGCTTACAGAATCTCTCTGTTTCTCTTGTATTTGTATGTCTCAAGTGTTATATTTGCTTCCCCTAATTAAAATCTGTTGGTGCTTTATAAATACAAAATCATAATAATGATGATGGTGATTTAAAATGATTTATTGTGTAATTGTGGGAGGGGTTACCCGGCGATAAAAACACGGGCCACCCCTCTCACTTGACTGTTAACGCCGGGTTCAGCCAGAACCTTGGACTTCCTGGTCAACTCACCAGGACATCACTCCCACATGGTCTCGCTACAGGTCAAGTCCCCCCTGCTCCGGTCCACAACATCCCACCGCAGCAGACCTCCTTGCCTTACCTACGTTGGGGCTTCTCTTCCCGCTGATCGTGCCTGGCTATAGGTGCCGCAGCAACTCCTACCTCCACACTGCTTCTGGGTTCCACTTCTGGGTTCCAGATTCCGGGGTCATGAACCGTGAGTTTTCCTGAATGGTTCTCTCACGCTTCATTCGTCTGGCGCACGGCGTTCGTTAAATGAATACTCATTTATACCTTTCATTCATACTGAATTCAACCGTACGAATCACCATACCCAACATTAATACCACATCTACCGGTGATATTCATGATTACACCATTATTCAATACTATTCTATGTTTCAGCTTCTGTTACCAGATTCACTGCCACTTACTCTTAGGTTCTACTACCCCCAAATCTGCCGTTAGGTTACGATAATTACGATAATTACAATAATTAGTAATTACTATGTATATGTTGCCTGGGGCATACTTCCTACTTGGTTATTTTCCTCTAAACATGTCACTCATGTTATTACTACTACCCATACGTTGTGTACTATTCTAGACTGACAGCTCATATGTGTATGTTAACTATTTATGAATGTTTATATGTACAGTTGTTTTCACGTTGGGGCAAATTACAGCCGTATTGTTCCCCCTCACTGTACTGACAATTTGCCTAACTACTAAACTGTCATGTCATTCTCCCCATACCCTGGGTATGTATGGACAAATTCCTCGCAGAAAATCAAGCATGCTGATCCATTCCGCACCATAACTCTTACTCCTAAAACCCCTACGCCCATAAGTTAAACACTATTCTTACATGCTAATTATATAGGCCTAAATGTTTTTCAACCATCAGCATATGTTTCTAATCTTGTCTCTTCCTACGTCGAGGGTATGGCATTTTTGTCTCCAGCATGTTCGGGTCCAGTACTCTGTCCCCTACAAGCATGGTTGATGGCCATTACGGCCTCACGTCAATACTGACACTTGAGCATTCTAGAGGTTTCGGACTAGACTCCTGGTACCAAGTTCTGTACCTATCATCAGGTCATTTGACTCAGCAGGTACGTATTCTATCAAGATATGGTGTTTTCAATCCCTATGTTTACTATGCCGACTCTCATTTATCATCAGTTACACCGCAGGGTATGCCACTGTATATTGTCTATGATACCCAGTTTATTGCTTCTCCTTAAACAACCAGTAACCTCCCAACCGATCAATGACCTACAAATCTCCCCCCCTCCCCATTTGTGTTTCTCCGCATTTTTATTTTCACCCTGTACCTCAGGACTCAAATGTATGTTCAGAAATCCCACAAATTTACAACCTTTCATCAAGCATGTCTTATCATTTTACACTTCTGCTATTCTTTATGAGCTCTCTGCTAAGCTGCTTACAATCCTTCCTAAGTGGCATACACATGGCCATACTCTACTCTAAGGAGGTTACAGTATCCGTCATCATGTATGAAATCCTTACATCTCTTATCAGGCTATTCCAGTTCAGTGTAATTTCAATAATCTGGTGTAACCATGACCACTTACATTGTGATACATACAATTTATTACTTTTCATATAGCCCATTTCCCCGCTACGAAGCTCTTCCATCATTTCCAGCTTACTAGGGTGTGCTACAACCCTGTCATACCTCAGCCCTCCATGAGTTAAGCAGCACGTTACAATTTTTCGGACCCTCAATTGGGTGCTCCCATACGGCATAAGATTTACATTGGGCATAAGTTTCATTTAGCATACATCCTGCCACAACAATCTCTCTACATACGGCCCTCACTAGGCCGTCACTCATACGTTACATACGGCCCACCACGGGCATTCCACTGCAACTCCATTTCGACCCCTCATTTGAGCAATTACGATGATTAAGGTCTCGTCAGGCCACTCATTTTTCTTCCTACACCACCCTCTGTCAGCATACATTTCCCACCCATAGACACTTGCTGGAGCTCCAAAGTTAATTTCCTGCTAATAAAATATGTGTACAACATACTCTCACATTTACAATTGGTCCTTCTTATGGATGGACACACAGCGGGAACTCACACATAGATACAACACGTTTAATTACCTTCCCTATCCACATGTTAATGGAACTAAGATTATATACATATTTTGTTACCTTATCTCGATTCTACTATCTATACAAGTCTCCCCATTGTTGATGTCTTAGTCCTTAAACACAACACAGGTACGTTGTGCCCTTTTCTTAATTAACACTTACACCATCCTGGATGCATTCCCATAGGCGTTCCCATTGTGTTGTTAGGTTCCTCTCTATAAGAATCCATTCCCTTGCTCAACCACACTAGTTGGGCCAGGTACGTACGTTCTATATACCTTCCTTAAATTCCTTATGCTCCTATTCCTCTACATTCCTTAGGGATAGATCAACTGGCTGAAAAGTGTAGTGGTGCTGGAGTGAGTATCTGTCAAATGCTACCCAGACAACACATCAGATTGTGAAGTTCATCAGGGTTGGTTCTCCCTACTCAGTTACACCATTACGTTCGAAGTTCACTGGCTTGCAACACAGCAACTCTATCTTGTCCGCACACTTATACAGGCTACCTTTCATGGTAGCTGTTGATTTGACTCGATCCCACTTGCTGACATGATACTAAGCACACCATACGCTACCAAACTACCTACAGTATTCCTAAACAATTAGAATTATACTAAATTAGGTCATATTATGGCCTTGTTCCGTTGGGGGCACACCTGACTCTCTGCCAATATCTGCCATTCAAATAACAGAGCTCTGGCCACTACCGACATTGGGCACTTTGGCGTATCATTTTGTCATCACGTATTCGATCATACCTTTGTAGTGTTCATATCCTTTTTGCCACCTCATCCCTAAATTAGCTCACAAATATCACAAACGTATCTCATACCACCTACAGGGATAACCTTATGACAATCAGCAAGATTTCAGGTCTACATACTAGACCAATTATCTGACTCACACAGGACTATATGCCTGTCTTAAGATCACACAATTACTCACAACTTAAATTGCATTACATACGTCAGGACTTTCCCTAACTCGTACACCACTCTTCAGCATTTAGTGAGTCAATCTCATTGTTGGGAACTACTTCCAGCCTTTAGTAATACCCCAGTACACATAATCGAACACTGGGACATAAGAATCTGCTATAACATCTCTCAATAGAGAGAGAGTTGAGGAAGGCGTTTAGGGAATTGGTTAGGTATCATCAACACGTATTATGCGTTGATCCATTCAACTTTTTTCCCTCTTTATTTACAGGCCTAGCCAAACATCGGTGATGGCACACCTCAACCGACTTGTACCACAATACTATTACACGGCTTATTGTCCCGACTACAAATATATATATATATATATATATATATATATATATATATATATAATCCAGCACACTGCCTATCTACAAACAGCAACACCTAATCTAGACAAAAAATAATGGGTCCTACTCTAACAGCCAAATATAATGTAACTAAACCCCCTTTTTATTTTTTTTGCCTAGATTAGGTATTTTTAAAAAACAAACAAAATCTGTCAGCACTAAATTTGCTGTTTAGTAGATAAGGGAGTGCGCTGTGTGCTGGATTTTCATTTTTATTGTACTTATTGGCTCCCAGCAGCACCCTATTTATTCATGTTTAGGTGAGTGCAGCCATCCTCTTATATATAAATATATATAGACTTTTTTTTATTATTATTTTTAATTCTTTATTGGTATACAATCCTTAGTTTAACAAATAAACCTGTTAATATCAAGTAGCCCAAGTTACCTTCTTTTGCCAATGGTATGCCAGTTGGGGGCTGCTATTTTCTTTACCAAACATGCTACGAACCCAGCAAATCAATCTGTGAAAAATGAAAGATTAAAAACTTAGATTGACAACTATATAACTTCGCACTAGAGCCAGTGGTATTTTGTAAAGTTTAAAGATGCCTCCTTCCCCTTAGACATCCTAGACATATGAGCCATTTAACAATCAAGACTGATAAGGGCTTCTGATTGAGGTGTGTTGTGTTTTTTTAACTTTGCTGCACACTTGTCTTTTAAAAATGTTATACGCAAATATGTGAGAAAATGTGGGGTTTTGTTTTATTCTTCTTTTTATATTTTATGTATACTTCATGTTGCAGTGGGTGTGTGTATAATATGTATAGGTGTACTTAAAGAAAAAGTTTAGCATTTACAGTGGAACAAACACATAGCAGATGTTCTAGGCTTTGTAATAGTTCTGAAGTTGGATAATTGCCTCAGTCATTAAGGGGTTGAGGACGGGTACAGGAAAGCATGTATGATTGTTGTGAAGATAGGAAATGGAGACTAATGAACCTTGTATGGGCGAGGTTAGGTGGAGTACTAGAATGGTCATATTCTATTATCCATTTATCCACCTGAATTTCCAGAGGGGTGAGATAGAAACATCTGAATGGAATATTGAAAAACTTGATTTTTGATATATATTCATTTATGGAAAAGGCAGAGCTATCATTAAATAAACAACCACATTGATGTAATTGGACTCCGTTGTGCTAATTTATGCAACTGGGGATTTATTGGTTAAGTGATGGTAAGTGATTGGGTAAGTGATGGTGGAGTTTGGTAACTAATATAATTTCTATATTCACTCAGGTGTGTTCCCAGATAAAGCCAGCTTTGCCCTTCATGCTGTGCTCATTGATCACTTCCTGCGTGGGGGTTGGTACCCTACCGGTGGCGCCAGTGAAATTACCTTCCATCTTGTTCCCACAATTGAAAGAGCAGGAGGAGCCGTGCTGTCAAAAGTCACAGTGGATAAAATCCTGGTCAATGGAGAGAGGAGAGCTTATGGTAAGGAAAGAAAAATGGCAGAAATTGTTATAAGGGGGACACTTTTCCTAAATCTGAAATGTTATGCCCAGGTAAAATTAGTTTTAAACATTTACTATATATAATTCGATCATATTGTACTTTTCATTCTTATTTTCTTTTTTCTTTTTTTTTTTTTTTTATTCTTTTGACACAGGTCATAGCCTTAATAGAAAACATTACATGAGATAAGCATTTGTATGAGCTGAGGGAATTTGGTTTTAGGTTGTAGGTGCTAGCGCTTTGTCTTAGGCCTTTTGTGCCTAGGGATATAGCAATATAGCCAATGGGATCAATAGTTTGCTATAGGCAGTAAGGTTGGAGATGCTTAGAGTAGAATAGTGATATAGCGATATGGGCTTCCGACCAGGGTCAGATGGGATGCATTTCACCTGTAGTAGGGGCAGATAGACATTACGCCAGTACAGTGTAAAATTACCCCATAACCCCAGGGTGTGGGGGGATCTTATCCATTAGACAATTATAGGGACAATTTTTAAAATGCTGTAAAGTAAATTGTTAAATGGCTTGCGTGAGTGAGAAACATGGTGTAGCATATAATCCATGGAAAGTAAACACTGGAGAGAAGAGTTCTGCTCGCAGTTTACCTTACCCCATACAAAGGTAAGTTCAAGCCACTCTTCTCCATCAGGTAGTGGCCACTGTGGGGGCCTCTGTCCCAGACCGTCAGGGGACGAACGGTGTCAACTTTGTGGGATCCCAGGCTGTATTGGGTGCCACTGGGGTACTTGGTCCCACAAGGGACAAGGAGTCCCGCTGTAGCCACAAGGTTGGCAGGAGATCTATAGCGCCTTGCATGTCTTGAACATTGGACGAGGAATCGCAGTGGTGGACTAGCAGTGTGCAAGGTTGCCTCCACTGGTATTTGATGTTATGCAAGCGAAGGAGAGCTGTGAAGGCTTAAGTGAGCGGCACCAGGCCAGAGTGGACCCTGATAGATCTGCATAAAAATGAGAGCTGCATGTTCTCAAATGGATATGGTGATCTGTCTCTGTGACTCTGGAAGCGCACCAGAAGGTCCCTTGGTGCTACGGTCGGAGTTTTGGCTGGCCGTGGAACATCCCCTCCAGGGCCATTTGTTTAGACTGTGTAGGAGACAAGAGGGCCAACATAAGTCGCCTAATAAAGTGTGGTACCTCGGCCTCCGGTATGTCCTCTCCAATTCCCCTGATCTTGACATTCAGGCTTCGCCTTTGATCTTCCAATTGTGCAAATTTCAGATCGAATTTATGATTCTGCTGCTGCAGGTCGTGCACTGCTTGTTGCAGAAGCGTTGTATTATGCGTGTTTCGGCGGGAGTCTTCCTCCAGAGTACTCAGACGGCTTGTCAGGCCCTGCAGGTCTCTGAGGATCTGGGCCATATCAGCCTCTGCTCTATTTATGAAGTCGTCTGAGATGTCAGAGCAGTCGTCGGCATAGTTGGCCATATTTGTGCCCATGACGCTGTGAGTTTGCTTCCATAGGTCTCCGATATTTACAATTTGCCAGGGTTTGTCGAGCTTAGGGTTTTTTGACCCATCTTGCTATCTGCAATTTGGGGGTCTGTTGGGCACCGTTTCTGAGGAGTTTGGGCTATGGTAGAGGGTCCAAAGTGGCTGTTTAGTGCAGAGCTTAGGTGGCCATTCAGTCAGTAGCTTGGCTCCACCCCCTTATTTTTTTTATTTTATTTTTTTATTCTTCTTTTCCTCTACATGGACATTTTTTGTTTAAAAAAAATATCCTCTTTTGAACTGCTTGTCCTACTTACTCCCTTTTCTTCCAGTTTGTTTATTTTGTGTCCACCTTATAAGTATTTGTATTCTTTATCTTTACTTTGTTCGCAGGGACATTTGTGATCCTTAAAATGCCACTTACGTGATTTCTAACACAAAAGTTCCTTATGTTAAACTGGGAGACACGGTTCTGTATGTCCATAGGTACTTCACCTCTGCCTGGTCACCTTATTGCAGTACTCCCAGATCACAACCCTGAAAAGATATCTCTCAAATCTCATGAAGGCATTGAGGAACCCTCCAATGTTAGGGAGACTACTCATTGCTTTCTTTTTATTTACAGTTCTGAGATTTTTCTGTAAACCTGCGCTTCCACGTACAAAAATAGCAAGACCTCTTTTTCTATAGATTAAACCGGTGACCCACAAAATGCGTTTTAGGTACTCTGCAATTCTATGATTTTAATACATCTGTAACATATTTGACGCTATATTAATATTCCCAAATGTTTTGCAGGTGTTGTTGTGAAAGCAAAGGGACATGAACCCATGAATATTTTTGCCCCCATTGTGATTTCTGATGCTGGTATTTTCAACACATATGAAAAACTTCTACCCTCTGAAATGGAAGCATTGCCAGGTTTGTAAGAGTGACTAGGAAAATACTGGGTCTTTGATACTGGGCAAATATAAGCTGCCTAGGATGGGGATTGTAGGACTTTTATGAGAGAGTGTGTGTGTTCGTTCACATAGTGTGATTTAAAGAAAGTCTTTATTGCAGTGTTTTTCAACCTTTTAGTAGTACCCCTGGAGGTCTAAAAAAATCCCACGTTCCTGTGCCTTGAGAAAGTAATTTCTATTGATTTAAATTCCAAATGACACGTGTAGACACTGATAGTTAATCCCATATTGGAGAACTAGTCTGATTAAACACAGTAAAGAATATTTATTTTTAAAATAAATATGACATAATGTGAATATTGTGTATGTAAGAGGAGCGTATGAACTATTAATCTGAACTCTGAAGTATAAACGTCACAAAACGAAAATATACTACACACATAAGTTACATACAGAAGACACTGACACACACACATTTATACATAGAGGACACTGACACACATACACTCACTGACACACACTCTTATAGATTTGACACACACTGACAGACGCATACACACATTCTCTTACACTCATTCACAAATCCTATTTCTTATTTAATTCCATCTGGCCTCCCTACTTTTGGGGGAGCTAGAGTGGACCCTTTACCTGTGGTCCAGTGTGAGACTCGTGTAATATTGCTGTTTCAGCACTGTTCCTTCGCTTGCTGTTTAGTGATGCCGGGGACAGTGTGACGACTTCTCTCTGCATCTCCGCAGGGCATGTGTGGGAGCAGTACTGGAAGAGCACAGAAATTGCAGCTGCCTAGCCGTCTGGCTACAGCACCCCAATACACTGTATTTGGGCAGAGTAGGCACTTGCCATCCAGGTAAGCAGGTGCCTACTCTGCCTTAGCACCTAGTGAGGGCCCTAAATTGGCCAGTTCTTGGTTGAATATGCTGAGGTGAATTAATACTCTTTAAAGACTCCAATTGGGCATTAGTTAGATTATCATACTTTCAGCAGTGCACAATAGCCACTATACTTACCTGGCACTGTCGAGTGCCTGAGATCCTTCAGGTCTGCACTAGTATGCTGAACTTTAGGATTAACAATTCAATTGTCTATACTTAATCACCTTGACAGATTTCATGCCTTACTCATCATAGATTATTTCACATGAATTTTCACTTGTCACTTTCTATAATTCACCCCTCATTCACCCTGAGCAAGTCTGTACAGTTCCAATTAAGGGAATCTTTTGATTCAATTTAGTCCATGGCTGCCCCTCCTTGCCTCAAGCAAAAGCCTCAATTGCCTTTAGTGTGTCAGCCTTATAATAGTTGTTAAGAAAACCATGACTTTCATGAACTAAAAGAAAAATTTGACATCTGATGCCAGCACGCACAGTATGCTGGTTTCAGACACCCACAGACACCCAATTTTTGCACAGCCCGCCAGCTCCGTCCTTTCTATCAAGGAGGCTATCCCTAGAGGTAGAGCTATGTGTGTGCTGTCAGTGCAGGTATATTGGAGGGAACAACCTTAGAGAGACCGTGATAGAGCAGTGTGTTTATTGAGTGCAAATACAAACATTCTATTTAATTTCCTATTCTTTTCATAGTCCTCTCTAATGACATATTTCATGCTTCCTTCAGAGATCCAGAATCAGCTGGGATTGATGAAACACGGACAGGGAGGTTTCAGTCTTTTTATTGGTCTAAAAGGAACAAAAGAGGATCTTAATCTTCCAGCTGCAAATTATATATACCTCCCAAGTACAGACCTGACAAAGTTGTAAGTAGATGTCCTCAGGACCACCATAACATGCATGCTGAATTTTCCTTCTTTATGTTGACTATGTTAATTGGCTGATACTCTCATCTGTCACATTGGAGTAGATTTATCAAAGTGTTCTGTTTTAAACCTTTGTCTAATATAGTAAAAGTGGGGCAATTACCACGGAGACCGTGGAACCAGCAGGTACATTCCATCGGTGACCCCTCCGCTTTTACAATTTTTGCATCACTTTTTAGAAAAGACATGTAACCTGAGAACGCCTAATCCTAAACTTTACATTGTATCTAGTAATGTAAGTCACCCAGTGGAATATAGTATGGCCATTGACTGCCCCAGCATCCCATTTTATTTATCTCAATCCACAACTTGTCATCACTCATAGGAGAGAAAATGCTTAGGTGAATGGGCTTGAAAGTCATATTCCAAAGACCCTGGACTCTATTTGATTCAATACAATCTGTTGGTTAAAGCCTTGTTACAATTATGTGCACTGGCTCTGCAATTTGCAAATATTTGCATATTCTGTGAAATTCAGGCAGATTGCATTGGGATTAGGATTAATGTGTTCCATCATGCTCCTCATCATAATAGCTTTATTTTATTATCTTTTTATTGGTGCCTTTATGCTTTACTATATGTTTATTTTTTCATGTACTGTTTTGAATGCATCACAATAAGTTTAACCTCTTTAATAACATTAGGACGTTTCATGCAGTCCTAAACAAAAGTGGGCTTTTACGCTGTTAGGAACACATGGAATTATTATTATTATTATTTTATTATTTATATAGCGCCATCAAATTCCGTAGCGCTGTACAATGGGTGGACTAACAGACATGTAATTGTAACCAGACAACTGGACGTGCAGCAACAGAGAAGGAGGGCCCTGCTCAATGAGCTTACATTCTAGAGGGGGTGGGGTATAGTGACACAGAGGGTAAAAGTAGGGGTACGAAGTAGGTTGTTAGAAAAGTATTAATTGAGAGCTTAGTAGGTAATTTTTGACAGTTGCAGGAGAGGAGTCATGGAGGGTGAGGGATGAAAACCTGCTAACAGTTTAACTGATATGCTTTCTTTAAGAAGTGAGTGAGTGAGTGGAGACTGGGTGAAATTCTTACGGAGAAGGGAAGGGAGTTCCACAGAAAAGTTGCAGCCCTGGAAAAGTCTTGGAGGTGAGCGTTAGAGGTGGGAGTACGGACAGAGGATATACGTAGGTCTTTGGCAGAGCGTAGGGGCCTCGACGGGACATACTAGTGTATTAGTGAGGATAGGTAGGTTGGAGCAGCATTATGTAGGGACTTGTAAGCAAGCACCAGAATTTTAAATTGAGCCCTATATCTAACTGGAAGCCAGTGCAGGGACTGACAGAGCGGGGAGGCGTGAGAGGTGCGGACGGACAGGAAAATGAGCCTCGCTGCCGCATTCAATATAGATTGCAGCGGTGCAATCTGGGAACACGTAAGACCACTGAGAAGAGTATTGCAGTAGTCCAGTCGAGAGAGAACAAGAGCATGGACCAGCACCTTAGCTGCATCTGGGGTTAAATAGGGGCGGATGCGCGCTATGTTTTTGAGATGGAAGCGACCGGATTTGACGATTGATTGGAGCGGTGAAGGAGAGGTTGGAGTCAAAAAGAACACCCAGGCAGTTAGCCTGCCAGGTAGAGGTGATGGTAGCGCCGTTGACTTGGAGGGAGTCAGACACGGGAGTAGTAACACTTGAGGGAGGAAAGGCCAGAAGTTCTGTTTTGGACAGGTTGAGTTTAAGGTAATGAGCAGCCATCCATTTGGAAATCGAAGAGAGGCAGTCAGAGACACGAGTCAAGATGGGCGGAGAGAGATCAGGAGAGGACAGGTAGATTTGCGTGTCATCCACATAGAAATGATAACAACAGCCAAAGGAGCTGATGAGTTTACCAAGGGAGGCAGTGTAGATAGAGAACAGTAGGGGACCAAGGAACCTTGGGGGACGCCGACAGAGAGTGGTTGGGGGGAAGAGGCAGAGTCAGAGAAAGAAACACTGAAAGAGCGCTGGGAGAGGTAGGAGGAGCACCAGGAGAGAGCAGTATCCCATAGATAGGATAGAGTAATGGCCACGAGATTTAGCAGCAATTAAATCGTTGGATACTTTGGTCACAGCCATTTCGACAGAATGATCAGCGCGGAATCCAGACTGAAGGGGGCCAAGCAGAGAGTTGGTTTCGAGAAAGTCAGTCAATCTGGTGTACACAACTCTCTCGATGATCTTGGTAGCAAATGGGAGTTGCGAGATAGGGCGGTAGTTGGATGGGGAGTTGGGGTCAAGGCTGGGCTTTTTCAGAATTGGGGTTACAGTTGCATGTTTTGAAGGGTGAGGGAAATGTGCCAGAGGAAAGGGAGAGATTGGAAATTTTAGTGAGGGGAAGAACAAGAGAGGGAGACATAGTGCGGATGAGATATGAAGGAATAGGATCGAGGGGAATAGGTGGTGGGGCAGGAGGACCGGAGCAGAGCAGAAACCTCTTCTGCTGTAGCAGGTGCGAATGAGTGTAGAATGGTGGAGGGAGTGGGGTTGGGTGATGTAATGGTAGGGGAAGGAGAGAAATTAGCGATCTCTTCTCTGATTGTAGAGATCTTCTCAGTGAAGTGAGATGCAAAGTTTGTGGCGGACAAGGTGGTAGAAGGAGGGGGATTAAAAGGGCGAAGAAGAACATCAAAAGTGTGAAATAGGTGTTTGGGTTGATGGGACAGTGTACTTATGAGGGTGTTAAAGTAATTTACTTTTGCAGCGGAGAGAGCCAAGCTGTAGGAGTGCAGCATAAATTTATATTGGAGGAAGTCAGATGCAAAGTGTGACTTTCTCCAGGAGCGTTCAGCAGTTCTAGTACATTTTTGCAGGTAACGGGTCAGCTTGGTGTGCCAGGGTTGTAATTGGGGGCGCTTGCTGCGTTTAATTGTAGGAGGTGCCATGATGTCGAGTTGAGAGGATAGAGTTGAGTTGTAGAGTGAGGTAGCTGAGTTAGGGCAAGTTAGATTTGAGATGGGTAAAAGGAGAGTATTGAGTTTGGTGGAGAACTGCTGGAGATCAAGGCAGTTGAGGATTCTGCGAGATTGGAGAGTTGAGGGTGGTGAAATTTTGGTATGGGGTATGCTGATGTCAAATGTTAGTAGATGGTGGTCAGACAAAGAAAATGGAACAGTGGAGAGATTAGAGGGGGTACACAGATTGGTGAAGATGAGGTCAAGAGTGTTTCCTGCTGTATGAATTGCTGAAGTTGTCCTTGCATTTTGGTGTGAGAAGGTTTTAAATCCCTGTTCACACCGGGGAAACTGGTTGATACCCTGGGATTCCCACTGTCAGCTGGAGCCATTTTTTAGAGGCCTCTTAGTATCACCTGAGCTGCATGTAGGGTTCAAAGTGAGCACTGCATATAACCTTGTAAATGAGCGATGGTGTTCAGTTGCTGTTTTTTCCAGCTTTCCCCAGAAAGAAAGACCCCCAGTATCAGAAAACATCCCTGCATTTCCCCCTGCTGACAGTGATCAGCGTTGGGCTGTACCTGCTACCCAGCACCGACCACATAGTGATCGTCCAGGATAGCATGCAGGAGCTGCAGTATGAGAGGAAGATCTCCCCCTCATGCCACAATCACACAGTATAGAGCTATGTGTGATTTGAGAAATCTCTCTGCTAATGTCAGTACTAACGGTATGCCTCTGTGTTAGGGTAAGAGTTAATGCTTGGTTAGGGATAGTGTAGAGTAATAAATTAGGGGTAAGATTAGGATAGGTGTAAGCACAGGGGTAGGGTTGGTATGGCATGGGGCGGGATGGTTGGTACTGGGTTAGCATTAGCTATCAAAAATGCATTTAGATCCTTGCCATATGAGGCATTCATAATCATAACTGGTACATAAATTCATTTTGAGTACATTTTCTTTAGTTTCACTTGATGTGTTAAAAATTATCATAAGCAAAACTGTGAAAAATATTTGGTTTCTATGTATTCATAGTTAATGTTGTGTTATGTATGGGTGCAAACTTAAATTATAGTGGCGCAAATATTGTACGAATTTGACGGGATTTTTTTGGTTCAGAAGTTGGTTGATTGCCTCCATCCTTAATGGGTTAATGTAGCTATTGAAGGTTTGTCCCAGTTTAAAAATAAATAGATCAGCCAGTTTGTTTTTGACAAGTTTATCATTAAATATGAAAAATCTTAAGCACACCAAACATAATTACAATTAAAAAAGTTTAATTATTTAAGAAATGCATATCAACAAAGTACTTATCTGCAAAAACATGCAAATCTATACATAACGGCATCAATAACAATAAAGTGTTCTAGACATATATTGCTTTACCATATACCAACAGACACAAGATATACTGAACTAGAGCTGGAGACTACACAAACCCCAACGTTTCTGCACCTGGCCTTCCTCAGGGGGGAATCTCAAAGCTAATAGTACTTATTCTGAGGGGGCAGAGCCTAACTGTAGAACGGGAAAGATGCACAAAATAATAGCTCCTAACTACAGCGACTTATTTGGGAACAAAAATCGGCACTAATCACAGCAGAGAAGGCAGGATGCAGGCAGGGGAAACCCGGGGGTATCCAACAACCCCAAAAACGAGACCTACAACCCTCGGGAACCCTCAAAGCCACTAGGGCCTACTCATGACCAGGCTGGGGAGAGACAGACACTCTCCCCGACAGCAGAGGCATGCACGGACGCCTCGAAACAATTGCTTCCTCCCCTATGGACTGGTGGGGGATATCCCAGTCCCCCCCGGACTACAGGGGCAGCTCAGCAAAGACTCACCACAAAGCCAAACCTGTACCACAAAGGGGCAACTCGGCAGAAGATGCTTCCAAGATGGCGGCGGACTGGGAGGCCTCCCACATTGCAGCAGACACAGAGCTCCGACTAGCCACAATTTTTGACTCCTTGTGGGAGAAGCTGGAGGCCTACATGCGACCTCCCCGCCCGGTGGCCAAGACAAAGGGCAAGCCACTAAGCCCATATCAGGTGGCTGCTCAGCGGAAAACAAACGCTCCATGTGCCCAGAAGGCCAGCGCCACAGGGGCGCCATCCTAGCTAAACACCCAGGGAGACCCATTACCAGCAAAGGCAACCGGAAACCGACCCACAGGATTAAGAAAGTGAACAAAACAGAATACTCAGACCCTACACACCGACAAACACCGGTCAACAATAGACCAAGCAGGAACAAAGCGACATTTGATCGGCAGTGGAGAAGGCAAGAAACGAGGCCCAAAAAGGCGGCAAAGGCACTCAATCACGTAAGGGGGAATCTCCTGAGCACAAGCAGCGCCCGAGATCGAGACACACCTGGGCACTTAACCGGCACTGTGAAATACCCGCGGCGGGAATCGGCTGACCGGGACACTTATCACTGCAGATGAGATAATCGTTTATACCTCATACTGCCCATATAAGTGACTGGTGATGGATTATTGTTCCTATATGTTTTTTCAGCTAATTTTGCTCCAGCGTGTTACATGTAAGCTGTAGTGGTAATTATAATTCAGTAATATATGCATCAGGCTTCACAGTATGTCTCGTACTGCTGATAGTTTGAATGGCAAGCCTCCATGTGTAAGTGTGTATGGAGATTGTTTTGAATATTTTTATTGTGTGCACAATATAAAGTCATACATCAGATGGGTTTGTGGTAAAGCAAGTGATTGCCCACGCAGGGGCTCAAATATTAGTTTAACACTGCATATACATTTGGTTGCCTGCGTAGAGGCGGAATTGTCCTAGCCTGTGTTTTTGTACACTGGTGGTTGCTTTGTGTTTTATGCTCTTATGTATCGTGTTGCCTTATTAGTTCAATTATAGCATTAAGTAAGTGTTTTATGTTAACTAGAGTATGTCAGTGCTGCGTGTTTGCTAGTTGGTGAGTGCACATTGTCTCCTATGCAGAGGCAGTTTAATCAGCTTACTAAGTAGGGTCAGGCATTGAGCAACTATCTAAGATACAAAAACTTTTTCAACTTTCAGCATAAGGAGCATATTTGTTTGCAGTCTGCTGCCTTAATAGATAACAGAGCTATTTGGATATCAGGTTTACAGTAATAAGCGAAAATTACTCAGCTTGCTAATTAGAGTCAGGCATTAAACAACAATTTAAGCTACATAAACTTTTTCAACTGTCAGCATATGGAGCATATGTGTTTGCAGTCTGCTGTCTTAATAGATAATAGAGCTATTTGTATATCAGGTTTACAGCAATAAGCGACTGTACCGTCAAACATGCGGCAGTCAGTGATCGGATATGCAGCAGTATCTACCTTTGGCCCCTGTGGGCATTTTAGCATTAACCGCACATTCCTTTGGTAATTCAAAAACAGAATCATATAAGCGAATAGATACGAACTGAATGCAGCTGTTAAGACACAAGTGCAAGCTATCTATTGAAAACTTGTTCGCGTTTAAACGGCATTAACTATGAACATGAATAAAAGCCCCTAAGTAATCTTTATGTATTTCTAAGCTTATGTGAGGAACTTCTCATGTGTCCAGAATTGCATGTGAGCTTGCTTATAGGAAAAGTCCCGGAATTTTCAGCGGTGTATGTTGAGCTGAATTATGGAGCGGTAAGCTATCTGCATATCGGATCGGTGAGGTCCTTTAGGACGCCGGTCGTCCATCTGTCCTCCCTCAGGACTCAGTCCCCCGCGGAGCGCTCCGTGATGCCGTGGGCACTCGGGGTCCAGGCCAGTCCATGAGACCCCCCACAAAAGTCCCAGCACCTGCTGTCCCCTGCACCTCCCCTGCATCACTTGCGCTGCCAGATGACTCCTGGTCCCACGTGTCTCACCCAGTACAGGCCACACACTTAGAGCCGATGCGCCTCCTCCCTCACGGCCACCGGTATACCGGAGGGGTTTAGTGCCTTCTGGCCCCACAGGGCTCACTGCGCCAGGGACATCCTTCTCCGGGCCACCCAGAAACCCAGATGCAGGGTCCAGTATCGCCACCAGGGGGCAGGCCATCTGGGGCGTCCGTCCGTGAGCCGACAGCCGTCTGGGCCCCTCGAGCCGCATACAGAAGCCTCCACACAGAGGTAGGTAGGCCTTTTCGTGCTTGCCTGTATTCTGTCTGCCCTTATCTGCTGGCTGGCTATTCCTGTGGAAACTTTGCCAGTGTAGGTGATTGACCCGCGGGGGCCTCTGTCGCCGCGGAGGTCGCCACCATGTGGCCGGGATAACCCCCACCGGCCTGGGGGGGGAGCGGGGCCGCGCCGCCGGCCGGGTCCGTCCGTTTAGCATCGGGTTCAGGCCTCTCTTTCTACGACCGCCCCACCGGGCCACTTCGCCTTTCCAGGCTCCTGCCACGTGCAGCTGTGGTTGCCCACTTTCTGCTCTCTTGGTGCGTGGTCGGTCCCATACGGGTGTCTCTCTGGAGCAGGGTGCGTGTACCACCTCTTAATTGCCGGGGTGTCCCCTTTAGGTTGCTGCACGACCGCTTTTTATGTCGATTTTGGGGTATCTTAGGACGGAGCTAAAGCTCATGGCTGCCATCCAGCTCGGCGGCCCGGCCCCGCCCCCGTGTATGGAGATTGTACCCATGCTCGTTTGCCCGGTTTAGGGGCAGGTTGCAGAATGTGTAGTCGCCAGAATAATGAGGTGTCGACTGTTGCTGCTTTGGCGGTTTCTTGCCATCTCCTCCGCAGTACCCAACCAGGGAGATGTGGGAACGACACTTTCAAGTTGCGTCTTCTTTTGCGGCTCACCTTGGGAGCCATGACTTGGCTCGCAGGAGTAGAGGTGAGTCCCCTTTCATAAAGCTTGGCCCAAAAAGCTGCGCAGATGCGTTTAACCCCTTAAGGACCAAACTTCTGGAATAAAAGGGAATCGTGACATGTCACACGTCATGTGTCCTTAAGGGGTTAAAGTGTAAAGAGGAGTGGGTGTTCGGGCAAAGGTGCCTGCGGGAAGGGGCTTCAGGCTGTAGGCCTCTGCAGAGTGGCCATCTTGATAAATAGGCCTCAGCCCCCGGGTTCTGCCGCAGGCTGGATTATTTGTCGATGGGACTTCACCAATATACCAGTGGGGACCGGGATATCCCCCCTCACCCTCCCTGTTTGTGGCAATAGGTCACAGGAAAATCAAGCATGGGCTTCGAGTGCCAGATGCAGGCAGACAAGTAGCGTATAATCAGCAGGGTACTCCCAGGGGTGGCATGCAGGGTTGGTGCCTATATTTGGGCTTGTTGTGTCGAGTTTCAGACTCATTAGGTTAATTACACTGAGGAGGTCCAGCACCGGGCGACCCCCTTATTTTCACTTTTATACCCAAATGATACTCCGACATCAACCCATAATTAAAAACACTTTCCGGGAGGATCAGATTAAAAAAAACACAATCAAATTATCCATTGGTGAATGCTATCGCCAATACCGACTTCCGTGTATGACGTCATCACGCAAAACAGTATTAAACAGTGTGTCATTGGTATATGGGTTTATATAGTTAAGCACTTTATGTCTAGAGCATTTTATTGTTATTGAGGCAGGTATGTATATATTGCCATTTTTTTGCACATAAGCACTTTGTTGATATGCATTTATTAAATAAATAAAACTTTATTACGTGCAATTACTTCTGGTGGGCATGAGATTTTTTCTATTTCATGATTGCTTGGCACCTGGTGGGGATACAGGTTCTTCTCATTTAGCACCCTTGGGTTTTCATAACTGCACGCCACACGAACATTAACGCATATCATTAGAGTGTTCACTATAATATACTGTGCATTTTTTGGACAAGTTGCCTGAATCTGTTCCTCTTCAAGAGCCCACTGATATATTAAGAATGTCAAACTTATGTTTAAAATGACAAACTGGAAAATATCTCACACAATACTTGCAGTTTGGCGGCTCTGGCCCTAAATTTTACATTCACTTTGAACTAAATAAGAATTCTCCCTTTAGTGTATAATCCTGACAATCTCAGTGCCTGTTACTGCTTGCTCTTATGCATTGTATGAGTAGCATGACCTGTAGGTAAAGAATTAGGCTTCAGGAAAAATAATATCTTTATAAAAACTGTGTTCGGAGCAGGCAGGGAGAGAGGGATTCCTTCCTAAAGGTGGGTCTTGGTCCCTAGAATGGGAGAAAGGATAGATGGTGTAGTGGGACAAGTCTGGGGGAGGGACAGATGATGGAGCAGGATATAGCTAGAGGGGGGACACATGATAGAGTGGGATAAATCTCCTCTATTATGTTTGAATGTATTCAAAAGTCTAAAGTTTTGCACTCCGGTTCTGATGTACAATTTTTCTTACAGAGAGAAAGATTATTATACTTCCAGTGCAGATGAAGCCGTAAATCACATTCCAATGGTGTACATCTCCTCTCCTTCTGCAAAAGACCCCACCCATGAGGAGCGATGTCCTGGTAAGGTCTTCACCATATTGTAGCATATCCATGGAATTCCAACATAAATACTTCCCAAACTTTAACATGTGCACTTAACTATAACCATAGTAAACAAATTACCTCGATCAGCTTTTGCTCGGTATGTGTTTTCTCATACTCCAAGGAACCCCAACCAGACAGCAGAACTCGTTATTCATACTGCCCTCTGTAATTGCCTCGATTAGCTATTGATAGCTATGTCCTGCTGTACCCTCTTTTAAGATTGTATACTCATGCCATAGTCATTCATGTTAAGGACTACCATTTTCTTAATGTTTAGATAGTCTGCCGGAAACCCTGCTGCTCAGGATACTCCTCCTGGTTATGTTAATCCATTAACCCTTGCAGTGGCTCCAACTTCCATGACAACTTCTGCTTTTAAACAAAGTTATGGAGGAAGGAATCTGTATATGCAGTTTTTCAGCTTGAAACTTTGCACATATAGGAATATTTACAGTATTGTGCCGGGCGCTAGTTACGCCCCCAACACATATGGCTACATTTCTGGTTGCTTAATTTTAAATCTGTGCAAGAATTAAGCCTGCAAATACTAACTGGTGCCCAAAAAAGCAGTATAAATGAAAAAATAATAATTAAAAAAAGGGTTATATATATTATATATTTATAGGATATTTTTTAAATATGGTAAAACCTACTATACTATGCTGGGGGGGGAGAATAATATATATATAATATATATATATATATATATATATATATATATATATAATCTCATAGGCTGTTTTAATTAACAGATGGGAATCCCAATTTTATTTCTGTAGTTTCATTTTGTTACAGTTAGTCATTCAGGGTTATTTACTAAACTGAGAATTCCAAGTGAATTTGAAATTTGAGGCCAGAATAGGTAAACTGAAAGTCTAGCTGAGAATGTTTCCAGTTCACTACTTGGACCTTAAATTTGAAATTCACTTTGAATTTTCACTTTAGTGACTAACACTGGTGGTGTATGTGGCACACTTTGAGGTCATGGCACACTTGCCTATTTCCTGTGATCAAGAAACTGATAATGCAAATGCTAGTCATTGAATATGACTCGACTCAGTAAACTCAGCATAAAATTCACTATGTTGATATGACCCACAGAGTGATTAGAATACCCATCACTGCAATAAGTCAGGCTTCCCCAAACTCCGGCCCTCCGGATGTTGCTGAACTACAACTCCCATGATTCTCAGCCTATTTATTTAATTCATAGAATCATCATCACTTGCTCAGAAAGCACCCCAACTACCTACGTAACATGCTCAGCCTTGCCCTCCATGGCCCTGTATTTCAGAACCTTTTTTAGCAGAATTACCCTTGTATGTCTGGGGAAAAAATAAATCCTAACTAATATTAATTAAAAGTTTACTCCAACCATCCAGCCCTCTGTTGTGGTTATGGTGGTAGGAGTACCCTGGTGCCATTCTCCAGTAATGGGGCAAACCCTCTAACAAGGTTTTGCCCACTTACCTGTGTCCCTTCTGGGCGCAAGGCCTCCTCTGTAGCAGGCTTTACAACATCTGGGTGCCGATCCTTACATTCATTGACTGAGAGTATCAGTTAAAACTCTGGGCTGACTCATGATGCCCAAATTCCCCTGCTGGAAGTGGAATTATACCTCTGGCGCCAAAGGAGTTAAACTCGGTATGTGCTGTGTTTCATTGTGAAATGTTGCACATACAGATTCCAGGCACCATGACCACTTCAAATCACTGACATTTTAGTCTATTTTGCTAACTATTTTATTAATATGCAAAGCACTGTCTTACCTTTCCTGGCACTACTAATGATATTGCATGTCAGATCTCTCAAATCTCCTATACTAGCTGCCTTTTAAAAGGATCAAAGGGTACACTGACTTTATGTGAGTTGAAGGGAATTGATACACTCTCCCTTATCTTATTGAGTACTAGCAAAATAGATTTGCTTTTTGAGCATTGCACGTTAAACCCTCCCATTGCTCAACTTCCATATGATAGCACAACCTGTGTATTTGATGTAAATTAGGGGTAGCCTTGCCTTTTTAATATATATTTTTTTCCAAAAAGGGGAACATTGGTGAATGGGGTGAAAAATAATATAAATATATACCTACATGAGTGCAGCTATTTGCTTTTTTCTTGATGCGGATCATTTGTTTGTCATGCCAAAGTATATTTTTACATTTCACATTTTTGTCAATTGTAAAATTAACCAGGAAAGTCCACGATGACTGCCCTTTCCTTTGCACGCTATGATTGGTTTCAAGAGTGGAAGGATAAGAAAGTACAGAAACGGGGAGCAGATTATGAAAGTGTGAAGAGCGCATTTACTGAGGCCATACTGGAAACACTTATCAAGATCTTCCCTCAGATCAAGGACCAGGTAATGGGACCACAAAGGATACATTTTGAGACAGTTGGGGAAATGAAGAATGGTACAGAGATTACCACTCAGGGTTACTTCTTTTTGGAAGGAATGAAATGGTTGATTGGAAATTAAAAGAAGCAGTAACATCCAAAAAAGAAAAATGACAAGAGTGCTATTCTTGTGACCCACTGTGAAAAACCTCTTTAAAGTGTAAACTGTGAGAACAAACCCAGGTAAACCTTAGGAACAAATAAGGAATGGATGATTTCAATTGAGGAACAGGCCATAAATATCACAAGACACAGAGCTAGAGACAAAATGCGAGAGGTTGTCCGCTTAACTATTGTAAAATCTAGAAGTAGAACAGACCAAGCTGCTCAAAATTGTTTGTGTCAGGGTTATTCAGTAAACAATGCATTTAAGCATATTTAAATCCAATTTGTAAAACTGAGACTAAAATAACAAATTTGAAAGAATTCTTTAACTCGGCTTTTGTCGCAGTTTGGCTATTCTATACTTTCATTTGCTAAAATTTTGGAGTTTAGTGAATAACCCTTTATGTCTCTACCATCTATTTGAGGTTCTGCACACATTTCTATTTCTCACCACTTTTCAGATCGATTGCTACACCAGTGGCTCTCCACTCACCAACCAGCACTACCTGGGGTCCTCAATGGGGGAATTCTATGGAGCAGAACACGATATTGCCAGATTGGACCCAGAAACCACAGCCATTAATAGGGCCACAACACCCATAAAGGGACTTTACCTGACTGGTAAGTATCAGAACTGTTTGATTTTTCTTGATGTTCTATTTCCATGGACACTTCGTGCATACTTCGTGGATGTCCAAAGAACAAGGATCTATTAATCTGCGACTATTTTTATTAGGCACTTCATCTCTGAGTCAGTCAATGATCACATCAACTGAGTGGTTTACTTAACAATCAGTAAGTTGGACTTGTAGACATATTGGAGTATATTTACAATTTAGCTATTTTATGTCTATATTTTGGACTTATTTTTTAATTCTCTGTCCATTAAAAATAATTAAGTATGAATGATGTGAACAGGGAACTTCTATTTCTTTTATTTATTTATTTTTATGTAACAAACGAGCCTGTGTTGCCACAATAGCAATACCAGGCTGAATATTGTCATACATTTGCAAACCTGGCAAGTGGAGGTTCTGCACATTTTTACAATAAAAGTGATATAGCATTGGTCGAAGAAGGTATGCGTGGCATAACAGAACTTATAGTAGTCAGAAAGTAAATCCAACACCCAAATAGTATGAAGATGGGAACACCTAAGTGTCCAGTCCCATAATGGAGCAAAAAAACATTTTTTACATAACAGCTTAATTAACTTATGTTAGACTATAGTGTAGGAACCGCACTGCCCATCTGCTAATCCTATATTAGGTATTGTTAGGTCTTTTGCTCGGTCTAGGGATTTAACAACTGGCTAGGGAGTTACATGCGGTATCCAGCAGGGAACTTCTATTGCAATGATTAAAAATTATGCTATAAGAAAGTGCCTATGTTTCCCCTTACTGGAGTTGTTGATTTTGGTATCTTTTCACATTGTGGTGGCGTTCAGACTTTATTCTCTTGTCTTGCAGGTCACGATGTCCTCATGTGTGGGTTTGCAGGAGCTCTAATTGGAGCTGTGGTCTGCACATCTGAAATCCTAGGACGAAATCTCTTTGTGGACCTGGAGTTTCTAAGAAGGAAGATAATTCAGGAAAAAGCCCAAAAAAATGAGTGATCTGAGCTCTGATCACAAATTTATGGGTGGTAGGAAGGTGGGTGAGCTGACCACTGGTTATTTTCCAATTCATACCAGAGTTGTACATCATTAATTCTACTACATATCAGTAGCTCACCAAGAATCCGCAATGGATTCAAAGCTGTGTCTGATTAAATGCACTCTTATTCCTAGTTTTATTTTCTCCTCCTGTTCCGATCTGTTCATGTCCCCTCTTACTCAATCTTCTCTCTGTATTCCCACCACATTGTTTCTGTCCCTCAGTCTCCATCTGTCTTTGTCCCATTTCCCCAAAGATCATGTTTATTTCTTTCCCACAATGTTCCTGCATCTCTACCAATTCTTTCCCTGATCCTTGCCTAACTTTATGTTTGGGGGAAGCTGCGAAGTTGGGCAGTAAAGCTTGCAGTGGTGAAGTAGAGGAGTAGCAGAACCATCCTTGTTCTACTATGTGGAAACACGGCATGTGACGTAATAATGGATGAAGGCAGCTGCTTTAGGATGAATTTTTGCCTTTTGCCATCCCTTTAAACATGCCACTAAACGTCAGGACCTAAATATGCCATTGCACAGTGCAATAGCTTTTTATAAATAAGGCCAATAATCTAGGCAATCTGTTTTGTAATTGTTACTTATTTTTTTGTAAATTATGATGAAAATAATGTAGCTTGACAATGTAAAAAAGTCTCTACCTAATGAAAGATTTTTAGTCCCGATTTTATGTCTAAACGATTTACTGTATTGATGTATTTAAAATCTGCTGGATTTGTTTTCAGATGAAAATAGGGGTCTATGAGAAAACAAGCATGTCCAGACACAACTGTGATTGTATCGTTAACATGGAGCAGAAAATAAATACTGATCGGACAAGGAGATCAGCCATTCAAATTGTTTTATATGCACTTTTAATGTATAGCAAAGTTGAGCTGCCATATTGTTAGAGAATTTAAAAACAAGCATTTATTCTGTAAACTGAGCACTATGACATTTGACAAAGGAGTTGCAACTTTTGAGGTGGGAAAAACGAGTTTGAGAATAAACTTTTCAGTTTTCTAATAATTTCTCAGTTTATTGAATAAACCATTAGGGGTATTGTTCAGGTGAAATCCCCTTTTATTATGTGGAACCTTAATTCCATGCTGATGTTGGGCTCCATATAACACATACAATAAAATTCTACCCTCAAGCATTTTTTTTCATGTATGGTATTTGTTGTTACCACTTCTGCAAGGAGTATGTTCCATGCAAAAACGTCATGTTAGAAAATTAAATGTTTTGTTTTTTGAAAGACGTGGAAACATCAGCCTGATTTGTGTTTTTAAGAACTTTTCAAATTCAGTGCAGAAGTATTACAGGTATTGCTTTCTAGATACTAAGGTAAACAAGCAAAGGACACATTAAAGAGACACTCCAGACCCCTAAAGCACTTAATTTGCTGAAAGGCTTTATGTATAAAAAGTTGGTCATCTTTATTAATTTTGCAAAAAGTGCAGATGCCAATTGAAATGTACACTTTTATGAATTAACCTGGTTACACGTCATGGTTTTGTTAGCTCAGTGGAGCTAGACTCAAGAGGCAGCAATAACTCACCTGCCTTGCAAAAACTTCTCATTGTGCTGCATTGGCTAGTTTGTGATTGGACAGCCACAAACGTCTGGGCAGGGTTAGAAGGGGAAGGATTGCAAAGTCAGAACTGTAACTTTTCTAAGCTATTTTTAGATATCAAACAAAAAAGGGGGAAATCGAAAGAGCAAAACCCCCAGTCTGTTAAGGTAACAGTGAAATTCTAAAGGTAGAGTGACTGCTCTAGCAAAAAAAATCTTAACTTCATGGTTGTTAGGTAGACTTTATTAATCTGTGCCAATTTATAGATTGTAGCTACCAATAAATAGACACAAAAGTAAAAGAAAAAAGACACAAAGGTAACAAAAAGAAGGAAGAGTATGTAGGGAAACGCTACTGATAAATGTCTAGGTAAATAGTGAATGTGCAGTAGCCCAACTAGAACTAAAGTCCCCCCATGTACATCATAAAATAAAATCAGTACATATGTCAGTATACAATGTGGATATTCCCAACATCCTCAGCCAGCTAGAAAAAACATTATACTGGCAAAGAACATCAATATCATAGGGCCGTCTTTTCCAGCAAGATAATGACCGACTAAACCAGTAAGAGTAAAAAATGTGTGATCTTATAAGCTACATACCTGAGATGTAGCAAAAAATGCCACAACTTACTACCAGCTGCTCCCTCAATATCCCCAAGAGGTGAGAGGGTATAGTGCTACAAAAGTTGAATCACTGGATCCCTAAAATACGATCAAAAACTAGGATCTAAACAGCTGGCTGCCATAAGTAATAAGTAACAGCCTACTACCGTCCTGTCACCGAGTGACCTACTGTTAGATCACTCTACCACTAAACTAGATAGGCATACTGGTGAAAAAATGTGCCAATGGTGCAAGTAAATAAAAAAAACAAATAACCCAACGCACATTACGGTGCATAACTGCATCTTCTTCAGTGGTAAACACCAGACTGAAAGGTGAGCCAGTTTCAAAAGGGAATGGAAACCCTACCACAACCAATTTCACCGATCAAATAAAACTACCGCCCATAGCTGAAGTAAACCAATAATGGCAAAAGTATCTCACACTCCTGGGCATAAATCCAATGCAGAGGGATGCTATCCCAGCAACAATCGGGTGATGCAACCCATCTCTGAAAAGCTAGCCTTCGCGATAGGGTATATCTCTATTGTTGCATGTATTCACTTAATTCCTGTCGCGGAAACACAAATCCCTAATAATTAAATGTGATGTACAGGACAAGGTGGTCTTATAGATGGTCAAATAAACAAACTCCTCTATTAAAACCCCCACCCCCATTACTAATCCCAAACGGGTATGGAGGAGATATACCACTAAGATGTATAAGGGGAATACAGCATATGGATGTACTGTACCTGGAAGATGAAGGGTCCACAACAAAGTGCAAGTCAAAATAAGGAAATACTAAAAGACTGTATAAGATATATAAGACCTCAATCATTGATAAATGACAAATTAGAAAAGCCTTCATTCATGCCGAAGGGAGAGAGTGTCTTCAGACGATAGATCCAAAATACTCTCTCCTCATAAGTTTCTTATACAAATTGTTTCTCCTCTGATCTAATCCGACCAGTTCAGTGCCAGCGAACTTCAAACCTTCGAACTTCATGTGGGTTGCCTCTAGGTGTCTCAATATGGGTGTCTTTGTATGTCTATTGTATTTGCCGAGTTGATGTGTTAGATTATCTGAAACTTAAATGGGCAAAGTGTCTTGTCCGTATACTTAAGGCCACACTTGCGCATCAATAAATAGATGAGACCTGTTAAATTGCAATTGAAAAATTACAATACATATTTGTTTGGTGTTACTGTTATTGGAAATAAATTTGGAGTGTTTGAGAGCAAAGTTACAGGCCTTACACCTCCCACAGGTATACGTCCCTGTTAGTTTGTTAGATAACCAATTAATCGAGGTATTTCTTGGGCTGAAAAGTGGCTCTGTACTAGTAAGTCACCTAGGTTCCTTCCCCTCCTAACAGTGATAGATACTTGTGGGGGGAGTACCTCCTGTAGTTTACTAACCTGTGTTAACAATGGACAATATCTTGCCAAAATGTTTTTTACTTGGAGCCACCCAGCATCAAAAGTCACAATGCATTTGATGTAAGTATCAGTCCATGCTTTTCATTCTGATTCATCAATAAGGTACCCTGTCTGTAAGGAGTGCTCCTTGGTTTTCATAGTCCTGTTGGGGTATCCATTTTCACAAAACAGTTCTTTAGCTTTTATTTTAAAAGTTTCTTTGTCTGAGTAGATTCAGCAAAGATGGAGATACTGCCCAACAGGAATATCCCTTGGTGTTATCTTTGATCCTGGGCTCACCTTTGTACTTCAAATCTAGGATGTTGCTAAAACCTGTTGATACCACCTTATAAACATTACTCACATCCGCCCCTTTCTTACGCAAGATGCTGCCAAGGAGCTTTTTGATGTTCTGTAATCTCTATAGTGTGGATTACTGTAATTCTCTACTAACTGGTCTTCCCAGAAGCCGAACTCCCCTGCTACAATCTGGAGTGAATGCTGCCGCCAGGCTGATCTTCCCCTCGTGTCGCTCCTCCCATACCTTGCCCCTCTGTCGATCATTACACTTGCTTCCCGTATCCTGTAGGTTCAATTTAAAATACTAACCCTTACCTATAAAGCCTTAAACAACTCTAGCCTGTTACATTTCTTCACGGATTCGTAGTTATGCCCCTTATTGGTCTCTCCGCTCTGCCAGTGAGCTCCTCCTGTCCTATTACTGTGCTTGCAGGACTTTTTGCTGGCGGTTCCTTTCCTTTGGTCACAAACACTGGCCAAAATTGGCATTCAAATTAGTTTTTTGCATTTTTTACACACAAACAAATATGAACACTAACTTTGGCCAGTGTTTGTGATCAAGTGGCTACTAAAATAGACTGGACATACCCCATTTGAAATACCTTGGGTTGGCTACTTGGGTTAGACCAGTGTCCTCCCTGGAGTGGGTTTGGAAAGAATAAGAAGGAGTATGGTGAATTTGTTTTTAAGAAAAAAATCATATTTACTAAAAACTAAAGCTTTTGAATAAGACAGTTGTCTCAAAATGATGCATGTCCCTTTACTGGCCGATTTAGAGTAATGTGATGTGTTGAATTGCTAAACTGATATCTTTCCACTGCATCATAAACATTAGATTCCAAAGGTCTAAGCCAGGCGTATCACATCATAACCCTTATCTGTTCTTGGCAGTCAAAGGCTACGGTTCTATGGTGTCTGAATCACTTAGTCAGATTGCATAAGAGAATGTCATACTGATAGCACTGAATAATGTGTTGGCAACATATACATATTTGTTACAGCATGGCATATTTAATTACACCAGCCAGTCATGTTTTGTTGTTTGAATGGAACACTCCAGGCTCCATAACTACTACAGCAATAATAATAATTAAAGAGACAAGCGAATTACCCTGGTGCCACCCCAGTGTAAGTAGTCAAACCGTTGACAATGGGTACTGGTCACTTTCTCCATTGAGAACAGGACACTCCTGCACAGAGAATGTGCCAGCTGATTGTTCTCAGCCAATGTGCTAAGCAGTGCACCATTGGTCTTGACCTAGGGCAGTCAGCTTCCAGGAAGAGGTGACCGGCTCCGGACAGCACTGTAGTGATTGTGGTGCTTAGGTGTTCCTTTAACTCTGTTCTCCTTCAACTCTAAAGGGACACTATAGCTGACTAATAGCCAAACAGTACTCTACCATCCAAGCATGCATAGGCTGGCAATTGGTAGGGGTGCAATCGATCACCAAGTTGTTAGCTGCACCCTAAAACTGTTCTTTTGTTTTAAAATAGTGATAGGTGAGCTGGAATGCCTGTTGACACATTTATCTAGGACTGAGACAGCAGGCATGGGTTGTGTAGGACCTTTGATATCTTTGGACAGATTTTCCTTTAGCTTATACTCTTGCTGTGCTTTTGTTTTATTCCCTGCCCCTTTCTTACTTAATTAGTTAATTCAGAACATCCTTAATTAAAGCATCCTTCTAGCCCAAATCTTGACAACATGTTCACTTATCATAATGTGAAATCTGTATGATAGGTAAATAATATATTCTGTGTGTAAATTCAATGAACCTATGGTAAACCTACACCCCACGCCCCAAACCTTCTGCTCTATTATCCAACCATGTCCTATACCACCATGTGCCCTCCTTCCATTCTATATCCCAAACCTCCTGCTACCCACCTGTTAACCAAACTCATTTCCTCTTACTTCCCTGCCATATGGAATACTCTAAATCTCCTTCATTCACTCCTCACACACATACATCCTCGCTGAAAACCATCTTTGAAAATATCCATATATGCAGATGGTTTATATTTGTCTGCATGCGCTACATGTAAACACAGATTTTTTTGTATGGGTTATGTGTATGTGAATGCAAGGATGTATTTGTGTGTAGTTTTGGTATTAAGTGCAGCTGCGAAACTCACAGATATGGACACACTGGTACATTTTATTTTTTATTTTTTTTTAATTCTTTATTTTTCATTGTGCAAGAGATAACAAGACAGCTTACAGAGCCACAACGGCCTACGCAAGCACATTGATAACATTGATGTACATTCCTGTGGCATTTAAAGTCGTAGCACAAAATTTTTAGTAAGTAGCTATAGACAAGCTGTATAACACGCAGAACTATAAAACTCAATGATATGAACACGTGATTGGCACATGTTTAGTAGAATAACTGTAGCTTGTCAAATATATCTAGTAAGACTGCGCTTTTAGTATGAGTAAAGTTTAGCGGTTCTAGCTAATGTTGCAGCCGGTTTAGTTCAGTATAACTGACAGGATTCACATTTACTCTAGACTTTACCTTAGTGTCACTGTGCTTGATTATACATAAACTGATTTTGTAGCTTAAACATATAATAGACCTGCGCTGCTCTATTCAGTAGTTGTATCGGCACATTTTTTATACACAATCGAGTACTGCGGAGTAGATCAGTAGATTAGTTATTGTGAGTGGTAATAGCAAGAGGTGAGTTTGTAAGAGAGAAGTTGACATGACTAGCTTAGAGTAGTACCATGCTGGATTAAACCTTTTCATAACAGGCTGATATATCTGCCTATGCATGGGTAGTAACCTTACAGATAGCTGGAGCCCCTCTCATCATTAATGCTACAGGTTAGTAGTTACGAAGGTATGTGTGTTGGGCTATCATTGGTTGCCCGGTAGTGAGGCTAAACTCGGAGAAGCTCAGTATGAGATTGCTTGGTCCCTAGTGGCGCCCCCCGTCCCCGTGAACAGAATGGAGTGTCAAATTAACTTGCCAGTACCCAGTGTTAACAGGATTTAGGGGTTAGTGAGCGACAGCGGGGCAGGCTTTGCACGTATTGTGTACTTACGGCTTTGAGGCAGCAGCAGAACAACAAAAAGAAAAACAGTAAATGCAACATTTTTAAAGTCAGGAAACACTTTCGCTGTAAATTCAGTCCTTTACCGTCTGTCTTAAACGTGTCAACAGTGTAGGCAAGGTTAATAAGTGTGTCCCAGTGGAACTCGAAGCAGGTGCCAGGCTCCTGCCGCCGGTTCGAGGTAGTCATCTAGCCGATTCCAGATCTCAGCGCCTGCCGCCCGGTCACAGGGATCCAATGTACCTCTTGTGGCTGCTTGGCTCGACCAGGGTGGTTGCAGGGTGTTCGGTAGGCTAGCGTTTGGATGGCTAGCGGCTCTCCCAATCTTTGCCCAGCTGTGTGGATCCCGTTCCTGCGTTTGTCTGTGAGCGGGAGATGGTTCCTTCTGGGGCACCGTCTCAGTGCTCTCTGCGGTCGGGGGGTAGTGTGGCGATTTTCAGTCACCTTAAATGCCTCTGCCTTGATTCGGGGTATGTCCCGTTTGCGTGCCGCCCGTTGTCGGAGGGACGGGGGTCTCCTACTGCGTCGCCATCTTGTGGCTCTCGTCCCCGCTGGAACGGTAAATGCCCGCCGTGAGGGCACAATCAGCTGTGGGGGTGAGTGTGGCTGTGCTGGGACGGTCTGATGCCTCCTTTCCTCCAGCTTCTGCCAGAAATCACTGAATATTTTGTTAAGCCTGTACTCCAGGTCTGTGTGTCCTGCGTTGAATTCAGGATGCCTCGTGGCTGCCGCCATGTTTAGTGAGGTGCTTGCTGTCTCTGTGGGTTCAACGGCTTCTCTCTGTGTTCCCCTGAGGTAGCCAGAACCTCTCAGGGGTGGGCCGGGATGACCCCCGCCGGCCCAGAGGGGGGGGTAGCAGGGCACTTGTATAGTGTGCAAGGTAGTCGGCTCCCGCCGGGCAGGAAGATTGGCCACCTCTCCCCTCTCCGGCTTACACCAGGCCACCCTCATAGATCTGCATCTGGAGGGCTCCATGTGACCGCTGTCAGCAACCCCGAGCCGGTCAGTCAGTGTTGGGTGCTGGGTCTGTTCGATTTGCCTCTGATTGTGGACTGATAATGCAGGTTTTTGGTTTATATTGACTATTGCTCGAGGAGCTTGCTGAAAATGCGTCCAGGCGCCATGACAGTCAGGCCCCGCCCCCCCGGACACACTGGTACATTGCCACATACACATACTGTGTAAAACGTATGCACTCTCTTGCTTTCATATTTTTTGTGTGCGGGAGAGTGGCTCCCTGAGGTCTAGTGGTAGCTAGCTGCTGCAGGCCAGGAGGAATTGATATGTAATCATAGGCGTGTGCAGCCTATTGCATTAGGGTGTGCACCCTAAAGCACAAACACACGCCGCATGTGTGTGTGTGTGTATATGTATATATACATATATATATATACACACACACATATACACTGCTGTGTGTGTTGTTAGTGTGCTGTGTGCTGTTAGTGTGATGTGTGTGTGAGGGTGCTGTTAGTGTGATGTGAGGGTGTTTGTGTGTGTGTGTTTGTGACTGTGTTGTTTGTGTGTGAGGGTGTTTGTGTGTGTGTGTTTGTCCTGTGAGGATGCTGTTTGTGTGAGTGCCGTGTATTTGTGATGGTGCTGTTTGTGTGTGTGTTTGTGAGGGTGCTGTGTTTTTTTTTTTAAAGGTGCTGTGTGTGTTTGTGAGGGTACAGTTAGTGTACTGTGTGTGTGTGAGCTGTATGTGTGTAGGTGCTGTATGTTTGGAGGGATTGTGGAGGTGGGGGCAGATTAGTAAATCCTTGCTGCCATGTGCCATCCCTGGTGGTGCAGTGGAGAATGAACTCTAGCCTGCGGGGCTAGAGTTAACTCTCGCGAGATCTGAGCATTGCCGCAGCAATGCTCAGATATCGCGAGAGGAACCTGGCGGAGCTTCTGTCTAGAGCTCCCTGGGTCCTCTCCTGCCTCCCTCCATGCTGCTGTGGGCCGGTGAGGTAGATCTTTGGTCTCCCCGCCGGCCCATGGAGGCTTAGAGCAGAGCCGGCACTCAGATAGCGCCGGCTCTGCGTGAGCCGACAGGGGAGATCGGGATTCCCACCCCCCAAAAAAATAATATACACGTGTGTGTGTGTGTATATATATATATATATATATATATATGCGGCGTACACACACACACTCACACTCACAGACACATTCAGACACATACACTCACAGACACACACATTCACAGACACACACACACACTCACAGACACACACACACACACACACATTCACACACTCACACATTCACAGACACACACACACACTCACAGACACACACTCACACAAATACAAATTATATTTTAATAATACAATGTCTACCCAGCCTCCCTACCTGGAGTGCTGGCGTGGACTTTTCCCTGGGGTCCAGTGGGGCGGGCGCCTCTCCGCATCTCAGCCGCGGCGAGGGAGCTGTCTGCTCTATCTGGGAGCCGGAATATGACGTCATATTCCGGCTCCCGGCATCAGCGCGCGGCGAGAGGGAGCAGAGAGCAGACAGCTCCCTCGCCGCGGCTGAGATGCAGAGAGGGGGGTATCCATCACCTCTTGCCCTCCCCATGACAGTCCTGCAGGACTCAAACCATAGGCGTGCCACAGGGATTAGGGTGTGCCCAGGCACACCCGGCACACCCCGTGCGCACGCCTATGGATGTAATCACATCCTCACAGTTTCAGCACTGCTGCTATCAGACCACATAGAGTTAATGAGGCCTAAGTGGGCCCTACAGCTGTACAAAGCCCCTGAACAGAGTATGGCATTTAATTCCCTGATGGTAACCATACATGTGAGGACCTCCCAGTGACCACTACAACTCTTTGGGCCCTAGGGTGGCTGCACCTCCGATAGTTCCAGTCCGATATGTCTGATACAGGCCTGGATTGCCAAAACAGACGTGATCAAAGGATCCCCCAAGCAGGCCCATGTAGAGCTCTAACGATCCATGTGGTTGATCAACCTGGCTTTGCTTCCATGAGCACATCCCATGAGTACATCAATGGGGTTACCTGAGCTTGTGGTTAATAAAGCAGAATATGAGGAACTTTGCGGTGCCACAAAGGTGTTTAGGCTAGAAATTATTTTCCAGGATATCTTGGTCCTTCTATTTCACAAAATAAAGTGCAATAAAGCCTTTTGTAGCCTAATGATAGAGGTAACTATGAGATTGGAAGAGCCCAAACAAAGTAAATATCTAGGTAGAATTGCAATTTTGGAGATATATATATATATATATATATATTTATTTCCCCAGATTTCTGTGGGAAAAGCAAGTCTTATGGCTTGACTGGTATGCAGATTTTAGTTTAACATTGTATTAACTATCCACAGACTTCAGGTAGAAGGGGCTTTCAATCACAATTCTTTCCACACCATAGCCTTTTTGTTTTTTGAGAGAGAGAGAAATATAGATAGATAGAGAGATAAATAGAGAGATAGATATACACACACACACACCCCTACCATGAGATTTGGTAGATTTGGTGTCCAAATTAGCAACTGTTTGCAAAGACAAGTAACTGGTTTTGTCTTAAATTTTGCAGGTTTTCATTTCATCACAAATCACTGTATAATAGTTAAACCCCATAGTCTGTCTTCTCTCAACTAGTGAGCTTGAAGGACCACTATAGGCACCCAGACCACTTCAGCTCAATGAAGTGGTCTGGGAGCCAGTTCACCCTAGTTTTAACCCTGCAGCTGAAAACACAGCAGTTTCAGAGAAACCGCTGTGTTTACATTGAGGGTTAATTCAGCCTCTAGTGCAGGCATAGGCAACCTTCGGCACTCCAGAAGTTTTGGACTACACCTCCCATGATGCTTTGCCAGCATTATGGGTGTAAGAGAATTATGGGGATGTAGTCCATAACATCTGGAGTGCCGAAGGTTGCCTTTGCCTGCTCTAGTGGCTGTCTCCCTGAAAATCGCATTGAACTCACGCTGGACGTCCAAAGGAAAGCATTGAGAAATGCTTTCCTATGGGCGCTTTGAATGCGCGCATGGCTCATGCGCATTTAGAGCCGACGGCAGGGGGAGGAGAGGTCACCAACGCTGGATTAAGTGGCTGAAGGGGTTTTAACTGCGGGAGGGGGGCTAATAACCCTATAGTGCTAGGAAACAAGTTTGTTTTCTTGGCACTATAGTGTTCCTTTAAGGTTCAAACTACTACATTGTATTTGCCTATTCTTTCAGTAGAGGTCACTGCTTCCAAACAATATACTACAAACAAGGGAAGCTCAGTCAGTTCAGTGATCACATACAATTAAAGGGACACGCTATGCGTTATAACCATTTAATTTATTATTATGATTCTTTATGTGCCAACACATTCTGCAACATTGACCAGGGGTACAAACTGGTACAAGGTACATTACGTATTAGTGACAACACAAAATGTGACAAACTAGTACAGGAGGAGTTGAGTGCCATATTCCTATGGAAACTTACAATCTAGTTTGATATGAGGAGTGAAAAACAGGAGGTGTGGACTGCAAAGGTGAGAATGATACTAGTACACAGAGAAATTAGGGCTTTTATTGAGGAATTGGAATGCATTAGTTACTGAGCTAAGTGTTAGGGTTCCCTAAACAAAAATGTGTTTAGGAAGTGCTTAAAGGAAGACAGGCTAAGTGAAGAACCAACAGTGCAGGAAAGTGCGTTCCAGAGGGTTGATGCCACACAAAGAAGTCCTGCAGTGTGGCATGGGAAGAGGTGAGAATAGGAAATGCAAGGAGCACATCATTGTTGGATCCTATATTTGTGGATTAATAAGGACAGGTAGAGAAACTGGAATGTATACATTGCAGGGTTAAGACTGCCTCTAGCAACTCTCTTGTAGCCCATGGATCAGCGCAGCTAAGAGGAATAGGCCTTGACAGAGCCAGGAGGTAGGCATAGCAGCCACAGGAATTTAGTGACAGCTAGCATGCTGGGTAGGGCGGAACCATAAGGGGAGTATTTATACCAGCCATTATATGAAGTGGCCATTTTAACTGAACCTAAGCTTACCTGTCAGTTGTCCCTCCCACCCTCCCTGTATTTGGTTAGGTTAGTTGATTTCCCGTTTTTTCACAGCGGCGGGGAATGGCCTGGTTAAATCGGAGGGTAGATGGAGGAGAAAGTGGGCATCCTGAGGTTTAGTGTGGATTGGGCAGTGTTGCACGTGGTTGGTAGGTTCGAGCCCGTCGGTGGCTCCGAACCTGGGGGTGTGGTGGTGTCTTGGTACACCCCACTACTGGTGGGTAGCGGTGTCTTGGTACACCCCTACAATGGATATGGTGGGTAGCGGTGTCTTGGTACACCCCTACAATGGATATGGTGGGTAGCGGTGTCTTGGTACACCCCTACAATGGATATGGTGGGTAGCGGTGTCTCGGTACACCCCTACAATTTAACCTGGTGGAAATGTGGTCAAATTGGACGGCCAGTTTCTGTGTTAACATGTTATTTAGATTGTTATCTATTGTTATTATTGTGGGGTCATTGCTAGGGGTATGTTATGTATATGGGGGAGGTTAACATTATTAAGATTTGTTGGCAATGACCCCATTTGTTATTCCTTAATTATTTATTAATAATTTAATAAAGCTGTGGACAAATTATTTCCAACAGTATAACCTGTGTCCGTGTTTTAATGGGGGTTTGGGTAAGGTTAGCACATATGCCGGCAAATCCGACTGTGCGCCTGTCAAGCAACTGTCTCCCAGATTGTGTTTGTATACATCAGTGCATGTATCTGTGTGTGTATATGTGTTAGGGTGGGTGTATGTGTGTGTCAAGGTGTGTATGTGTCATGTGTATATGTGTCAGAGTGTTTGTTTATATGTGTGTACTTGTGTATTAATGTGTGTATATATCTGTGTAAGTATGTATATGGCAGTGTATGTGTGCATACATCCCAGCAATAACACACCAACACTACACACAAGCACGCCTGTATTTAAAAGCCAGCACCACATAGATACACACCCCATTCATTTAAACGCAAACGCTACACACAAATACAGCACTGCATTCCAATGGCAACAGTACGTACAAATACACCCCTAAATGCGCACATATATTCTATTCAAGCACATGTTTACACTCAAATGCACAAACACTGCTCACAAATACAACCCTGCAAAGATGGGCAAATGGTAGATCTCCAGCTGACATAGCATCATGAGAGTTGGATGAGAGATAGGGATGAGAGCAGTGCCTGCTTACTGTCATAAAAAACTAGTGGCTGCCCAACCTAGCTATTGCTGCCCAGTCACTATTAAAATACATGGAGGACCTGGCACAGGTCACTGTCTGCTACACAGCCCCCACCCTTGGCCAGCAGGTAAAGGCTTCATTCATATAAATGGGGAAACCTAGTGTCTCTCCCACCCCAAGCCATGATTGACAGGTGGAGCTATGCATATACTTATGGGGAGAAACCAAATTTCCCTCCCAACCCCCATCCTAAGGCAGTTTCTATAAATTACTGTAATAAACGGTGGAACCTAATGTACCATTTGTAGCAGGTAGAGGCTACAATTATATTATAAACCTTGCTCTCTGAAATGTTCTATTGCCCTTGGATGATGCACTCACACTGTACTTATACAGACATTTCCCTGGTATCCCCAAAAGCAGGCCACAAGGGAACAAACCCAGTACGGTGGAACAGGACCTTAAAATCAGGACTGTCCCACCAAAATCGAGATGATAGAGAGGCCTGCATTAGGTTGCCCACGGAGCAGGAGGGTGGGCAGTGATTTGTCCAGCCCTCTTATTTAATTTGCAGTGCCAAAGCACCCTGTATTTTTATTTAATAGTTTTATTTTATGCCATTGACTAGGCACTGCAATATTATTATTCAACATGAGCTCATGGTTCTGCAAAAAATTAACATGAACACTTTCCTATCAGGTTTGAGGTTTTGAAATCACAGAAATGAATCCGATCCAGGTAAGTATGGGTATAAAACAAGCTTAAGATCACAGTTCTATAGTTTAATTCACCACAATTTGTATTTATCCGCGTGACCCTGGATTGAGCCAAATTAGAAGTATAGAACAACAACTGTGTGCGTGACAGAAGCACTGGCGTACATATAGGGGTCGCAGAGGTCGCAGCTGCAACCGGGTCCGTCACTCCAGGGGGCCTGGGCGCTCTGCGGACCCCTGCAACCGGGCACCAGCCGCCATGTTTTGCAGCCCCAGCCCGCGCGGCATACCGCCGGAGCCATCCTTCAAGGGGTCCATCGGGTGGTCCATGCTGTTAGGGCCACCTGATGGAGATGGATTTACAGGGGGCCCGGTCAGCTGGGCGCTAGAACAGGCCCCCTGTGATGACATCACTGCTGGGAGGAAGTGACTGCCCATCACTCCTCCCAGCTATCAGACAGAGCCCGTGCGGGAGGAAGCAGAGAAGGGAATCAGAGTGGGAACTCTGACTCCCACCAGCCTGAGCCACCACTGGACCCCAATGTCACCCTCCTGCACCTAAATGGTAGGAAACAGGAGGGTGACTAAAATATTTTGTATATGTGTGTGTGTCTGTATGTATGTCTTGTGTGTGTCTGTCTGTGTGTATGTATCTGTCTGTATGTGTCTATGTGTGTGTGTCTCTATGTATGAATGTATGTGTGTATGTATGCCTATAACACCCAGTACTCACAAGCAACCAGGCCCTGCAGAATCTTCTAAGCAGAGGTATCATCTCTGGAAGATCTATTTAATAATTCCTGTTCTACTTATGGTTTCCTTTTATTTCTTAATTTAAAATTGTGTTCTATTCCACCTCCCACCTTTTTATTTTATATTCATTCATTATGACTTTTTGTTAATTGCTTGTTTAGCTAGTGTTACTTCTTTCACTGATAATTTTGTAAATTTATATTCACTGTTTATGACTTTCACCTATCTGATCCTTCACATATTTTTATCACAAATGTTATCTCTTTGGTTTTTCATCTCTAATTACCTCAATATCTCCATGTCTCCCCACCAATAATGGTGTGTTTGTTTCTTTTTTGTTTTTCTAACCCCAGACTTTATATTTAACCCCTTAAGGAATGGACTGTTTTTGCGATGTTGTACATTTGCGACCAGGCATCTTTTTACACTTTTGTGGTGTTTGTGTTTAGATGTAATTTTCCGCTCTTTCTTATTTACTGTTCCCATACAAATTATATATTGTTTTTTTCAGGACAAAAAGGGCTTTCTTAACATACCATTATTTATATAATCTCATCTAATTTAATTTAATTATATTTTTTTTAAATATGATGAAAAATTGAAAGAAATACATGTTTTTTAATTTTATTTGAAAAATCTTTTACTCATCTACAAAAGCTAATGAAAAAACTGCTAAATAGATAAAAAAATTTGTCCTGAGTTTAAATATATCCAGTGTTTACATGCTTTTTTGCTATTTTTTTGCATGTTATCGGGCTATAAGCAGTGGTGTACAAACCGGGGTCGCAGGGATCGCGGCTGCGACCGGGCCCGGCCCACCAGGGGACCCGTATGTATGCCACTGTGGCCAGCCTCTTCTCCTGGGGGGCCCGGTCCTGCAGGCGCGTGAGGGAGCACTCTCCCCTGTGTGCTCCCTCTTCAGCTCCCTCGCGCATCGCACTGATACCGGAGCCGGAAGATGACGTCATCTTCCGGCTCCGGCATCAGTACGCAACGCGCGAGGGAGCTGAAGAGGAAGCACTCAGGGATAGAATGCTCCCTCGCGCGCCCGCCAGCCTGCCTGCCCACAGGACCGGCCGTCCAGGAGCCCAGCAGCACCACTGGATCCCAGGGAGTCCCCTCAGCTCTCCAAAAGGTAAGGAGGCTGGGGGGATTAAATGTAAAAAAAGAAAACATGTGTGTGTGTGTGTGTGTTAGTGTGTGTTAGTGTTAGAGTGTGTGTGTGTGTGTGTGTGTGTTAGAGTGTGTGTCTGCTAGTGAGTGTCAGTGAGTGTGTCTGTTATTGAGTGTGTGTCTGCTAGTGAGTGTCAGTGAGTGTGTTACTGTGTGTGTCTGTCAGGGCCGCCATCAGAAATTTTGGGGCCCCTGACAATGCACAAGGTCTGGCCCCCCCCTCCCTCCCGGGCCCGCCCACGCCCTACCTTGTCCGCTGACAATGATGCAGGACTGAATGTGGTGTGTATAGTAGAAGTGAATTAGAATATGTGTAATGGATGTAGTGTTTGTGTGTATTAGATACTTTTTGTACAGTGAATGCAGAGTGTGTGTTTGTGTAGCGGATGCAGTGTGTATAGTGAACGCAGAGTGTGTTTGTGTAGTGGATATAGTGTGTGTACAGTGATGTAGTGTGTGTTTGTGTAGTGGATGTAGTGTTTGTATGTACTAGATGAAATGTGTTTAGTGGGTGCAGTGTCTGTAGTTGATGTAGTGCGTGTATTAGACGCAGTGTCTGTGTATAGTGAATGCAGAGTGTTTCAATGTGTGGTGGATGTAGTGTGTGTACTGTGAATACAGGATGTTTGTGTAGTGGATGCTGTGTGTACAGTTAATGCAGAGTGTATGTTAGTGTAGTGAATGCAGAGTGTGTGTCAGTATAGTGAATCCAGAGTGTATGCATAGTTTAGTGAATGCAGAGTGTGTGTTAGTGTGTAGTGAATGCAGAGTGTGTCAGTGTAATGAATGTAGTGTGTGTGTGTGTTAGTGCAGTGAATGCAGAGTGTGTGTAAATTTGTAGTGAATGCAGAGTGTGTGTAAATTTGTAGTGAATGCAGAGTGGTCCGGTGGGCGATTCATTGGTGGTCCCAGTGGGGAGGGTGAACTCTAGCCCGCGCTCCCGGGCTAGAGTTCACTCTCGCAAGATTTGGAGCGTTGCCATGGTAACCGCGGGGGGACATATTTCGATCCCTGGTGGTCCGGTGGGCGATTCATTGGTGGTCCCAGTGGGGAGGGTGAACTCTAGCCCGCGCTCCCGGGCTAGAGTTCACTCTCGCAAGATTTGGAGCGTTGCCGTGGTAACCGCGGCAACGCTTTAAATCTCACGAGAGGAGGACCCGGAGGAGCTGCAGACTGAGCTCCGGGTCCTCTCTCTCTCTCACTCCCTCCCCTGCCAGCTCTCAGCACTGTGCCTGCCATGCTGGCAGGGGAGGGAGAGGGAGACCGGCGGATTTCTCGGGGGGGGGGGCAATTGCCCCATTGCCCCCCCCCTGGA
Organism: Pelobates cultripes; assembly: GCA_933207985.1. NCBI lineage: Eukaryota > Metazoa > Chordata > Amphibia > Anura > Pelobatidae > Pelobates > Pelobates cultripes. Next base: position 129,543,928 of record OW240914.1, on the reverse strand, counting down.
TCCGCCACTGATGCAGAGTGTGTGTTAGTGTAGTGAATGCAGAGTGTTAATGTGTAGTGAATGCAGAGAGTGTGTTAGTGTGTAGCGGATGCAGAGTGTGTGTTAGTGTAGCGGATGCAGAGTGTGTGTTAATGTAGTGAATGCAGAGTGTGTTAATGTGTAGCGAATGCAGTGTGTGTCAGTATAGTGGATGCAGTGAGTGTGTTAGTGTGTAGTGTATGCAGAGTGTATGTTATTATTATTATTATTATTGCCATTTATATAGCGCCAACAGATTCCGTAGCGCTTTACAATATTTTGAGAGGGGGATGTAACAATAAATAGGACAATTACAAGAAAACTTACAGGAACAATAGGTTGAAGAGGACCCTGCTCATGTATTAGTGTATGCAGTGTGTGTGTTAGTGTATGCAGAGTGTGTGTTGTATTAGTGTATGCAGAGTGTGTGTTGTGTTAGTGTATGTAGTGTGTGTGTTGTGTTAGTGTATGCAGAGTGTGTGTTGTTCGTGTATGCAGTGTGTGTGTGTTGTGTTAGTGTATGCAGTGTATGTGTGTTGTGTTAGTGTATGCAGTGTGTGTTGTATTGGTGTATGCAGTGTGTGTTGTGTTAGTGTATGCAGTGTGTGTGTTGTGTTAGTGTGTGCAGTGTGTGTTGTATTGGTGTATGCAGTGTGTGTTGTGTTAGTGTATACAGTGTGTGTGTGTTGTGTTAGTGTATGCAGTGTGTGTTGTGTTAGTGTATGCAGTGTGTGTGTTGTATTGGTGTATGCAGTGTGTGTGTGTTGTATTGGTGTATGCAGTGTGTGTGTTGTGTTAGTGTATGCAGTGTGTGTTGGGTTAGTGTATGCAGTGTGTGTGTGTTGTATTGGTGTATGCAGTGTGTGTTGGGTTAGTGTATGCAGTGTGTGTGTGTGTGTTGTGTTAGTGTATGCAGTGTGTGTTGTGTTAGTGTATGCAGTGTGTGTGTGTGTGTTGTGTGTTAGTGTATGCAGTGTGTGTTGTGTTAGTGTATGCAGTGTGTGTGTGTTGTGTTAGTGTATGCAGTGTATTTTGTGTTAGTGTATGCAGTGTGTGTGTGTGTGTGTAAATGTGCAATCTGGGGGGGGGGAAGGGAGCATTTTAACATAAATTTTTAATTAATTTAATTTCATGTTTCAGGGAGGGGGGAGATTCTCCGCTCCTGTTACGGCAGGGGGCCCAGGCAGCACACAGCTTCTCCTCTTCTAATAACTCTCGCGAGACCCGCGGAGCGTTGCCATGGTAACCGGATCTCGCGAGAGTTATTAGAAGAGAGAAGAGAGGAGGAGAAGCTGTGTGCTGCCTGGGCCCCCTCTGCGGTAACAGGGAGCCGGGGGCCCGCGGCTGCACACATAGATAGCGATATTCGCTATCTATGTGTGCAGAGAAAGAAAGTGGGGCCCAGGACTGCCAGAGCAGTCCTGGCCCCCCAGGGCTGCCGGGCCCGTGACAACAATCACGGTTGTCACCCCCTGATGGCGGCCCTGGTGTCTGTTAGTGAGTGTGTATGTTTTGTAAGTGAGTGTGTATGTATCTCCTTTTCTAATGATACCTCCTCCCCTCGTCCTGTCTCGGTTGGAGTCCCCTTGGTCTCTGTCCTTGGTCCCCTTCTATTTACTCTTTATACTGCTTCTCTGGACTAACTTATTACCTCTTTTGGATTCCACTACCCCCTGTTCCAGACCTTTCCCCTGGCATCCTGCAACGTGTCACTTCTTGCCTTTCTTCCATCTCTGACTGGGTGTCCTCCCGCTTTCTGAAACTCAATCGCTCTAAAACTGTGCTTTTTGTCTTTCCTCCTCCTAAAACTGATCCTCCTCTTTCGCTCTCCCTTCAAATTGAGATGAGAATGCTGGAGGCATGTCTTTTGGAGTTTTTTGTATCTGTGCTGCACTTGTTCAGCGAATACTTCCTGTTAAACTTTATAGAGCAAAGTTCAGCCCATGTGGATGTGTGAAATAATTTGCTTCAATGACAACTCTTATAGGCAGATTGCTTAAAAGATGATGTACCTACGATAGTTTATGATGCATTCGTGTAAACTTATCTCAATAGAGGAAATGTGTTTTCATCACCTAAGGCAGTGTTTATTATGACTATAGTATGGTAACTTGTTAAACATGACATAATAATTTGCTATCACAACTGTAATTTAACAAACTAATGATAACAAGGTTTCATAACCTGCGAAAGTATGTGAATTTATTGGATCTTTAAAGAAAGTCTGTCTCAGGCTTCCCAATAGTTTTACAACCAGTGGAATTAACTGAAGTGGTTATGGTGCCAGGAGTGCCGTGGCGCTTTCCTGTGTAAGTAGTCAATTTGTTTGGTAATGGTTTGACTTCTTTCCTTGGGTACACCGAGTGCTGCTCTTTGCCTTCTGCTTGGTTGAGAGCATCAGCTGATTGCGTGAATGAAGAGGTGAGTAGGTAGAGAACAGTGCCGGCAGAGCGTACATAATTTATATAGTTTCGGAATACACAACACAGATAAAAAGTCAAACTGTTACATTTTTTTTTTACTATTTACACTGGGGGACTGCCAGGGCACTGTTGGCACCATCACCACTAAATCGCTCTGTAGTGGTTATGTAGCTTGCAATGTTCCCTTAAAGCCCAAGACACTCTTAGTAGACAGTGACAATGCTTACTTATAGTATATAATAATAATAATATAACTCAAGCTTCCTGGTTCAAAGTAATAAAAGCAGGAAGAACTGATATTTGTATGTCTGAGTATAGTGCAATAAAACCAGTCTACCGCTGTAGATTAAGTTAACACATGGGTTTTCCCATAAAACACAGCTTTTGTTTTGTTTTTCTTAGATTTTGTTGTTGCAGGTAAAGGTTTTTGTTATTTTAATAAACTTTATTATTTTTCAAGAATTACTCTGATGGGCTTTCCCTAGATATATTAATATTTTCTGGCATAATATGTCTGACAAATACTGTAATTTCTACTGATCAGCTTGAATGCAGGTTTTGATTTTTTTTAGCAGCCCTACAATCTTATTGTGTATGTTTTCAAGAAAACTAACATATCAGTAAAAATAACTGTAAATTACTATATACTTAAAGAGGGTTAAAACTTATAGACGGGGGGCGGAGCCTGGCATCCATGCAGGATAGACGTGTGGTGCTCGAGCTCCCGGGCTTTCAGCACTCTTTGGGGTGATAACCCCGATTAATCGGACGTACCCTGACACTGGGGGACACTACCGGGAAGCCGAGCTCGTGTGATACGCACAGATACCTGAATCTAGCCTGTAACCCTTGGGAGACCTGAGCCACGCTGCTGCGGCCTACTGGGAGAGGACTGGGGAGAGGCGGCCGATCTCCTCGCCTTGAAAACCCCCATTTGGCTCGGCAGCGATCCAACCCCCCCCCCGGACCGGTGGGGGATATCCCGGTCTATACCGAACACACTGGGGCAACAAGCACGGCGCCAGTCTCCTGCCACAGACTGGCTCCCGGAGGAACGTCTGATACACCAAGCCACAATATGGCGGCTACCTGCTTGCCGACCACGAAGCACTTACAACCCTCCATAGAGAATCAACGCAGCCTGGAATCTACACTGCAGCGCCTTGATGACATTTTTAAGAGATTCTGGCGGAGGATCCTGGAGCGGGAGCAGACAGTCATGGCTGAGAGGGAAATCTTTCCTAAGAGCACAGAGCAGCCGAGAGGAAACAGGCCTCCTCCGGGCAAAGCACACAAGCCTGCGCCCACTCACTCGTCTGCTCGCCCGCCCGGGCTGAGAACCCCTCAGGGCACAACCCCCACGCTTCAGGCGCCAAAGCGGAGGATCACCCGCCGGCACAGGCGCATAAAACCTAAACCCACTACTCACCCAGAGAGAAGGAAGAGCCTGGCTCCAGCGAACACCAGAGTCAGCATAAAAACAAAGCAGGCACTCATCCAAGCCTGGGGCGGAAACGAAGTCTTGCATCATTATGCCAACACCGATCACCGGAATGCTCAAGCACAACCCCCACATATGCCACAAGCGGGGATCGGATGAACCAGACGCAGCACAAGCATCGCTCCCAGGGTGGGGACCACAGAGTTGTCTCCTCTTGGACTGGCACTCATAATACCACACTGCCTGCTATTATGTTCTGTAATCATATCATTACTGCTTCGTTTTGTTTTTTCGTTTTTTTCTCTCTCCCTCTTTCCCTTATACTTTCCTTCTCCTGCCAATAACACAAGGGCGATGCTAACTATTTACTGTTTACTGCTCCAATTTTGAGGCACCCCGGAGGCAAGTGGTCCAATACCATCTGACAACCTAGAGCCCACGCCAGAACCCATCATTAGCCTGGTATAACCTTGCTGTCTCACTGCTTTAACCCAGTACCTATAGCATGTCTCACAATCTATGTTACAAACTTTATATACCTACATGTCTTTGAACTTGCATGCATAGAATAGAAGATCTCGCCTAGAATCTCCTCTAGACATGTTCTGCCTAGCCTGTACCTATCACCATAAAAAATGTGTAATATAATCAAATGCCTTATAACTGTTATGCATTGTTCAGCTCATTATCTTGCCTTTGCTGTTGGGGCACTGCAAGAATGTCTGTCACTCTCATGCACACAAAAATAAAGAATTTAAAAAAAAAAAACTTATAGACAATTGATTCACAATGTGTACAAACTTACACACTGTGACTTATTTTTTTTAAAGTGAATGTTTTTATTAATTTTATCACAAAGTATATAAAACTCAATTTACATAGAAAATTCTTTACAATAATATTACTTTGACACATATTACAAAAATACAAAGACAACAAACACCAAAGACGACAAACAGCCTATCAATTCACAGTGTATGAGTATTCTATAATGACCCAGTATGGGTTATAACCTATACCCTTTATCAGTCTCCACAAGTTGTCCTCTTCCAAATTCTTACCCCGATTTCCCCTTTTTTCCTATATTAATCGCAGTCACCAACCCCTCACCTTAGTCGCCATTTAACCCTAAATTGTGGGGGTGGGGGGGACCATATGAAATATGCCCATCTTCTATACAAAAGATGGGAACACTCTATATATATAAAAAAAAAGTGAGGAGGTATAAAAAGAACCATGTGAGAAATAACTATGGAAAAAAGGGCACACTGTGACTTATGAACACTGGCGCAGTATCTTAGCGCCTAAACGTGCGTTGGGCGTTTGTATGCTTATTTATGTTGGTTTGCAGTTAGTTATTATGTGACTGATTTAAGTCTAGTCTAATTTTGTTTTTTTGTGGAGGAGTACAAGGGTATGGAATCTTTATCGTCTAACAGGAATCAGGAGTGAATCAAAGGAATGATTTATATATGGAGGTTTTTGGTATGCTTCACTCTTAATATCTAAGAGATTATGCAGGGTCAGAATTTATATTGAGGCTATTCTAGCTTAAATCGAATTATCTTTATCCCGGCTAATGTGGTACGTAGGGATCATATATCCAGATGTATTAGGAGTTCATGTTATCCGTTAGGAGCTCCTTGTAGATACCTAGTTCTAAGAGCTTACAGATATAAGTGATTTAGTGTAATCTTTGTTAGTCTATTCTAACATTTATTTTACCTTTATAGGGAAAGATATACTTATATACTTTTACCTCAGTATCCTTTATCTCTTATTATTTTTCTAAACTTTCCTGCATTGTAAGTGCCCTTTGATACAATAGGAAATTAATGTTACTTAGAATTTAGCTACATTAGGGAAATAATATTATAATAATTATAGGAGCACTATAGGGTCAGAAACACAAACATGTATTCCTGAACCTATAGGGTTAAAACCACCATTTAGCCACCCTGAGCCCCTCATGCCTCCCTAAAAAATAGTAAAATCTTACTTGTATTAAAGCCTGAAGCTGCTGGCTTTGTCACTGTTTCCTTTAGACCTGCCCAATGCCTGCTGACATCAGCAGACGTGGTAGCCTGATCCAATCACAATGCTTCCCCATAGGATTGGCTGAGACTGACAAGGAGGCAGATCAGCACAATTCAAACACAGAACAAAAAGGTAATGGTTCAGCGCTAAACAATCTAAAAGAAACTAAAACAAAATGTAAAAGCAGCAACCTATAGGAATGAGGTCCCTCTAAAAACCTCACATGGAATAGGACAAACAGAAATGGGTATATAGGTCGCGCTAAGGGGACAAGGAGGTAAAATAAATGAAATAAATAAAAGTGATAAAAAAGTCCCAAATATAAATAAACCTGTGTTGTTCTAGGAGAGTATACAGTCCAAATGGATATCTGAGTCTTCTTATGTTGAGGATGTCTTGGAATGCTTGTCAATACGTAGATGCATAAAAAAAAGAAGAGGAAGAAGAACTCCAATAGTGTAGAATGTCGATAAAGTTTCCAGGTATGGATCTATAAGTAGGTAAATGACTCACCTTGGAGTGAGCAAAAAAAACCTTGCTCAAGTGTTCTTAGCGTTCAGTGGCGTCAATCCCCCACTGGTAGGATATAGGCGATGGAGTCCTGGACAATTCCTCGGTATATAAAAAATGAGAGACGTATATAGTGCTCACTGATGTTTATAAAAACAAATAAAAAAAGGTAAAATACTCACATGTACATGAGCAGGAAATACTGCTCAGTATGATGGCGCAGGTGGTACAATCCCCACCTTAGGATTCTTGGAAATTGGCGTACTTCAATCCAAATTGATGACCAGGTAATTCAAATTAAAAATATAAAATAAAAGGAATTAAAAGTATATAGGCAAAAAATAAGGGCCAGTATTCCTTTATTAAAATATCATTTATCAATATATATAACAGACTTTGTAATAGCCAAAACGCGTTTCACCACACAGGGCTTTATCAAATGGCATTTAAAAGACAAACACAGCCCTGGCCAATCAGCATCTCCTCATAGAGATGAATTGAATCAATGAATCTCTATGAGGAAAGTTCAGTGACTGCATGCAGAGTGGGGAGACACTGAATGTTTGGATGCATTTTAGGCAGCCATGACCCAGGAAGGATCCCTAGCAGCCATCTGAGGAGTGGCCAGTGAAGTTATCACTAGGCTGTAATGTAAACATTACATTTTCCCTGAAAAGACAGTTTTTACAGCAAAAAGCCTGAAGGTAATGATTCTACTCACCAGAACAAATTCAATAAGGTGTAGTTGTTCTGGTGACTATAGTGTCCCTTTATAGTGTTGTTCAGAATTTAGCATTCTTAGGGGCTACATAGTTTCTATTTCCTGTAAAAACAACTTACCGGTATCCCTACAGGGCCTTCTACTCTAACTTGTACTATTCTAGAATCTTTACCACCCCCACTCTTATGTGGTTCACTCATCTCCTTCTCTTTAAATAGATATTTAGTTGATAGACCACTTTACACAGGCCCTAATACTTAATAGATTACTTATCCAGCAATTGTGTAAGTGGTATTTTTTCATCTCATGCTTATAGTGCAATTCTTTTGTATCGTTATCTTCCATTTGTATACTTAGATCCTTCGTCCAGCCATAATTATTCTAACTGTTTAAGGGAATTTCCTAACTTTGGTTCCTTTCTCTATGTAGTTGGGGACTGTAGTTTCCTTTCTCTTTGGTTATATTATTCAGGGTTAGGCCCTAAACTGGAAATTTATCCCTTCAGAGACCTTATATATTTAATATACCTCTTGTATATTTAATGAAATAGTGTTCTATTCATTAATCTATTTATATATTTTTAATTACTGTTTATATGAATTGGGAATTTGCTGAATGTACTTTAACAAAGTGGTATGTTTTTCTTGTGCTTACTTAATCCTACTTATCCTTTCAAACAGCAACATTTAGGTGATATTTCCAATTATTTCTTTATTTGTACATACAGTGTATTTATTTGTACACATTGTAAATCAACTATAAGTTTTTATACCCATTACATATTATTATTATTTATATAGCGCCAACATACATACACACACATACTGACATACATACACACATACTGACATACATACACACACATGTACATACAAATATACAGACATACATACATAGTACAGACATACATACATACATACCCATACTGACATACATACACACACAGACATACACACACACACATACTGACATACATACACACACAGACATACATACACACTGACACATACACACACATACTGACATACACACTGACACACACACACACAGACATACATACACAGGCATACATACACACAGACATACATACACACACACACACACAGACATACATACTGACACATACACACACACTGACATACATACACAGACATACATACACACACATACTGACATACATATACACACACATACTGACATACATACACACAGACATACATACACACACACACAGACATACATACTGACACAGACATACATACACACACATACTGACATGCATACAGACAGACATACATACATACTGACATACAAACACACTGACATACATACATACTGACATACATACACACACACAGACATACATACACACAGACAGAAATACATACACATATACATAGCTAATTTTGCTTACCTTTTTTTGCAGGTGGGTGGCTGTGGCTGATGGGAGTCGGCGTGGCTCCCGCGGCCTGGCTGTCTTCCCTCCCATGCGGAGGGAGCTGGGAGGAAGTGAGCATCGGCCGTCACTTTCTCCCAGCAGTACTTTGCGGCTGCAAATTTTTAAAGGGGCCCGGTCGAAGATAGAGGGCCCATTTGGTGGCCCTGAGTGCTGGGGCAGGGTTCCGGACCTGCGGGCCGTAGTTTGAGGACCCCTGGTGTAGAGCATAAGATAAAGTATCAAATAGTGTACTGGGGTAGCTAAGGGAGGGCTAAGACTAAAATCAGTACATGTTTATCTAATCAGGCTTTATTGAGCTGTGCCTTAGATACACTAACTGAAATGGACAAAATAATAAATAGCAGATAAGGTGGAAGGAATCTCACAGAACGGTGGTAATGGTGGAAACTGGTTCTAATATTGCAGGAAGTGTTCATATGGCCATAGGTAACAAGGTACTAGTGCTGTATGTCCTTGTTACAAGGTAAATAGAAAACTATTATGACCAAAGGCAGGGCCGGTGCGAGGATTTTTGACAACACAGGCGAAGATGCATTTTGAAGCCTCCCCTCCCCCCCACACAAAAAATGGATCTTCACCTCTGTGTCTCGTAGCCCCCGTTTTGAATTTCTCACCCCCATTAGTGTTTCAAATCCACTCTCTTGAATATCTTACCCATTTGGCCCCTTTGTGCCTTACACCCCCTTTTAGTGTGTCTCCTACAACCCCTCTTATGTATTTCTTACTTCCCCGCCAGCCCCTTTCTGTCTCTTTCTTCCCCCAGCCCCTGTCTATCTCTCTTTTCTCCCATAGATACAGGCAAAAATACATATATGCACAAACACACAAACACATAGCCATACAAGCACACAGATATAGTTATTCAGGTACACAGTCACAAAGATATACAGACACACAGTCATAAAAGGCACACAATCAAACAAACACAGTCATACAATTTACACATACAGGTACACTGTTATACAAACACAGACATACATTCATAGAGACACAGGCACACAGATAATCTGTATCTATGTCTATATGGGAGAAAAAGAGAAATATAGGCATACAACAATACAGAGTTTAAATTAATTTACATGGTAAGCTTTGGCTGTTCCAGGACTGCAAGGCATCCATTTCCTGTCCTATTATGTTTTACACCCCACCTACTATAAACTGTAAGCTTGTTTGAGCAGGGTCCTCTTCAACCTATCATTCCTGTAAGTTTTCTTGTAATTGTCCTAGTTATAGTTAAATCCTTCACCCCCCCTCCCCTCCCCCCATAACATTGTAAAGCACTATGGAATCTGTTGGTGCTATATAAATAGCAATAATAATAATAATTGCACATTTTAAAATATATAGTATTGCAAAAAAAAAAACTCTTGCTAACTTTTTAAAGGAACTCTCCAGTTAGGTAGATATACCCCCAATGAACCATGTATGCACTTATTTATGCATTATATCATTGGAAGTACTTCTAAAAACAGCTTGCAAAAGCTGCAGACCTATTGTCTGCAGCCTTTTAAGCCCTCCCCTTCTTCCTTAGCCCACCCTTTCAGTTTGTGCCTTGGAATACTCCAATGATTGAGAAGCAAATGTGCTGGAGTTGTAAGTGCACCCGCTTGTGGCTTTCCAATGCTTCTCAGTAAGTTGTAATACACTTCTGCCAACTCCCACTACCCTTAACCCTGCAACTGTAAATATTGCAGTTTTCATAAACTGCAATATTTACCTTGCAGGGTTAACTCCTCCTCTAGTGGCTGTCTACTAGAAGGCACTTCCTGGTTCATAGCACAGATTTTCTGTGCTATAGCGTCGCTGAACGTCCTCACGCTATGTGAGGACCTCCAGCGTTGCTAAAATCCCCATAGGGAAGCATTGAAAGCATGCGCTTTAGGTCTCACCCCGCCGGCGGCTGCGCATGCGCAATCGGTCTCCCCCGCCTAATGACGAGGAGGAGGAGCGTGGGCGGACCCTGGACCAGTGCTGAGGGACATCGGCGCTGGACTCCGGTAAGTCACTGGAGGGATTTAAACCCCTTCAGCAACCTGGGATGGGGGTGGGAGGGAGAGGGGACCTGCAGTACCAGGAAAAAGGTTTGCTTTCCTGGCACTGGAGTGTCCCTTTAACTTGACTGCACTGGGCGCTTACATGGAAAGACACATACTGATACAATATGTAGAGCAACCAGATAACATTTAACTTTTTCAAACCATAAGGGCAGTATCTACAACAATAATCTTATACAGTAACATACATCTGGTGCTGGTTCCACACGAAAAAAAAAAAAGACTGAGGGAAAAAAAGAAAAGAACAAGTGAAGAGAATACAAGATTGTTAAAAAATCTCACATGTGACAGTACTGCTTTAAGTATTTTTGTATTGAAGGTACACTCAGTATTTGCATATAACAGCTCAGCAGGTGGCATACATTGTTTGCAGACTGTATTTGCTACACAGTAGTCTGTGCTAAATATTAAATAAAATGTCTCCTTTACAGCAGTTTTTACAAGTAGGCTAATAAAGCCAAAGTGTTGCAATCTATCTGTTCAGGATGTGTTTGAAGTGACACAGGAGGAGTGAGCAATTAAACACACAGGACACGCCCGCTGAGGAAGACATTTATGTTGCATGTGGCCAGACACAGTGACTCTTGGAATAGAAGGCTTGAGAGCAAGGTAAGCCTATTATTAATGATGTGTTCCTAACATATCCTAAACCTTCACCAACACTTAACCTACTTTATTGTGATAGTTACCAGCTTGATATTGCATTCTGCATATGATGGTGCTTACTTGTCATTTTGTATTTTATTTTTTTTCTTTCCTTATACATGGCTTTTCTCAAACAGGGTTATTTACTAACATGAGACTTCTAAATGAACTGAGCTTTCATTTCAGCTACTCTGGACTTTCAGTTCAATTTTCATTTGGAGTTTGCAATTTATTGAATAACCCTGTATTATAGAGGGCGGTGTGGGGAGGGTTAAAGTTCACTAGTGTTTGATAAATATCTGTCAGTATGTTACCATGGTACTTAATCAATTCCTATTTAAGATCTGTAACTGAACGATTTGATTCTAAAAAGCTTAAAATCCTGTCCCCTCTGTACCAGTTCATTCTTTGGTAGTTGCGCCATGGATGTGGCTTATGCATGCATATATGCTTATTTTATTTACTTAACTTTTCTATTTGTCATTCTTTTAATACCTGCAGGCAGCGTTATTCACTGCAGTGTGCATTGTTGAAAATTGAACTTTTCACTTTCCTTCCCCCTCCCACTTTGATTTCACTGAAAGTCATGCATATCCAATAAAGCACCAGCATAGTTTATCAGCGTATGGGTTATCCATGCACCATGACCACTTCAATGTGGTCATGGTACAAGGACCCTGAACTTAATTATAAAAAAAAAAAAAAACTGGAAACTTAGCTACAGAGAGCCCTTAGAACCTGAATAAAAATAAAAATAATCCATTAGATACTCAAAAAAAAATAAATAAATAAATAAAAAAAAATAATAAATAAATAAATAATATATATATTGTATGATGCATCCACCATTCAGAAAAAAGAAGTTTGTCTTGTTGTTGGACAACAGTGTGAATTCTAGCAGCTTGACTTTCATTGCAGTTTATTTTGGTATAATGTATCTTCCCTGAAAGAAGGCAATGGGTCAGTCAGGATCTCCCTTTTAATAAAGATGTTACTAGTGGAAAGGAATACCATTCAGAATCTGTTGGCGCTATATAAATTGCAATAATAATCGGTTTAATAGAGGAGCAGTCTAACCGAGGATGTCCAGGACAACTGCTAAATCCTGATGATCCATTAGATTAGTTTTTCCCTAAAATCTGAGCTGTAGTGAATTGAAATCTGAATGGCAAAATGTAGACTAATAGAGCCAATCTGACACTCTTTATTTGTCATTGTGCTACTATTTGGAGTTTTGAGCTTTATTTTGTATCTTTTTGCATAGGACTCTTGAGTGACACTTATGATCATCATAGCAATTTATATCTTCGTTGCTTAGTGATTCATTATGTCAAATGCCAAAAGAGGCCGGGCGTTGATCATTGCCATGACCGAATTCCACAATCGCTCTGAGCGCAGCAGGGACATGTTGGAACCACGCAAGGGGGTAAAACGTGACACAGACCGGCTCTTCAGGGCCCTTTCCCTGCTGGGCTACAATGTTTCCCTTCACCTGGATGTGAGTGCCAGAGAAATCAGAGAAATCTACCATAACGGTAAGAAATTTAGGCAATGTTGACTTTAGGTAGTTTCATTTTAGTTGAAACCGATGCACACAGATCACACTAGAGAAAACTGGTTTGGAGAAAGACAGTGGATAATGTTGTCTGATCTAAAAATTAATTTAATTTTTTTTGTATGTATTTTGTGTGTGGCTGTTGATACTAGGCCTTGTGGATTCAGAATTACTGTCTGTAATTACAGTATTTAATGTATGGACATGAAAACCTATATGAGAGAGCACAAAGTTCCATGTCTGTTTCCTTGTTGGCTTGCGTCGTGTTTTTGATTCCCCTGCAGATCATTTGTTGATGAGTGTTTCTCTCTTTTTAGAATCGAGGTTTGTGCAAGGAGAATGTTTTATCAGCATTTTGTCAAGTCATGGCCAGGAAGGGCTAATTTATGACTTCTATGGTGAGCCTGTTTATCTGAGGGATTTGTATGATTCCCTTTCTCCAAAAAACTGCCCTGCATTGGCTGGAATACCCAAGTTATTCTTCATACAGGTACGAGTGTCTTTTTCCACAGTGCTCCAACTCTTTGATTATGGTAACTCTTCATCAGCCCATGCCCTGATTACATCTTCATAGTTCATAATGAAACTGTAAGTCTCTACTTTTCACACATTTTCCTATAAACGTCTCTTGGATTCAGTTTAAAATCCTGATGTCTATCTGCAAAGCTCTCTGCAACTGAGCTCCAGTCTACATGTCCTCACTAGGTCATCTGTTGGTAACTGAATAAAGGGCATATTTATGAATCGTTTATTTACATATCATCACTAAATTTTTGAAATTCTTATCTAACCTTCTGTTCTGCCTGTGACGCGTGTATGCATTGTTGCACCCCAGCCCCCGACACCCACATGCAGTACTAGTTTATGGCATCCCAATTGTTATGTATTGCCTTACTCTCTACTTTTAAAATCCCATTTCTTTAGAGAAACATACCAGTTATCTGTGTAATACCTCCTTCTAAAGCAGTTCAATTCTGCCTCAAATTTATTTGCACCTTCTATTTTACCATAAGTTGTATCATTTATATATTCTGTTTTCGGTTAGTTCACCTAGCACTCACTCATCCCGCTGGGGACACTGTACGTTGACCTTTTTATAATTCTATGTCCCCTCCTTTTTGCAGGGAGAATATTTTGACATGAGAGATTGATTTTGTAAGGCAATACTGGGATGCGACACAAAAGCTATAACCCCTTTCATTCTTGTTTGTCTACAGGCTTGCCGAGGAAAGGAGATAGATGAAGGAGTGGTACTGGAGACAGACTCTGCAGAATGTGAGGCCGACACTTTTTGTCACAGCTGGAATCTCCCAAGTGACACGGTTGTCATGTTTGCAACCAGTGAGGGTATGTGAACAAAGTTTCTGAACATCTGCACGTCCCATAACATTTCTGTAGCTATTACCTTGGAGTCTGAGATATTACTATTGTATGTTTTGCTAGCCTCGCTTGAAGCTCCCCCCAAGGAGCATTCGTTGGCTCCAGCTAGTTAAGTCATGCTTGGCTTTCTGATTCGTGCTCTCTGCCAATGAGCTAAGCCATGTACTGTCCTGCTATTAAAGGTCCACTATAGACACCCAGACCACTTCAGCTTAATGAAGAAGTGGTCTGGGTGCCAGGTCCAGCTAGGTTTAACCCTTTTTTTTTTTTTTTTTTTTTCTATAAACATAGCAGTTTCAGAGAAACTGCTATGTTTATAATGGGGTTAATCCAGCCTCTAGTGGCTGTCTCATTGATGATTTTTCACAGTGAGAAGGCGCCAGCGTCCATAGGAAAGCATTGAGAATGCTTTCCTATGGACTGGCTGAAAGCTTGTGCTGCGCATGCGCATTCATCCGAGGGGGAAGAGTTCCCCGCCCGGCGCTGGAGAAAGAGGAAAGTTTAACCCCTTCCTCCCCCTAGAGCCTGGCGGGAGGGGGACCCTGAGCGTGGGGGCACCCTATATATAATATATGTTTTCCTGGCACTATAGTGGTCCTTTAAGTGCAGAGCCAGAGAGCTTATTGCTGCCCAAAAGAAATAGATTGTCTTACCCCTAGGTAAGCTGTTAAACAATTTGCAAATGGAGTGCGCCAGGGCATTCATGACACCATAACCACTACAGTGGACTGCTGTGGTGCTTGGAGTGTTCTTTTAATGACAAACTCTACCAATTCATTTCAGTATAAGCACAGATTTCAGTTATACTTGTAGCAGAACATTCCCACTGTGTTCAGCTAGACATTACATAGCTCCCAAGTGAACCCCACACTTGGCACACTTTGAACTGCTAAACATTCTGGAATCAAGAAGAATAGTAGCTGAGTTCACTTGGGAAAACAAACACCTTAAAATGGTGTGTGTAAAAAAAGGAAAAAAAATATATATTTTTTATATATATATATATATATATATATATATATATCCCTCAGCCCCCCTTGGCTAAATCCATTGTTGAAGGGGATTCACTAATACTGGTTACAAAGACGTACTATTTTTATTTTTAATTTTTTTTAACTTCTTAAATGTTGCTGTTTGTTATTCATCTGATTTGTCACCCACTCACAATAGATTAACTGAATTGAGGTTTGGTGAATAGGGTTCTTGATAATGCTGTGTGTCCTTATTATTGTAATACCTGATATACAATACATGACTTGTCAGTAGCTATGTAATAATTTTACATTCCTCTTCATAGGGTACGTGGCTTTCCAGAATCCTGCTGGCTCATTCTTCCTACAAACGTTATGTGACATTATTGAGGGGGAGGAACGCGAGCTTGCACTAAACCAAATCTTCACCCTCATTTCCTACCATACAGCCTACAATTTCCAAAGCCGTGGCACATATGCCGGCTACAAAGAGATGCCATGCTTCATAACCAACCTTACCAAGGAGCTGAGGCCATTCAGACAGTTAGAAAATACCTGCTGAACTTGCCCCTTACCAACACCTTCCACACCCATAATGCTCTGATTCATTTAACTCTTAGAAACCCAAGCATCATGTTCCTAATATTGTGGTTACAATAATTCGAGTTCCCTTTCAGTACAGCTTTCACTAAACAAGTATAAGCAGGTCCATTCTTCATATAAAACTGTTTGTATAACTACACCTCAGTCCAAAATCCTTTCAGGCAGAAGAGGGCAAGTTAAAATCAATTTGTTTGTATGTTTGTTTGTTTTTTGTTTTTTTTGTTTGTTTTTTGGGGCGGGGGGAGGAGGAAGGGTGGTTTCCTTTGCATGCAATGTATGTGACAGATGGACATTACTGGGGGCATGACATACATGTCCCTTCATATGCCCTACATGATGGAGCTATTCACTGATAGCTGGGCGTACATTTGAGGCACAGACTTTCACATTGACCCCAATGACAACCTGCATGTTCTATGGTTCCAGTACAGACTCGTCTCAACCTGTGGTCACTTGCAAGCACCCCGGAACCACTATACATACTCATCATAGTCTGGCACCCTGACTAACCCCTGTAGTCTTCTTGGAAATATTCTTGCATGCCAACCCAGGCCACTGGCCCCACACAACTTTGTGCTAGAAAAGACCTTGCACAGTTCTTGCCTGCTACCTTACTCCTACAGTACCTTGTTGGAAGCATCACAAATGATCTTTTTCTATATTAATCCACTGAAAAATGGCGTGATGCTGTGGCCAATCACTCCCGGAGACTACTGGCCCAGGGAAATTTGCTCCCCTTGTCTGCCCTTCAGGACTTCACACCTGTTGTGCTTTAAATTCATGCAATTTTAATTTCTCACATTGTTTACAAAAGATGTATATTTTTTTTATATATATATATTTATTCTAAGTTATTCTGATATCTGTAAATATTTTGTATGAATTCATACATTTTATTTTTGGAAATAAAGCGTTCTCTATTTTGTATATAAAACCAAACCTTGTGTATATACAGTCTGTCACTTCTTCTGTACCACTACCATAAGCATTTATTGTACATTTATTTCCTGCTCGTGTGATAAGGATTCCGATATCTGCCTCCTGTCCATTAAAAACAAGTTATGACAGTACTATTCAAATAACAATTAATCCATTGAGAGTTCAGTAAAGGAGACTTTATTTACAGACTAAAGGGTTCTTTTTATATTTAGAATCACAGAACTATATAAATAATTATATATATACTATAATTAATATGCAGGATATATAGCTTGTCCATACAATGAAAATATGCCTCACTCATGGTCAAGAAGGAATTGCTCCCTTTTGAAGCACAACTGAAAGTTACTTCAATTACTTTTTTGCTTGCTTTCTTAATGAATCTTTAAAGGGACACTCCGCTACCCTAATAAGGGTTTTTTTTTTTTTTTTTTTCCTCATTGGGTTATATCTAAAAGCAACTGGCAAGAGCTGCCGATCTCTCAAGCATTTCCATTCCAGACTTTCTGTGGCTGTCCAATCACAAACTTCCCAATGCAGTTCAAGACAGCTAATCTGAGCAATTGCTATCTCTTGAGTTTATTTCCACTGAGCTAACAAAACCAGGATTCTCCCTCCACCCCAGCGATTTATAAAGAGGCACAATTATATTTTCATGCCGAGAATTTATGCCTCTATTTATACATAACAAAACCTTACTGGTCTTAGCAACTGCAGATTGACATTGCTTATTGCTGCCTAATTTGTCTATAACATTTGCCAAATCCTTCTCGTGTGTGGTTCTCCCTAATTCACTACCATTTAGGCAGTGGTGTATCCTGGTTTTGTGCTGCCCTAGGCATGACAACTCACACAACAGGGTAATCCCTAAATCCTGGACTGGTAGGGGGTACTCGAGGACTGGGTGTATTTACATTAATTTTCTTTAACTGCTGTTGCACCTTGTCTCGAGTCGTCCAATCACAAGTTATCTGCAGGTTTTCTGCAGCACTAATTTGCATAGCTCTTGCCATAGGATTCTCATTAATATATACTAAAGAAAAATAGTTGTTTAAAATTTCTGCCTTTTCCTGGTCTTCATTAATTAACAGACCCATCTCTGTTTCCAGAGATTGAACAGTAAGAAAGCAGAAAGTTAGCTGATTTTACGGACCTCTGGGTTAATGTGACTGCTTTGTATGGCAGTCAGACTCTGTCCCCCAAACTGCCATAGGACGACTGGTAGGCAATCAGCATAGCCATCAAGATATTTCTGGATACCAACCTCTCCATCACAAGCCACCAATTTCAGTGACTGCACAGGAAGGAACAGGAAAGTAGATTTCGATAGAGCCAGAATAGCAGTTAGGTTCCCTCATCTTCTAGCAATATCTGGCACTATCAATCACTCCTTCTCCCCTTCAATCTCTCTACTATAGCCCAAAATGTATTAATTTAAGTCTAGCCCATCCAGGTGCCTCTGGACTGCAACCCCCCCCCCCTTTCCTATCCACCCAAGGGTTGGGATTCCTTGAGAGCTGGACAGATAGCCATTGCCTACTCATGCTCTAGCTGAAGACATCTTGTACAGGGAAATGTTTCATTTTCTCAGAAATCCCTTTATCTTCAACCTTGTTTTATATTAATCAGACAGAATGAGATTGCTGGATGAAAAACCTGGCACGGGCACAAATAGACAAGGCGTGGGACATAATCATGTGTATGTAAATGGTCAAAGAAGGTGAGAAATAATCACGAGGCACACAGGGCAATCTGGAGAAGGTGTGGTTGCTGTGCGGGTGAATGTGATAGGATTATTATTGGAGTAATATACGGAAAGAACCAGGATGTAAACATCATTGTTAAAGAAATTAGTCTAAACTTATGTTAAAACTTCTGTAACAGTTCCTCCTTATGATTAAATGACTAATTCACCATACTTCATTGTTATGTGATATGTTTGTAGGACACGTTTGTATTTGTCATGCTTTTGAGTGTCATGATTTAAGGTTTTTGTTACCTAGGCCTAGCTCCGTGTATCCACATTGCTCACCCCTATATTTTATTTATTAAACCCTCACAGTAATATATGTAATTTGTGTGTAGTGCATGCGAATGGATATATACATATGCATCAAGTTAGGGACACAAACACCTAACTTGTTCCAATTTCTTTCACATACACATGCCTTCTCGTGAGTTCCTTTGCACTCAAAAGTCTAACAAAGCGAATTGTTCCATTCTTTTAATGATGGGCAGCATTTTGGCTCTGCCAAATGCTCCTCCTGGCTTTTAGAGAGCAAATGCTCCCACCAGTCGGTAGATCATATCTCCCGAACGTCGTTCATCTAGATCAGGGATAGGCAACCTTTAGCACTCCAGATGTTGTGGATTACATCCCCCACAATGCTCGTACACCCATAATGCTGGCAAAGCATCATGGGAGGTGTAGTTCAAAACATCTGCAGTGCCGAAGGTTGCCTATGCCTGATCTAGATGGTCAGGAAGTTTAACGGGCAGCGGTACGAACTCCGCCCGGGTTCGCGGACTCACGTGTCCAAAAAGTAGTTCCAGGCATTTGACGACCATGTACCGCTGCCTGTGTTCAGGAGACAAAATGGTCTCCAGGCACTGGACTATGTGCATTTGGTTATATGAATTGCGGCCACCCAGGGAAAGCACTCGAGTGAAGGTGTCAAGTTGTTAATTTGTGGTTAACAGCCAGGGGAGGTCGGTGTTCACTGAGATATAAAAAGGGGGACCACACACCACTCATTCGGGAGACAAACAAGGGGGTACGGACAACGAACACAAGGGAATGAAGCCTGCTACAAACAGCATCAGCTATCAAGTAGAACCCTTTTTAAAGGACCACTATAGTGCCAGGAAAACATACTCGTTTTCCTGGCACTATAGTGCCCTGAGGGTGCACCCACCCTCAGGGACCCCCTCCTGCGGGGCTCTGGGGAGAGGAAGGGGTTAAACACTCACCTTTCTCCAGCGCTGGGCGGGGAGCTCTCCTCCTCCTCTCCGCCTGCTCTCCTCCTCTTCGGCTGAATGCACATGCGCGTCAGGAGCTGCGCGCGCATTCAGCCAGTCTCATAGGAAAGCATTCATAATGATAATGATTTTCACAGTGAGAAGCACGCAAACGCCTCTAGCGGCTGTCAATGAGACAGCCACTAGAGGCTTTAGAGGCTGGATTAACCTATTAATAAACATAGCAGTTTCTCTGAAACTTTCTCTGAAACTGCTATGTTTATAGAAGAAAGGGTTAACCCTAGCTGGACCAGGCACCCAGACCACTTCATTAAGCTGAAGTGGTCTGGGTGCCTATAGAAGTGGCGTCGCTACATCATGCTGTGCCCCCCCAAATGCCAGCAACTTGCTGGCCATGGGCTTCCCTCGGACTGTTACAGCCTGTTACAGCCCGAGGGAATGCAGTGTTGAGGTGCTGGGGGCGGTCTGTGGCTGGAGGGAGCACTGATTGGCTCCCCGGCACAGGCTCTGCCCCCAAATGAAGCCCCGCCTCCCGCCGATAAGCCCCGCCCCGCCGTAATGCAGCAGCCCATGCTGCTTCAGAAGCTGCGCGCGCATTCAGCCAGTCTCATAGGAAAGCATTCATAATGATAATGATTTTCACAGTGAGAAGCACGCAAACGCCTCTAGCGGCTGTCAATGAGACAGCCACTAGAGGCTTTAGAGGCTGGATTAACCTATTAATAAACATAGCAGTTTCTCTGAAACTTTCTCTGAAACTGCTATGTTTATAGAAGAAAGGGTTAACCCTAGCTGGACCAGGCACCCAGACCACTTCATTAAGCTGAAGTGGTCTGGGTGCCTATAGAAGTGGCGTCGCTACATCATGCTGTGCCCCCCCAAATGCCAGCAACTTGCTGGCCATGGGCTTCCCTCGGACTGTTACAGCCTGTTACAGCCCGAGGGAATGCAGTGTTGAGGTGCTGGGGGCGGTCTGTGGCTGGAGGGAGCACTGATTGGCTCCCCGGCACAGGCTCTGCCCCCAAATGAAGCCCCACCTCCCGCCGATAAGCCCCGCCCCCGCCGTAATGCAGCAGCCCATGCTGCTTCAGAAGATGGCTGCCTGACCCCCAGTGTCAGGTAGGCTTGGGGGGGGGGGGTGTACACACACACATTGCCCCCCCATACACCCATACTGCCCCATACACACACACTGCCCCCCAGACTGCCCCATACACACACACTGCCCCCATACTGCCCCATACACACACACACTGCCCCCCCATACACACACACTGTCCCCTATACAGCCTCCCATACACACACACTGTCCCCTATACAGCCTCCCATACACAAACACTGCCCCCCATACAGCCTCCCATACACACACACTGTCCCCATACTGCCCCCCCATAGACACAC
>OW240914.1:129420585-129522441 GCA_933207985.1 Pelobates cultripes | reverse complement strand
GTATGGACTAAGCAGTCTGTGTGTGTATGGACTCAGCAGTCTGTGTGTATGGACTCAGCAGTCTGTGTGAGTATGGACTCAGCAGAGTGTGTGTGTTTGTGTACTCAGCAGTCTTTGTGTGTTTGTGTACTCAGCAGTCTTTGTGTGTGTGTGGACTCAGCAGTGTGTGTCTGTATGGACTCAGCAGTCTGTGTGTGTGTATGGACTCAGCAGTGTGTGTGTATGGACCCAGCAGTCTGTGTGTGTGTATGGACTCAGCAGAGTGTGTGGTGTGTATGGACTCAGCAGTCTGTGTGTGTACGGACTCAGCGGTGAGTGTGTGTGTTTGTGTATGGACTCAGCAGAGTCTGTGTGTGTGTAGCGACCTGCAGAGTCTGTGTGTGTGTGTATGGACTCAGCAGAGTCTGTGTGTGTATGGGCTCAGAAGAGTATGTGTGTGTGTGTGTGTGTGTGTGTGTGTATGGACTCAGCAGAGTCTGTGTGTGTGTGTGTGTATGGACTTAGCAATCTGTGTGTGTGTGTGTGTGTGTATGGACTCAGCAATCTGTGTGTGTGTGTATGTGTGTATGGACTCAGCAATCTGTGTGTGTGTGTGTGTGTATGGACTCAGCAGTGTGTGTGTGTGTATGGACTCAGCAATCTGTGTGTGTGTGTATGGACTCAGCAATCTGTGTGTGTGTATGGACTCAGCAGTGTGTGTGTGTGTATGGACTCAGCAGTGTGTGTGTGTATGGACTCAGCAGTGTGTGTGTGTATGGACTCAGCAGTCTGTGCGTGTGTATGGACTCCACAGTCTATCAATAATTAAAATTGTGTAGGAAGGGCCCCAGTGTATTGCTTTGCCCAGGGGCCCTTAACTCTGTTAAAATGGTACTGCTTGTGTGTGTCAGTGTGCTTCTATTTAGTGAGCATGTGTGTGTCAGTGAGCTTGTCTTTAGTGAGCTTGTGTGTGTCCCTGAACTTCTTTGTAGTGAGCCTTCTGTTTATACAAGTGAGTGTCTGTAGTAAGCTTGTGTGTGAGTCAGAGAGTTTTGTCTGTCAGTAAGCCTATTTGCGCATGTCAGTGAGCTTGTGTGCTTACTGTACTATATATATATATATATTTTGACTTGTAGGAATGGCATACGTTTTTTTTCCAGGGCTGCTTTGGATTCCCAGGGATTCCCAGTTTGGCTCTGCCAGCGAGTGCACTTTACCGCTGAATAATCTGTGTGAGCTGCCGCACACTTTAGCCCTGTTACACGCGTCTGGGAGCTGCTGTTGACAGGTACTAGTAGTCTAGAGATTGGGGTATATGCTCAGCTATCTGTATAATACAGATCTGTGTGTATAAAATATCCTGGGATAGTCAGTGCTTCCTGTATAGTGCTGCTCTCTGTCTTGGGATATTATACACAAACAGACCTGTATTATACAGAGAGCAGCACTATACAGGGAGCACTGACTGTCCCAATTTATTATACACACAACCCTGTATTATACAGAGAGCACTGACTGTCCAGGGATATTATACCCAGACAGTAATTGATAGCTGTGCTGCAAAATGTCCTTGGAATTTTTTTTTAAAATGTTGGCAACTATGGCACTGTATCAAGGATAATGTGTTTGTTTTTTTAATAATCCCTGGTGGAAAATAATGAATCCTCCACTAGGTATTATTAAAAAAACAAAACACATTGTGTCGGGGGCGGGGCTTAACATGCGACAGGGGCGGGGTCAAACTGCGGCGAGGGCGGGGTTAAATGTGCCCCCCTACTTTTGTCACTGGCCCTCCATGTGCCCCCCCGAAAAATGAATCCTAGAGACGCCACTGGCCTATAATGGTCCTTTAACTCAAAGCATGGTTAAATTCAGGGGACCTTGAAATATAAACAGAGTTTCAGAAACAACTTCACATCTCCTTGCTGAGTCATGGACCCCTGATACCAGAAAATCTTTTTTAAATGATTGGGGAACATGGACTTGTTGGTGCATGGCATGAAACATAGATCTGATATTTTCTCCTGTAACAGAGATTTTTGAATATGTATTCTCTCTTTCTGAAGAGGTAAATGCTTATTGTACAATGCATCTTTATAGATCAGCTATTGCAGTGGGTCATAAAGATTTTCTCGGCAATGCTGCTGGTAAACATTTTCACATTTGTTGTTTAATGAAGGGTATAGAAATTTCTAGTCCACCATCTTCAAAATACAGATAGACAGTCTATCAGTTTCTTTCCCTCTTTAACTCTTGGCCTGATAATGATAACTCAACCTACGTCAGCTTTCTGCAAAATTGGCTATCTTACTTTTCCCCAATCTCTTGTAAACATGTTTCAGGCGGAAGTACTTTCCTTTCCATCCCAACCTATGTTTGTTTCATGCTTAAAGGAGTATGAACACAGATCGTCTTCATTTCTTTCTTTCTTTTGGAAAACCTCATATGCTTATCTTGACTACCATTTTAGCGCAGTAGGTGAAATGGTCTTTAGACCTGGCTTGGATTGATGTTTCAGTTTTTGGCTCTCATTCTTCTTGTGGAGCTATGACTTTCAGAATCTTTCCGTAGGTGGATGATGGAAGACATTATGAAGTCGGCCGATGGGTCTAGGAAGTCTACTTTTAAATAATTACATTTTAACCCGTTAAGGACCAAACTTTGGGAATAAAAGGGAATTATGACGTCACACATGTCATGTCATGTGTCCTTAAGGGGTTAAACCTATTGATCACAATTTTTGTTCTAAAAGTCTGCAGCTTTAAACATGAATAATAGGAGTCTCTGTGTCTTGTAATAAAATTCAAAGATTTTGCTCTTTCAGGGTGTATTTTGTATCATCATTTTATATATTTTTAATTCAGTGTTTGTTTGTTTGTTCCATAGTTTGATTCTACAATGGTGTTCATGAATTATTCAATTACACTTTGTGGATTTGTTACAGTTTCTCCTTCAGAACTAACTGAGGATTTCAGAAAACTTTCTAGAATAGTTTTATGTTATCGTTTCATCCTATTTGGTTACTGTTTTTTTTTTTTTTAACTTACTACAAAGAAAGAGGACTGTGGAATGAAAGCTTGGTAAAGACCAAGAAAATGTTGCTGTTTTTGCCCCAATAAAGATGCTATTTTTGTTATCCAGGAGTGCCTGAACTGTTATTTATTCTGCATATTATAGAATATTTATGTGACCTTTTGTAACCCGTCATGGGATCGGATTGGTTGTCAGTTGCGATGTCATTGTATGTTAATTTTATCTGTTTTTCGTGTATTTATTTATATTTTTTCTTTGGTGCTATTTAAGTAAATAAAGAGAATAGGCA
This sequence comes from Pelobates cultripes, assembly GCA_933207985.1. Taxonomy (NCBI): domain Eukaryota; kingdom Metazoa; phylum Chordata; class Amphibia; order Anura; family Pelobatidae; genus Pelobates; species Pelobates cultripes. The sequence goes on along the minus strand of OW240914.1, from coordinate 129,519,140 downwards.
TAATACTCGCCTCTGTGTTTTTAATAAAATTGTGACTTTACATTTTGATATAGTAAAATCCTTGAATTGTTTGCACCTCAACGACATCTCTCGGTGTTTGAGGACACATTGTAGTCTATAACTATTTGTTACAAAAAAAAACCCCACCTACTTACAGAGAAGTGTAGTTTTTTTGTTTTTGCCTGATTGGAATTTACCTTTGCATGTAATTAAGTATGCAATTTTTATCTCCCCAGCCCGTTCAATAGCTCTTATCAAACTTATAATGAAAGCAATCACCTGGCAAACTCGTTCCAACATCATAAGACCTCATGAGAATTTATTTAAGTAATCATGGCATTTAATCAAATAAAGAAGCTTTTAAACTTTATGCCTTTATTTATTTCACTCAACAAGGGAGCAAAGGTATATATTTCAATTTGCCTTCATATAACTTTCAAAAACAAAGCAGACAAAGCAGACAAATTGCAGATTGATAGCCTCTTTATTTCCCAATAGGGTTTCCAAATCCCACAAATCAATGATTTCTGTGTGTGAAGGTGAAGGTGTCATAACTGGGCACATTTTCACCAAAATACATTCTATGATTAAAGCAAAATTTCACATTAAAATATTTTCATTTGATTGTAATTTTTTTTTTTTTACTCTTTGCAAGTGTATTCCCCTTACTAATCTAAGTCCAAAAACTTACCTCTTTTTACCCACCTTCCATGGATGATCAGTTTGCTATACTTACCTCCTTTCTACCAGATCCACTGCCACCAATAGCATGCCTTCATGGGCGGCAAACAACTTCCATGGACATCCTCCATTTGAGAATCTCAGGAAGGTATCAATGGAATAACTGGGCCAGCGAACAGCGTGTAGGTGGGCTTTCTTGCAGACAGACATCGGCATAGAGTCTATACCAATAGTCTATCTGTTAGGAGGGGGGGAGCACATTTTTTAAAATTAAATATTGCATTAAATCTATACATTTGTGGGGAAGGTGTGGATTGGAAGCCGAGCATGATGGCAGCATAGTGAGGGAGCTCCTCACTGGCTCTGCACATTCCCTCGCTGCGCCACGTTTCAGGTCGGAAAATGGGGAAAACACACAAAGCCATGCACGCTGTTAAGTCCGCGGAGACCCCGAGGAAGTCCCCGGCGCCCTCTATGCGGCAGTTCCTGGTCACCCCAGCCGACCTCACGTCCAAGGCCTCAAATGACTCTGTCCACGGATAGCACACTATCGCCTTCCCGGAGGGATGGGTCCGATTCTGCCGACACGGTGGAGGTCCCACTGGGCTGGGTGACGATGCTCAACAACTTACCCACCAAAACGGACCTCAAGGAAGCTAACGCAGCTCTGCAGAAATCGATCACAGCGGAACTGCACTCCATGAGGGAGGAACTGCAAGGCCTTCATCACAGAGTCTCCCAGCTCGAAGCAGATAACGATAACGATGTGCAAGCGGTACAATCCACAAATACAGACGCTATACTTAAGCAGTCCGCTCAGCTCAGACAGATGGCATATCATATTGAAGATCTAGACAATAGAGGCAGAAGACAAAACATCAGAGTAAAGGGTATCCCTGAAAATAAAACTAACACTGAGCCCGTGAGAGAGATCCTATCTGACCTCTTGAACAAGCTACTGGGCAGGCCTGAGTCTACCAAAATCGACTTCATCAGAGCTCACCGTGCACTGTGCCCAAAAGGGGCTCCAGACGACCCCCCAGAGATATCATCTGCTGCCTGGCCAGCTTCCAACTTAAGGAGGACATCCTAAAGAGAGCAAGGGAGACCGACAGAGTCCTCATGAATGGAGTGGAGGTCCAACTTTATCCAGACTTGTCCCAGGCCATGTTGGCCTATCGCCGGGCGATGCGCCCGCTCACGAGAGTCCTACAATCTAATAAATTAAGATACCGATGGAACTTTCCGTCAGGTCTGCAAGTCTTTACACCGACAGGTCCCTTCCTGGTGAGAGAAGCGGACGACCTACCTGAGCTGACCCGAGAACACGTTTTGCCACGGGTACCCAGATAACGCCCCAAAAACCCCAGAGACAACGAAGATCCCACACACAAACGACGTGCCCGTCTGGGGCATCAACGCAGACAGAGGGGTGAGAGGCCTGGACCCGTGATACCCGGACATGGCTCCACAATTAGGCGGTGCTGAACACCCTCTCGCTACCCAAAGACCCGGCCGAGTGGTCATCACGGACTTCCCCATAGTTGACGGCACCAGAGGGACACCAGATGGCCATCCAGCCACAGAACACCGCTCAGACCGTTCCCCGCAATTATCAAAACCCCTAATACCAATTGTTTTGTTTTATCTGGGACTTAAGCCTTGCTAGACCTAGAAGCGTTAACTGGATATGGGGGGGAGACGCCATTACACGCCAATCCTACACACGCAGGCTTAACCTAAAGAGTTTATTACCTGATGGGACTCTCGGGTACCATACAGAGACTCTGACAACTCTAAAGGGGGATGGAGGCAACTGGGTTATGCCTATTGTTTATTGTTACTGTGTGTTACTGGGGGACCTGGGGCCCACTCACCGGAACCCGCCCGCCCCGGCGGCCGCTGCGGATTGTCCCTACGGATGACCGAGGGGCACCTGAAGGGACCCATACCCAGAGGGGAGATGTGTGGGGGTGTGTGCCCTGACAGGGCTTGGTCGGAGGCGGACGCCCGACCCGCGCATGACGACCCTCTTAGGAGAACGCGTGGGGGGGCCGGCCCCGGCCTGGCCTGCGGGGGGCCCAGGCTCCCACGGAGAGGAGGTGGGTGGGGCAGGGCACAAACCAGAACTGTTTTGCTTATTCATAAGACTGAGAGCGGTGGGGGTGATGGGGCGGCCTGGTGGAACTGCAGGGATTGTTATAAATGTTTAATATGTTTAATGTTTCCCCCTATTTTTTCCTGTTAACATAACCAAAATACAGACCTGACACGCACCATACCTAGAGGGCCCTAGGACCATGATTTAATAAGGCAAGGAACACAAAGATGGCACACACGCAAAATGAGCCAATAGGTGAAGACACTAGAGGAGTTCAAAAAGGGACTTGGAAGGTCTGCGACTTAGTAGACCCTGCCTTCACGCACGCTGCATAGAGGCTTGTAATCTCCTTCGACTCCCCCGTAGGATAGGGCACACGGTACTGGGCGGGTAGTCACCCCAAATCCCTGGTGGACAGGTGACTTACCCTTACCCAGAAGCTCACACCTAGAAAGCGCTTTCGCAGGCGCTGGTTCCTCCTTGACTGACCCTATTTCCCCCCCCCCAAACCTTCCCCTCCCGGATCTCCGGGGACCCCACCCCTGACTAAGATCATGTCACTACGACTGGCAGACCTCCACATCATTACCATAAACGCCAAGGGACTGAATAAACCTGAGAAACGTTCAAATGCCCTGAGGGACTTCCACAACACTAGAGCCTCTATTGTATAACTGCAAGAAACACACTTCCGGGAAGGATCTAGACACAAAATGACTGACCATCGCTATACTAAAGGATACTACAGTGACTAAAGTGGGGGCAAATCGAGAGGGGTGGCGATCCTAATACACAAACGCGTACCGTTCATTGAGGCAACGACTGTGACCGACCCTGAGGGGAGATTCCTGTTCCTGAAGGGCACGATAGTCTAGACTGCCTATACCTTTGCTAATATATATGCTCCCAACCAGAGGCACTGTAGGTTCCTAACCCGTACTTTACGCTTACTACGATCCTTCATGGAGGGCATACTGATCCTAGGGACTTTAACTTGACCATGGACCCGAAATGGGACTCGTCCTCAGGGACCTCGAAGGTCCTGCTACAACACTTGACCCAAATCTAGGCCCTCTTCTGGCGCTCGCAACTCCTGGACCGTTGGAGAGCACACCATCCAGACGAGAGGGATTATACGCTCCTATCCCACCCACATAACACATATACACGACTGGACTACTTCTTTATGACCCACTATAACCTGACCCTGGTGAGGGTGGTGGAGCACGGCACGGCGACGTGGTCAGACCACGCACTGGTCTCACTTACTCTAACGTCCCCACTGTACAGGCCCATGTTCTCCAAATGGAGACTAAATGAATATATGCTGTCTCTCCCAGAGGTACTGACAGAAAACAGAAAAGGTATTGGGAGACTACTTTAGAGATAACAACCCAGACCAGACCTCACACACGCTTATTTGGGAAGCGCACAAATGCGTGGTCAGGGGCAACCTCATACAAAAAGGGGCATGGTTGAAACACCAATGGGAGGCACAAATTACAGCACTCATACAAGACACACACGCAGCGGACGAATCCAATAAAAGAGACAGACTCCCAGACCAACAGGCAAAGTTGCTCCAACTAAGACGAGACCTGTCCGCACTCTTACACACCAGGCACCATAGAAAAGCAGCTCGACACAACGCATTCTTTGCCATACATAGCAACAAGAGTGGGAAAGTCCTTGCGAGAATGCTAACCAAGCACAGACAACACACATACATTTAAAAGATGCGGGATAAATCAGGCACCCTATACCGCCTTCTCGCCAGGGTTCAGGAAGTGATACGCTCGTACTATTCCGAGCTTTATTCCCTGCCAGGGCCACGAGATTCACAGACACAAACCAGCCTTTTACACAAAATACAAGAATTTCTGCAGACCCACACACACGCGCGCATAGAAAGAGACACGGCAGAAGCATTAGACTAACCCATTACCGCAGAAGAACTAGCAAGGGCAGTTAAGGCATCAAAGCTTGGCAAGAGCCCAGGTCCAAGCGGCCTCCCGCTCCGTTATTACAAATGCTTCGCAGAGACCCTGTACACACCGATAATAGCTTCCTTTAATGCGATCAGAGAGGGACACCAATGGCCCACACAATCCCTTATGGTACGCATTACAATTATACCTAAAGAGGGCAGGGACGGAGAACAATGCGGCAATTATAGGCCAATCTCTCTTATAAACTGCGACCTGAAATTAATGGCAAAGATATTGGCGACCCGCCTACAGCAACACATCCCTGTCCTGGTCCACCTGGACCAGGTGGGGTTCGTGATGGGTCGCGAAGCTAGGGACAACACAATAAGAGCACTATCGATAGTACACGGGGGGCCGGCCAAGTGCGGGGGCCTTCTCCTGCTATCCACGGACGCGGAGAAGGCCTTCGACAGGATCGGATGGCCATACCTGTTTCAGGTCCTTATACACTTCGGTCTAGGGACACACATGAGGGGATAGATAGAGGCCATATATAGGCAATCCAGGGCACAAGTTATTGTCAACGGTGCACTCACAGAGGAATTCACTATACACAATCGCACCCGCCAGGGCTGTCCCCTATCACCACTGCTTTTTGTTCTGGCCCTAGAGCCGTTCCTCCACGCAGTGAGACATAACCCGGATATCCAGGGGGTGGAACAGGGCGGTACATACCATAAGGTCGCGGCTTACGCCGACAACTTATTATTTTTTGTCACAAACCCCGAAATCTCACTCCCGAACATAATTAAAGCCTTACGAGAATACAGCACATTAACCAATATGAAAATAAATTTTGCAAAGTCATACATCCTCAATGTCTCAGTGCCTCAGCACCGGGAGACCCCACTCCGCCAGAGCTACACGTTCCAGTGGGCAGACACCAAAGTTAGATACCTGGGCATTTGGCTCACCAAACGAAGCGCAGACCTATTTACAGAAAACTTTACCCCAATGCTGGCCGCGTTCAGGAGGGACGTGGGGGAATAGTCATACCCCCATGTCTCCTGGCTTGGACGAGTCCACGTAGTCAAAATTAATTTTCTTCCTAGGCTTCTGTATCTGATGCAAGCCATACCCATAGGGATCCCCCAAACGTACTTTAGATACCTCCGCTGGGTACTAGGGGGTATGTATGGAACAGGAAGAGACCCAGGCTCAAATTCTCGCAACTCACACAACCAAAGTAAAAAGGGGGTATGGCACTACCGGATTTTTACTTGTATTACGTCACCTGCCACCTCCTACGAATCCTAGAATGGTCAAAACCCAATGTCCATAAATTTTGGAAGATCGTGGAGGAGACCGACTTAGGGATCCCCATAACGTTCGCACCATGGTTACCACGGGGGAAATTGGAAAATCCACCCTGCAGGTGTGGCACAGGACGGCGGACCGATGCGGCCTTACCCCATACCCATCACCATTGACCCCCCTGACACACAACGTGAACTTCCCACCAGGACTTGACCCTCTAGCGTTTAGAGGCCTTATCCCAGACCCACTACCCAGGTTACACCACGTATATACACCAGCAGGCCTGAAGCCCCTCCCAGATATAGTAGGCGAACATACTACAACCTTTACACAGGTATACAAATACACCTAACTAAAGAGCTACCTTAAGACTCTTCCACAGGGCCAAGCACTAAAGCATGCCCCCACGGATTTTGAGCAAATGTGTCTCGACCCAGAACCTCCCCCCCACGGAATATCCACTCTATACACCTCACTACAGACGCAAATCCCAACAGAGTCACCCAGGTTCAAGGGAAAATGGGAGTCGGCCCTGAACCGCAACTTTAGTAAAGGGGAATGGGATAAAATATGCTTGTTAACACACCACTGCGCGGTATTTAGCAAACACTAAGAAACAGCATACAAGCTACTCACGCTCTGGTACCGCACCCCAGACGTTTTACACAAGATATCGTAAGACCATCTAGCACAGTGCTGGAGATGCGGAGCCGGGGCGGGGACATTTCTACACATTTGGTGGGAGTGCAAAAAGATACAACCCTTTTGGCAGGGGATACAGAAAGTGCTACAGCTATTTAGGGACCAGCCAGCCCCCTTTGACCCAGCTGCAATGCTCCTCCATCACACTATCACACCGAGTAATAGAAACAAAAGGTCAATTACTATCAGGATACTCAATGTAGCAAAACAGCTCATCCCACAACACTGGAAGAACAAAGACGCACCTACACTAGACAAGTGGTTTACACAAATGGATGACCCATGGGTGACGGAAGACATACACATGAAATCTACTGACAGAACACAACAATACCTTGACACGTGGACACACTGGATACTGACAACGGCGGGGGCCGGGTTCACAGACAAACTCCATGACTGGGGCCGACACTAGAAAACGTCAAACACCAGGCCCAAAGGGAGGACAAGATAAAGCCCTACTAATCGACAACAGAGTAGACGGCACCCAACTTAAGCACAGACCCATAAGACTCCAAAGATGCCAAAGTTCCACAACACACAAACACACAACAGACAACAGCTAGAATGCTCAGGTCAGTCCCTCAACTCACACACAGGAGAACTCACCACCTCCTCCCTTCCCCCCCTCTCCCCTAAAAGGAGCCATACATCTTACTCTACTCTTCAAACGCATTCCTGTGACGAACCAGAGCCAACCTTATCTGTAAAAACCAACACTCTATCAGGCACCTGTACACAGCAAGGTCTTCATGCTTGTCTTTATAACCACCCTCTGAGCAACCAGTAGGGACCTGCGTGTCCCTTATAGACATAAGATGCCTAGTAGTAGCAAAACAAAAGTGTGTGTCACCCTAGGTAACATGAAGAAACTTAGACTGTTGCATCAATATTAAGTGTTGCTTTCAAGAAAGATAAAATAAAACAGTGATGGAGGCCGAGCCTATCCACCAATGGAGAAAGACGTGTGAGCCTGTAGCTCCCGCTCCCCCGGACACTAAATTCCGCATCCATCCGAGCCTACACAAGCCACCCAGGTACCAAATCCTACCCAGACATGGGGGGAAACAGGAAAAAAAAGGACTCAACCCGTCCGTGGTCTTGATGTTCAAAGCCCAGCGGGACCAACGCAGGCCATCTATATCACAAAGCCCAGACACGAGCTCCAAGTCGGATGACAGCAAAGCCAGGGAGGGCCCAGAAGCCCCCCTGACAAAGACCGACATGCGCAGGCTGCTGAAAGAAGTCACCGCCGATATCAAGGCCCACAAAGCCGCAAAGTTGGAAAGGCACATCTCAGGCCTCAAAGAGGAAAAATACATACTTACCTTACGTACCACGCAGGCTGAAATGCACATCAAAGGCCTCCTCGACAAAACAAACACCCACAACCAGCCTTATTAGTTTTTGTAGCCTATGACAAAATCGCACAGTTAGAAGACAGTGTGGAGGACCTCAACAAACGTTCCCATAGAAACAACATACGGATACGAGGCATGCCAGAAACTGTCCCCACAGAAGCCATCGTACTGACCCTGCGGGAACTTTTCCGGTCACTTATCCCAGAGGTCTCCGCCCAGGAGCTTACAATCGAGAAAGCACACAGGGCCCTGCGCCCCGGCCCTCAATCCTACAGTTCCCACGGACATTACAGTCTGCATGCTACATTTCGCAATGAAAGAACAACTCATGACTGCAACGAGACATAATCCGCCAAAGCTGCAGGACCAATGAGTGAGTGTGTGTATGTCAGTGTATCTGAGAGTGTGTGCTTGTCCGTGAGTGGATGTGTCAGTGTGTGTCTGTCAGTCAAAATGCATGTTAGTCTTTAACAGGGGTGTTGGTGTTGCCTTGGCAGGAAGGGGTGAGGCAAATTTAAATTAGGGAGTTCCTGAGTTCATCATGCCTACGGCAACACAAATCCAAAATACACCACTAGATACATTAAATACGCTCCGTACATAGTTTGAGACCTGTGATAAACTTAAATTCTGTAAGTTTCTATGCAGGTTTACACCATAACATAGTTAGCGGCAGTGAGAGGCTGAGCGTTTCAACTGAGCACTCTCAGTCAATCACTGTCCTAATCTCTGGTATGGCGTGAGATGGAAGCATAGTTCTGTCTCCTCTACACAGTCGAAGATGCATTTTGACACCTTCCCCCCCCAAAAATGCATCTTCACCTCTGTGTCTCGTTGCCCCCCTTTTGAATTTCTTACCCCCATTAGTGTTTCATATACACTCTCTTGATTGTCTTACCCCTTTGGCCTCTTTGTGCCTTACTCCCTCCTTTAGTGTGTCTCCTACAACCCCTCTTATGTATTTCTTACTTCCCACCAGCCCCTTTCTGTCTCTTTCTTCCCCCCACCCCTATCTATCTCTCTTTTTCTCCTATATGGACATAGATACAGGCAAAAATACATATATGCACAAATACACAAACATACAGACACACAACTATACAAGCAGACAGACATAGTTATTTAGGCACACAGTCCCAAAGATATACAGACACATAGTCATAAAAGGCACACAATCAAACAGAGTCATAAAATCTACACATACAGGTACACTGTCATGCAAACACAGACATACATTCATACAGTCACAGGCACACAGAGAAATACAGACACAGACATAAAGAAACATAGAGATAGGCATATAGAGACATACATACACAGTGATACAGAGACATACATACGCAAACAGTCATAAAGAAACATACAGACAAGGCATACAGAGACATACATACACAGACAAACAAAGAACCCTGCACACTGACACTGTGTAAATGCTCTGGCCATCAACAGTGGTGGATGCTGCGGGTCAGGCAGACATCGCTGGATCCACCAGTAAAGTCTTCAAAAGGAATAAACGCAGGCAACAATCCAATAGTAAGGATGGTATATTTATTGATAGGTGAACCACCCCATAGAAAGTGTGACATTTCAGTTCAGCAGAGCCTTACTCATGCAGTAAAGCTCTGCTGAGCCGACACGTTGCACTTTCTATGGGGTGGCTCACCTATCAATAAATATACCATCCTTACTATTGGAGTGTTGCCTGCGTTTATTCCTTTTGAATACATACACAGACAGTCATACAGAGACATACAGACTGTATGTCTCTGTATGACGGTCTGTGTATGTATGTCGGTGTATGTACACAGGGTGACTAAAAGATAGATCCCCATCTGCCGAACAACTTCAACAATACTTATTTAGCACTGAGCAGTATTTGTGTGTTTGACTGTAAGCATGTGTTTGTATGGAGTATGTTTGTGTGAATGTAGGGGTGTGTTTGTATGTAGTGTTTGCGTTTGAATGCAAGTATGCATTTATTAGTAGTGTTGGTTTTTGAATGCAGGTGTGTGTTTATATATAATTTTCGTGTCTGATACAGAGGTGTGTTTGTATGTAGTGTTGACATTTGAATGCTGAGATGTATGCACATATACACATACACTGCCCCAAACACACACACACACTGTGATACACATACACGAAGATACACACACTGACACACATGCAGATACACAGATACAAATATACACAAACTGATACACATTCAGATAGACACACAGATACACACACATATACAGATACACACAAACACTGACAGACAGACATACACACACACAAACAGATACACACACACATGCTGGTCAAAATATACACTTTTCTAGCCACCCTCCTGTTTCCTACTTTGTGGGTACAGGAGGGTGGCTTACCTGGGATCCAGAGTGCTGCCTGAGGTAGTTGGGAGTTGGAAGAGTTGGTCCTACCCAGCCCCCCTCCTCTCTGCCTTCTCCTGTTTCAGACTTCTTGGAAGGACATCAGTTCCTCCCATCCGATAAGAAAGGGGCACAAAACCAGGATACACCACTGCCCTCCACACAGTCCGCGGCACTGACGGTTGTCGCTCGGCCACGCTACAAGAAGTGACCAGCAGGAGAGGGGTGCAGTGTGCTTCCCTTCTGCCGGCCACTCGGACATTTGCACCCATGACTGTTGCGCCCTAATGCGGCCGCCTATGCCACCTTATGGACACACCAGACCTGCCCAGCAGCGATCACACACTCACATAAGGGTCTCTCACTCAGGAAGACGCAGAGGGCAGTGAACACAACACGTCCGAACCGAATATAGCAGATATGCCGACGGCAGGTCAGAATGGCTGTGAGAAGGAGCAACACTTCATTATGCCTACATTCAAACCAGTTATGCTATACTGCACCGAAGGGGCAAAAGGAGCAGCAACTCAGCCTATCTCAACATCTTTGCTGCATACTGCCTAGGCCTGTAACTGGGACACTGACCTGTTCGGCACTTCAGCACAGCAAGGCTGCAGCCTACCTAGATGGGTATAGGTTGATAAAAGTCAGAGACTCAGGATCTCCACAGCCCAGAAGGCTTTTCATGGAATGTTATTATTTTGTGTTTCGCATTATCCAGTTAACACAGAAGAACTGCAGAAGTATATTTAACTTTCTTAACCCTGCATTCCTCTGACTATATTGCCGGCACACCATGGTACGTCAAAGTTTTACTTCGGCACACCACTACCAAAAGGTTGCCCACCCCTGTACTAGGGGGTGACTACAATGCCACTCTGTCACCCCATATCAACAGACAATGAACTAAAACACAAGATTGCAACACCCTCCCCCACCCACAAAGTAGAAATAAATGGTTCCAATCATTCACTGTAAAAACCCACATCCTAGTCGCTGTCAGGATTACTGTTTGATCCAGCACATAGAACTGTACAGCACGGATGACAAATAAGTAACGTATTACCGGTCCTTAGAATGGCCGGATTTAACGTACAAAGAATAGTCAAAAATACTAGCCGAGGTCAGGGAACACAGAAAGGGACACAGCGATGAGGAAAGCCAGGAGTCAGGATACCAGAATATAGAGAAGTCAATAAACAAAGCCAAAGTCAAAAACCAGGTAGAAAACTATAAACAGGAACGCGCTCTCAGACAACCACAAGGGAAACCACGACAGGGCACTGAGCAGGCTGAGAACTGGGCCTAAATACCCCTCCTTTAGTTCTGATAGGCTGTAACCGGCCTTTGACCCCAAAGTCAGTTACCAGGTTTCATTTGCATAATTGCTGCTCAGCATTAAACCTTCTGTGGATTAGGTTGCTGCTCGGCACAACTTTTCCTGTGTGGACAGTAAATGTCATTAACCACTTTTCTATAAGCGGATGAATACATGACACCAGGTTTCATTTGCACAATTGCTGCTCAGCATTAAACCTTCTGTGGATTAGGTTGCTGCTCGGCACAACTTTTCCTGTGTGGACAGTAAATGTCATTAACCACATTTCTATAAGCGGATGAATACGTGACAGTCGCCTGGCGGATGCGACACCCCACCACTAAAGATTACACCTTCTTCTTGCACCCCCACCAATCCCACTCGAGAATAGACCTCTTTTTGGTGTCTCCCTCATGCCTTCCGTCCTCTCCACATCCATAGGCTCTATTACATGGTCCGACCATGCAGACATCTCAATCCCAATAGACATCCCCAACACAATGCGACCTTGGTCCTGGCATCTCAACCCCACCCTCTTACATAACCCACAAACAAGAGACTCCATTCGAACGGCGATCACAGAATACTTCACCACGAACCAGGGTTCAGTTGATTCCCAAAGCACTCTATGCCACACACAAAACGGTCTTCAGGGGAGCCATGATCGGTATAGCATCGACCCACAAAAAGCAACAATTGACTTAGATCAAAATCTCCTAGAACTTTGCTCCCTAGAAACAAAACTGAAATTTAACCCCACTCCAGAACTCAATGCCCAATTCACATAATGCCAAAACAATATCAAGGACTTCATGGCTAGAGACTCCGCTAAAGCACTGCAATGGTCCAAACAATTTTACTATGAAAAATCCAACAAAGCCAACACACTTCTAGCTAGAATTCTAAAACAAAGGACAACCTACAAACTAATTGACAGGATCCAAGACCCAAATGGACAAATAGACGACCACCCTACCAAAATCGCCAACATTTTCCAACACTACTACACTACACCGCGCTATACGACCACGACCCCTTAGCATGTTAAGACCCAATGTGATCACAACCCTTACTGACCAATACCTAGCCTCCATCAATCTCAGGGCTGTCTCCCCAGAATCAGTGTAGACTATAGCAGCCACAATCACTACCGAAGAAATAGCCCAAACTCTTAAAACACTAAAACCTAACGAAACACCAGGCCCCCGACGGCGTCAGTGGCCTATACTACAAGACATACGCAGATATACTGATCCCCCACCTGACACAACTTTTTAACTCTATCATGGAAGGAAACCCCCTTCCACAAGACATGCTACAAGCGAGCATATGCCTACTCCCGAAACCCGACAAGACGCGCCTGGAACCCGGGCACTTTTGCCCAATATCGCTACTAAATGTGGACATAAAATTGTTCAATAAGACTCTGGCTGAGAGACTAAACCCATTCCTGACAAAACTGATCCACCTAGACCAAGTCGGTTTCATCCCCACTAGACAGGAATGCGATAATATAAGACAAACCTTCAACCTCATCTGGGTAGTCAACAATAAACAAACACAAACACTAGTCCTTTTGCTTCACGCCGAGAAGGCATTCGACTGCCTTCTCTGGCCATTTCTAACTTGGCCGCCCCCAAACATTCCTGGACGCGCTTCACACGATCGATTCAACACCGACAGCACACCTACTTCTCCCCTTTACCCACCCACCATACTTCCGAATACACAACGGCACATGACAAGGATGCACCCTATCTCCCATCCTCTTTGCTCTCTCCCTCGAACTGCTCCTCCAGACGATCAGAACAAACCCACAGATAGCGGATCAAAATCCGCGGCAAACAAGCAGACCTACCTCGAGAAAACCAGCATACACTCCCCAATACAGAAAGGACAAATCTCTTCAATATACTCAATATACTCATCATCAACACTCCCAATGAGGAATCACTCTCTTACACGTCGGCTTAGAAGAGGGACCTAGGCTCCATAGAGGACCAATCAACATGGGCAGACATCTAGGAAGCCACCAAAACTATTTCCATATGTGTACTCCATATAGGACAAGGTTATAAAACCCTCTTCAGATGGGACCTCACCCAACTGAGGTTAAAGGACCATTATAGGCACCCAGACCACTTCAGCTTAATGAAGTGGTCTGGGTGCCAGGTCCATCTAGGGTTAACCCTGCCTGCTGTAAACATAGCAGTTTCATAAAAACTGCTATGTTTACACATGGGTTATTCCAGCCTCTAGTGGCTGTCTCATTGACAGCCGCTAGAGGCACTTCCGTGCTTCTCACTGTGATTTTCACAGTGAGAAGACGCCAGTGTCCATAGGAAAGCATTGAGAATGCTTTTCTATGGACTGACAGAATGCGAGCGCGGCTCTTCAGCTGATGACGTCTGGAGGAGGAAGAGAGTCCCCAGCGCCGAGGGAGCCCGGCACTGGAGAAAGGTAAGGGATTAACCCCTTCCTCCCCCTTCAGACCGGCGGGAGGGGGGTCATGAGGGTGGAGGGGACCTATTAATACTATGGTGCCAGGAAAACTAGTCTGTTTTCCTGGCACTATAGTGGTCCTTTAAGACAGATGGGGAAAAGCAACACAGATCTTTGCTGGAAAGGATGCGGGCCTAAGGGAACCTACCTCCACACGTGGTGGGAATGCACACAAATAGCACACTTAGGGTCCCAGGTAGCACAACTAGCATCCAGAGTCCTACACACAAACATACCATTAGACCCATAGACCTGGCCCCTTTCCAAACCAATTGCAAACACCCCAAGGGCACAAAACAAATTGCCAAAATGGCACTAGCTATAAGATGCGCACTAACAGGAAAATGGGGCAGCCCAGACATACCTGGGAACCCTGGATTTACGAATTCCCCACCTCTGTATAGACACCCCTATCTGGCTTGGACCAACAACGCTCCCCCAACTTACCCTCCCCCTAACCCTCCCTCCCCCCCCTCACACACATACCCTTTCACCCCCCTACGCTTCCCACCCACAGAACGGCACACACCCATATCCCCTAATGATGCACCCATCACCCAATAGGCAAAACAAGAGTCCACATACCACAAAATCGACCATCACACTCACATCATCGCAAGACCTCATAAGAGGGCCCCTTGCACACTAAACAAATCCACACCATCTGCCCAAGTACGGAGCACCCAAAGACACACAAAAAAACATAGTGCCACCCTTGTTACCGACAGAACACATCACTAAAGACGCAACACAAGGCCAACAAAGACGGTGACCGGGCACGACCGAAAAGGGCACATAAACAGAAAGTCAATCACATACACAACTCAAGACGACTTACCCACCCACACCATGTCAAGAAAGGGCTCACTAATCAAACCCTCAAGCGACTAAGCATTACACGTCATCCCACTACACACTACCACCCACACAACAAAATACCGAAACTAGGTATCCGCTTCAAATAATTGTTACTCTATAATTGTTAATATCTCCAGTTGAGATGTCACTGTTCCTTTACATACGTGTATAAGATGAAGACACTGTACCAAAAACGCACAACATGTACATGTACAATCTGTCCCCCTTTTATTACTGTCACGCGAATGCTCCACTGCAAACTTAAGCGACAGGCAATGCACAAATGTAACCCAGAATGAAATGTACATGATGAAAACACTGTACAGCAAATTTTGTATAACAAAAAGCAACACGATTAATTTGTTCACCTTTTAATTCAGTTAACCAAACTTACTATTGTTATCTTACATGACATGTTATGCACGAAAATTCCCAGATTTTACTATTAACATGACGTAAAGTCATGATTTTATTAAAGACACGGAGGCGAGTATTATGCATAACTCTTTCTTTATTTCCTCAGCAGCAAAGATAGAGGAATATAAATATATCAAAAATGAAAGAAAAAACTGTATAGATACACAGGCAACCAATCACATAACAGAGGAAGTGACTATATAAGGCCTGTGTCTCCCACAATCCCCCTCTTTCTTGCGAAAACCGAAGACCAGGTAAGAAGAACGATATCCTGCTTGGTCAAAACCGGGAACTGGAACAAACCGACAATTTCAAGCTAAAAAAGAGAGAGAAATATGGTAATAACCAAACTCCAAACTGTAGACTTACCAATACGAAACTAGTGACCTGTCATAAGGTTAAGGAATGAAACCTGAAAAATATAATAGACATAATTAATTAGTATATGTAATACACCATATGAAGTACATCCAAGGTAGGTCAAACCCAACATACCTGAACACGCCAAATCGCATCTCGCTCCATACCCCACACCGGGAGGGTGGGAGGGAATAATACTCGCCTCCGTGTCTTTAATAAAATCATGACTTTACGTCATGTTAATAGTAAAATCTGGGAATTTTATTAAAGACACGGAGGCTCATATTATGCAAGTTCAAAGCTGTGCTATCACCTGAGATGCGATGTGTTCAATAGGTCTGAAGTAGAAGTCACGGAAGGTCGACTCTCGAGACCAATCCGCTGCATGCATGATGTCCTCCAGACGACAGCCGACTGTCGAAGCCTTGGAAGCCATAGCACCCCTCACCGAATGGGGTGTAAAGATAGACGTGTCTATACCAGCCATAGACAACAGCCAACGCACCCAACGTGCCAGGGTCGGTGTCGCCACAGGTCGATGCGGAGTACGAAAAGAAATGAATAAAGGTCGTAGGTCTAGTGAGCGAAGAGGTCGAGTCACCTCCAAATAGACCTTTAAACACTCCACTGGACAGAGTGCCGGACACCCTTGGAATCTAGGGTATACGAAAGACCTTGATGCAGATTTAGTCCGTCTGGAAATATTAAAAGTCACACCTTCAGGGGAGAAGGTAACGGCGTCCCAATCGAGGGCCCTAACATCAGAAACCCTTTTACATGAAACCAAACAAAGCAACATAACCAACTTGGAAGACAGTTGCTTAAGGGTCAGTCCCTGGTTCGGGTACCAGGAAGATAGAAACTGAAGCATAATGTTAACGTCCCAAAAGGCAGAGAAACGAGCCTTGGGCGGACGGGCGAGGCGAATGCCCTTGAGCAGGCGACACACGAAGGGGTGTCTGCCCACGGGCGAACCATCCAAACCAACATGTCCAGCCGATATAGCGGAACGAAAAAGGTTGATAGTTCGATACGCCTTGCCCGAATCAAACAGAAAAGTGAGGTATTCCAGAATTAGATGGAGAGGGGCAGATACGGGATCCACTGCCCGTTCCATGCACCAACTAGACCATGAGCCCCATGAAGAGCGGTATGCCGATCGCGTACCTGGAGCCCAAGCGTTATCGAGGAGTTGCAGAGTCGCCCGCGAAACGTTCGGGACAACCCAGGTACCCCTGAAAGGAGCCACGCTATCAGAGGTAGCTGATGTCGGAGCACCAGCTCGTGCGAGTTCCCATCCGGGTCCAGGAGAAGATCCTGGAAGCTCGGAATCAGTCTGGGGTAGTCTATCGACAACTCCATCAAGCGTGGGAACCAAGGACGGGACCTCCAAAGAGGTGTGATCAGTACCAGGCAGCAATCGTGCCGGACCAACTTCGATATCGTGCGAGCGATCATGTTGAACGGTGGGAAGGCATACAGGCGTCCCGGAGGCCAGTCTTGGAGAAAGGCGTCCGTCGCTACTGCTGCCGGGTCTGGCCTCCAGCTGTAAAACGCCGGGAGTTGAGTGTTCAGACGTGAAGCGAACAGGTCCAACTCGAAGCGTCCCCAGAGACTGTCCAGACCTCGGAAAACCGAAACGTGCAAGTGCCAATCTCCCGAGTCTCTTAAGTGCCTGGAATTCCAATCCGCACCCGAATTGTCCAGGCCCGGAATGTGTTCCGCCTGCACCGAGACGTTGTTGAGGAGACAAAATTGCCAGAAATCCTTCGCCAATAGTGCCAACATTCTGGACTTGGTACCCCCAAGATGATTTATGTACCGGACTGCCGACACATTGTCCATCTTGAGGAGAACGCAACAGTCTGCCCGGCCTGGGGTCAGACTGCGTATCGCGAAGGCCCCCGCCAGCAGTTCTAGACAATTGATGTGTAGGGACCTCTCCATGTCGGACCATCTGCCTCCGGTGGAAACGTTTCCACAACGAGCACCCCAGCCGTGTAAGCTGGCATCGGATTCTATCACGACATCCGGGACCGAACCGAAGATGGCCCGGCCATTCCAGGCCTCCATGTGTGCCAACCACCATACCAACTCGTCTCTGGACTCGTCGTCCAGACGTATCCGGGACTCGTAAGAGCGACCCGAACGTAGGTGTGAACCCTTGAGTCGTTGGAGGGCACGATAGTGTAGCGGGCCCGGAAAGATCGCCTGAATCGAAGCCGCCAGAAGGCCGATAATCCTTGCCAGTTGCCTGACGGACATATCCGGCACCCGAAGAGCCCTTCGGAGTTCCTTCTGAATGGCCTTCACTTTGGACTCCGGCAAGTACAGGAATTGCCTGATGGAGTCCACCTGGAAACCTAAGAATTCTATAGATTGGGTAGGGACCATGACCGACTTGTCCCAGTTGATCAGAAAACCCAAATTTGGGAGAAGGTTGATTGTCCAACCCAAATGTAACAGCAGAGATTCCCTGGATTGGGACATGATCAGTATGTCGTCCAGGTAGACGATCAGTCGCACCCCACGGGTACGAAGGTAAGCCATGACCGGCTTCATGAGTTTGGTGAAACACCAAGGGGCCGACGAGAGGCCGAACGGCAGGCAAGTGAAGCGCCAGCGTCGACCGTGCCACGTGAAGTGGAGGTAATCCCTGCAGCTCAACGCTATGGGGACTGTAAAGTATGCGTCCTTCAGATCCAACTTGGCCAACCAATCCGATTGGCGAAGGAGGTCTCTGAGGCAGTGTATACCCTCCATCTGGAAATGTTGGTAACGGAGAAATGCGTTGAGGGGACGAAGATTTATCACGGGACGAACCCCGCCCCCTTTCTTTGGCACCAGAAAAAGATTGCTCGTGAAGCCTGGAGAGGCCAACGGCATTTCCTCTATGGCACCTTTCGTGAGCATCTCCTCTACTTCCTTGGTAATCATGTCGTCCTGATCCTGTGGGAGGGACAACTCTCTGGGGGTGCGAACCTGGACAGGCATAGAAACGAACTCCAGGTGATAACCTTTTACACATCGCAAAACCCAAGCATCTGAGGTTACATCTGTCCACCCCTGGTAGAATAAGGCTAGCCTCCCTGCCACCCTTACATGATCGAGAGGGGAAAAATGGGTACTCACCATAAGGGCGTCTGCCCGAAGCGGCACCACGGGGATACCTGGAGCCCCAGGATCTCCCTCTGGCTGGGAAGAAGGGAGGCGACCTCGTATCCTGAAATCCTCGGGAAGGAAAGAAGGAACCTCTGGAGGCCCTGAACGAGCCACGGAAGCCCCGGCCGGGTGGACGGTTCCTGCTACGCCCGGCCCCTCCGAAAACCTTGGGAGCGAACACGCGCTTCATATTCGCTTGGGCCTTGTCAATGGCCGTAAAGGTCTTAACATAGGAACCAAGGTCCTTCACGAAAGAGGTTCCAAACAGTAAACCCTCGTCAGAGGGGTCAGGTTCCGCTCGTCATGGCAGCCAATTTGGGATCGATCTTAAGGCAGATCGCCCTCTGGACCCACCCAATGGCCACATCGATATCCATAATCGAGTCTCCAGCCCTAGCGGCATCTAGCAGCTCGTAAAGTTTAGACAGAGGGCCCAGGGTATCCAATATCTTGTCTTGGCATCCCTTGAGGGAGTAATCCAAACCCTTCTTGGGCTTCCAGCCTGATTTATTCATGAATTGGGCTATTTGGGGGTCGATATCCGGAGTCTTACAGGCCGAGCCCGGGAGAGAGGGTCTAGGGCATTCGGCACGCAACTTGTTGCGGCCCTCCTTGGAGAGGGGTGTACGCAAGCGTTTAGCCACATATTGTGCAATATGGTCCGGGGGGACCCACTCTGCTGACCGTGGGTGACGCAGATCGTCAGGGTCGAACAGTGGGTTTCCCTGGGGGTCAAAAATGGCCTTACTGTCCCCAGAGGGAATCTTAACTTGGCCTAGGGCCACGGCAGAGGACCCAGAGGGGGCAACCTCCGCGGAGGGTAATTCCTCGTCTGACCCTCCCTCATCATAGGAGTCATACTCCATAGCATCAGAGTCACGTTCCACACTCCGGTCGGTATCCGACTCATCATCTAGGGCCTTGGCCCTTTTCCACAATCTAGCCTTTTTAGCCCGGCCAGGGGCTCTTTTGCGCGTGGGATGCGCGCTGTCTGTGACCACCTCAAGTGTGTCAGTCATGGCAGGTAACACCTGCATCGAGGAGTGGGAATCAACGTGCTTAGATTTTGCCTTTGCCTTACGGGTACCAGGCACAGTCTGAGCAGAGGAAGGGGACCCCGCACCCTGGAGGGTGGGGGTAGGCAGTGAGGGCATAAGCATAGAATGCAGTGACTGAGAGAAGGAGGAAGAAACAGCACCCATTGCAGAAGCAAAAGCTTTTGTAAGGACGAAGCCATAGTGGCATCCAGCAGGGCCTGAAATTCCTGGGAGGCCATAGCACCCTCAGGGTTATCTATATTAAAGTCACCAGGGGTGCCCACAGGCCCATCCTCCTTATCCTGCATGGTGGCAATAATAGGGGAATATACCTTTAAGTGACAGTAGATAAACAAAGCAAGCTATCTGCACTAACTGATGAAAATAAATAAACTGGAATACAGCTTTAAGGGAAAACGAAATGGTAGAAGGGTTGAGTAACCCACAAGGAACACTGTGAAGAAAACCTGCCCGCTGGTGCACTCAGGGGACCCAGACCGGGGAGACAGACCGCACGGCAGCAGCAGAGTGAGCGACCGATCAGCCGACGGACCGCCCAAAATGGCCGCCGCACGTGTGGTATCACGATCGCGGACTGATCCCCGGCGGGGGAGGGGGCGCGCGCACCCTACCCGCGCGGGCAGCCCGCGATCGGGGAAGCAGAGACAAACACAGCCGCGGCTCAGGAGACTGCCGCGGCTATGAAACACAGCCGGGTCCCGCGCGGCACCCGCAAGGGGGGGGAAGAGAGAGCGCAGGGGGACAGTATAACCGGGGGGAAAACCCAGGAGGTGAAGGGGAGAGCCCGAGCACACCAGCAGAAGGCTGCCCAGTAAAGGCAACCCAAGCAAGCTACAATAAATATAATGCAAAACAGACAAAATATAACATCAGAGACAAACTAAGGATAAGAGCAAATACTTAGCTGTCTGAGGAAGCAGCAAAGAAAGAGGGGGATTGTGGGAGACACAGGCCTTATATAGTCACTTCCTCTGTTATGTGATTGGTTGCCTGTGTATCTATACAGTTTTTTCTTTCATTTTTGATATATTTATATTCCTCTATCTTTGCTGCTGAGGAAATAAAGAAAGAGTTATGCATAATATGAGCCTCCGTGTCTTTAATAAAATTACAAATAAAGAATAAAAAAACAAAAAAACTGTGATAACATAAAGTAGAAGCAACTACAATGAACCCGGCATATTGCAAGGTAATATATGATAAGGCACCCAGTACACCAATCATCCACTGTCATGGGTGTGATACAGTCCCCAAAACTGTTGCAGGGTTGCATGCCGAGCGACTTATATCTTCCCCTCCATACTTCTTCCTGCAGTAAGATCTCCAGACTTGCCTGATATGTGCTTCTTGCTGACTCTGGTGTGTTTACCTTTTGTTTTTTATTCTTTATTTTTGAGTGCATGAGTGAACAAAGCAGCTTACTCTGCACAATAGCTTTTGTAAGCATGGTCATAATACAGCGATTAACAACTGTGGCGTTTAAGTAAAGCACATTTTTTGTTTTGGTATAAAGATGCATAGTCGAAGCTTATACGTCTAATGGTAATATATCACAGTCAAACTTGAAACATAATGACATAGATTAGTATGATAAACAGGTTTATAGTGTGATAGCGCCATTGTTAAGGCTAAGCAAGGTGTAAGCTGGCTAGTCAACTGGTGTCAGGTAGAGGTTTATTATCTTGTTTGAGCTTGCGCTAGACATGTTGATCCTGGCTAGACAGTTGAGGGGGTAAGTGTGTGGAGTGTCTGGTGGCCTACGAGGAGCCATGTAGTGCAGCGAGGAGGGTGCAGGCAAACTGGCCTAGTGTTCAGACAAGGCTAGGTGATTTACATGTGTCAGAGGACACTTGCTACGCTGTGCAAGGCTAGTAGGTGGGGGGCAGCCCTTGAGGCCGTGTTCCCGTGTTTATATCTATGTTGCCCGTGGAAGGGTGAGATTTCACGCTAAATCATATGTGAGGTCATTGGTGAAAACTTGAGAACATAAAGTAAAAATGTGATAGCATTAAGACATTGAATCAAGATAATAAGCATTGCAATGGTGGGATAAGGGTGGCCCCCACCAGAGAGTCCAGCGTCAGCCCATTCCCCTGCTTGGGAATGTGTGTAGGTTCCAGGCGGGTCTTGTCAGCCAATGCCCCTGCGCGAAGCCAATTCTAACGGAGCACTCAATGGTGCCAGTGGGAACCACTTCCATTTGTCCCGGGGGGTGCTGCTTGCAGGAGTTCTTTAAGGGTGGCTGTACGTAGGTATAAGTCGTGTGCGTAACAGTCCTTGTAGTGTGTAAGGGGTTGAGGCTGGGTCGAGGTTGGCCCTGATGCTTTTCATCTTCCGGCTCCAGCATCAGTACGCGGCGCGCGAGGGAGCTGAAGAGGAAGCACTCAGGGGAGAGTGCTCCCTCGCGCGCCCGCAGGACCGGCCGCCCAGGAGCCCAGCAGCACCACTGGACCCCAGGGAATCCCCTCAGCTCTCCAAAAGGTAAGGAGGCTGGGGGGATTAAATTTTTTTTTTAAAACATGTGTGTGTGTTAGTGTAAGTGTGTGTGTGTTAGTTTCGCAACAAAGAAACACTAACAGCATGGGGAAGAAGTCCAGACGCTAGGGACTTCTCAAACTAGCGGGATCCCAGGATACTGGAGATCTGCTCCGGCCGTCCAGGGCCCATTGCACCTTCGCGCCAAAAGAAAATGGCGACTCACTCTCAGCCTCCTCCGAAGAACGGATTATGGACGTGCTGGACGAGATCCCAGACGGAGGGGGACTTCATCACCCCTCCTCCGATGAAGACAACGAACTGCCATCTACTAAGGGCAACATCAAAACACTTCTCCGCAATATCCGACAGCTATTTGCAGCAGACATTGCGATTGTGCGCGAAGAAATACATACAGTGGAGGGACGTGTGAAAGCAGTAGAGGCAGACACGCAGGGCCTCTCTTCCAGATCCCTTGCTATGGAGGCACTAACAGCAGAGCTCCAAAAAGCCCAAGCACAACTTACCACTAGAATGGACACCATGGAGGATAGACACAGAAGCAGAAATATTAAAATCAGGGGCATTCCTGAGTCAATCACTACGGAAGAGTTACCCCACTACACCAGGAGGCTGCTGAGCACTATACTGGACCCCAAGCAGAACAAGCAAGTCATGGTAGACGGGATATTCTGCATAGCAAAAGCAACTAAGGCCCCAGCAGACTCATCAAGGGACGTTATTGTTCAGTTCCAGACGAGATCAGCGCAAATACTAGTAATGACAGCAGTGAGGGGAAAACTTACCTGCCCCTTCGAAAATGCTCACCTCATGTTCTTCCAAGACCTGTCCAGACCAATGCTACTATGGAGAAGCCAGTTCAAACCTCTGACCACGACTCTTCATAACCACTCCATCCCATACCGCTGGGGATCTCCCAGGAGCCTAATTATACCACAAGGAGGGAAGAACATAGGACTTACCACCGCCGTGGAATCGGATGCAGCGCTCCAGGCCTTGGGAATACCACATCAGCTGGAAAAAGAGGCGCAGGCTCCAGGGCGGAGAGCACCACATAACTGGGACATGGCTAAGATTGTACCGTTCTAACCGTCTGGGACCCCCAGAATGGGCCAGGTCCCCTCATCCCCACTCTCGACCTCCAATAGCACTGGGAGGAAGGAGCAGATACCGACAGGAACTCACACAACCTTGTCAAACAGGAATACTCCCCTTCTCCACATCACACTTAACCGGGAACAGCATTTTAAGTTTTTCAGCATGTATGCATATCCTGGAAAGCACCAGAGGACTGTGAGTAATTACATGTCATTAGTGCCCAGGGAAACCGAGGTACTAGCAATTGTTGCGCTAATCGGGCGCCTGTATCCGCATACCAGTATATAAAAACGCTGGCCTGTTTTTTTTGTTTTTTTTTATAATTATTATTATTATTAACCGTTTACACTCCCTGGCTCATAAAATGTCAATGTCACAATGTTCGTTTGCTGCAGTTCGCAAAATGTTAATACTCTATCAGATACATTTATCAGGTCCTGACGTTTAGAATTTAATTTGCCTGCCTGTGATAACGAATACATCCACACAGTAGGTGAATCTATGAGTATTTAAATGGAAAGCTGACTCCATCTAAAGTGCAATGTTGTTGTATCAGTGTAGAGGAGGGAACAACTCTAAACCATTATGGAGAGCGTAGCCCGTGGATTGTCCCTAAACATTGGTCTCCACCCTATGCACAGAGACACACAATAATAAAGTAATTAGGGTAGCACAGGCTTGACAACACACACCAGATCCAAGCCACGTTAAAACCTACAAACTAATACTACAACCCCCTAAACGAAAACCTCTAAGGATAGCAAAATAGCACAACATTATAAGTCTCCCCCCTTACTCTCCACGTATCATCTTTAGTTTTAAATGCAAGCAGATGTGTCGATCTGAGAGGACCACGAAGAGAGCAACAGGGCAGAAGGGAGAAGGCAAACCACAACCATTACACTGACCATCACGCATAACCTAGACACGCCACACAACCCACCCCCCCACCCTCTCCGAGCTCAGGGTTACAGAGCACCTCACAGAGCCTACAATGATAGCAACTGAATCGGCTCCACTCCAGAAGCTTAATATAGCATATACTAGCCTGCCTATTAAGTGTTACCTTTTTTTTTTGTGTTTCATTAAAGATATTGTGCACTGTATATACATGTCAAGCCTCACTACAACGATACATGCACTCAAAAATAAAGAATTTATAAAGGGAAAGAGAAAAAAAAAAAGGGAAGGTATGCATTTCATATTCCCTTGTTAAATGATTAAGAATTTCCACTAAACTAAGGCTGGCAATACATATAGCCTACATCATCCTTCGAACAGGCAAAATCTATGATAACTGCCACAAATGACATTACAAGACAAAGCGGTTCCCTTGTTTTAAGGCCTTGTTTTAATGTCCGCCATTTTACTTTTATTGTACCTCCTCGCTCTAGTTAATGCCTTAAATGCAACTTGTTTCCAGTGGCCCTAAGCCTTGTCTGCGGTCAGTACAAACCATATATATGCAGATATAGGCCTAAAAAATCTTCTATGCTACCATTTATATCTCTCATAAGCTAACTAACAGGTGCAGCAAGTTATTACCACTATTGTTTGAGTCTCATTAACTTGGATACCCTACAACCTGTATTATATGCTACTGGTGGAACCGTGACATGTAACTTAGCTCCAAGGCCACAAAACTGTTTATACCAATCTTGTTATTGCTTGTGCTACCTGCCCTTAAACATGTTTTATATCTTACACTATGCATAGTGATCACTTCCTTTATACTTGTATCCTAAAAATGTGCAAGTCTCATCTGTTACCTACCTGTTCACACAGAATGTTGAAGCTTGTTTGACCACATAATTTAAAAAATGTGCATGTTCCTCATACGTCATATAATGCATTGTTTGTGTTTATGGAAGCTTGCCTATGCTAATGTGACATATTATAAGCTTGCCTGTATTCTATCATATTTGCACAACCAAAATAAAGAATTTAAAAAAAAATAAAAAAATGTTTGATACAAAAAAAAACCATTAACATTAAATGTTCAGGTTCCCAGACCAACCATGAAAAATAATATATATATATATATGTATATATATATATATATACATCCCCTGGATCTTGTTAATCAGAAATGGTTCTCCTAACAGGGGCGGATTGACCACTCGGGCACTTTAGTAATGGGCAGAGGGCCCGCAGCAGTCCGTGGTCCAGTTGCAGGGGAAGTTATGGGCCAGTTGGGGAGATCCTTAGACCTATGAAACTGGCCCTGCAATGCAAAATAACCGCCAATGCTGGTGGTGCGGGGCCTGCATGCTTTGGAGGTCTACAGGGTGGCCCCTGCACTTAGGGCCACTTAAAGGGTATTGCTGAACAGGGGCCCGGTAAGAGCGCGACCATACTGTAGTATAGGATGGCTTGGAGGAAATGCCAGCTGATCACTTCCTCCCAGCTTCATAAGAGACCGTTGCACTGGAGGAATGAGGCAGCAACACAGACAGGGAGCATGGAGAAGAGAGGCTGGAGTGAGCTGTTGCATACACTCACTCATATCAGCCTCAGCCAGCATCACCAAGACCCTAAGCAAGCCACTGCCCTGGACACAAAAGGTAAGCCAAGAAGGTGGTTGCAAATGTAAAAATGATAACGTGTGTATGAATGCCAGATTGTGTGTATGTGTGAGTGTCAAGGTGTGTATATGTCAGTGTGTGTATCTGTGACAAGGTGTGTCTGTGTGTATGTGCATCTGTGTGTGTATATGTCTATGTATGTATCTGTGTGTCAGGGTGTGTGCATGTGTCAGTGTATATATTTTTTATTTTAGTTTTTATAAAGCAGATTACAGCTAATACATCTGAGGTTGAATATTCCATCAAGAATTATAAACTAATTTCTTCTTAACCTCTAATCATAAAATTTTAGTAAACAGATACTAATAATAGCCATAATTGAAAGACAGAAAAAAACTAAAGGAAAAAAAAAAAGGTTATATTGCGACAGTTCTGAATACAGTTTCCTTCAGCTAGATTATTGGAAAAAGATTTACTGAATAATAATAGGAATGTTAGGAGAAAAAAAAATATTATATTGAGATAACATTGTACAGCATACCACAGCTTCTTTTAAAATACTATAATAATCAGTTAGTGTGTATGTGCATCATTGTGTCAGGGTGTGCATCTGTGTGTATATATGTGTGTGTATGTCAGTATGTGTATCTGTGTGTCAGCGGGTGCATGTCTCAGTGTATATATGTGTGTGCATGTCAATGTGTGCATCTGTGTGTCAGAGGGTGCATGTGTCAGTGTGTATGTGCATCTTTGTATCAGGGAGTGCATCTATGTATATGTCAGTGTGTATCTGTGTGTCAGGGTGTGTGCATGCGTCAGTGTTTATGTTTGTGCATCTGTGTGTGTACATATAGATATATGCCAGTGTGTGTATCTTTGTGTCAGGGTGTGTGCATATGTGTCCGAGTGTGTGTGTATCTGAGTCAATGTGTATATATCTTTATGTGTGTAAGTATGTATGTATGGGGCAGTGTATGTGTGCATGTGCATACATCCAAGCAAACAAACACCTATACAACAGGCGAACACACCCCTGCTTTCAAACTCCAAAATTACATACAAACACACTGCTGTATTAAAAAGCTAAAAATAAATACAAACATCTCTTCATTCATACACCAACCCTACTACACCCTAGACACAGCTGCACTTAAAAGCCAACACTGCATTCAAACGCAAACACTCTAAATAGGCACACATACATATACACATATAAGTTTATTTATTGAACGTTATTGTGATGTGATCACACATTATAGACTAAATTAACCAAATTGGAAAAATGTGCAACTTGAGTATTTTCCCAGCTAGGCTATTTTGGCCTAAAAGTTTCAGTACCTTGTCAATCCTTCAATATTTATTGCTAACCAGCTGTAGTGTTTCTTCAATAAAGAGTAAACTGAAGACAGAATATCAAAATTCAGGCTAAAATAGTCAAATTGTGACAATATTGGTGAATTTTTCAAAATGAGTAATTTACTGTAATGCACTCTTAAGTGACTAAACCATGTGTATTTGTGTATGTATTAGACTATGAGGGGGCACAGGGCCTACGTTTGCCTGGGGGCTCAGATTGCTATCAGTCCATCCCTGTCTGTGAATAAATGCCTTCTCTCCATGTACACTAACAAACCTGACCTGTTGACTTTTTGTCAAAAGTCCCAGGAGATAATTGCTGGATTTGATGAGGACACAGTAGGGAAATTCTATCACTGGATTTTAATGTTTGTGGGTGGGGGTAATTTATTTTTCTTTATTTTAGAAAAAAAAAGGATAAACAAAAAGTCAGCAACAAAGAAAGGCATCAAACTCGGAGTTTCCTAGAACTCTTCATTAGTACACTCTTGTGACCTTTGAACAAAGTGCAGAGTAATGACAGGGAGTGGATAAGCCTGGAAGGTGCAAATTAGTAAACTCACATCCTGGGTTGTGAAATTGAGTCAACAATGCAAAATGAGGCAACAGCCTACTTTCACAGACTGTGTGGCTGAGTCAGAGAGTAAGGACCAGCACTCACTTAAACCATATGTAGATCAACCGGGCCTTCTGTAGGAGTATTTCTAACTTTGGGAATTCCAAGGCTATTGAGCAATATATCTTTGGTATTAGGACACTTACATCACTGGTCTACAAACTTACAGTTTGGTCTGTAGTTATTTAAAGAGGTGGAAAGTTTATAGATAAAGTCATAATGCTTAATGAGCGTGAGATTGCAATCAAATGTAAGAGTTGTGTTGATCTAATAGTTGGCTCTTATTTAAAACGTATAGCTAATATGCAATGGGGGAGAAGAGTTAATTGCTGGGAGATTAGGACATAAAAACGGGAAAAAAAACAATTTAGTGCATATGTATGAAAGTGAGGACTAGAAAAATTAGTAGCTTGATTTATTTAAAGGAACACTGCAAGCACCATAACCACTACACAACTTACTTTACTGATTATTATGCTAGAAAGATATACCTGCAAATTCCATTCCATATTCTGACTAATCTGCCAAGCCCAGAATTTGGTAGGTCCTCCATTAACTTTCTAGATCTATTTCCATTGATGATGAAGGGTGTTTGACAACTACCCTTTTTAGGAAACCAACAGTCAGTGGCTACTAACGGGGGGGGAGGAGATGGGGTGGTCCGCCCCGGGTTCCACTTGCTTGGGCTATGTCATTCAGTCATGGCCAAGCAGCACAACATAATCATGTGAAGGAGGAGAAGGGCAGAGCAGCGCAACGCTGTGCCATGCGGAGGTACTCCGCCCGGTCTGCCTTCACACTTACAATGCTTCGCTCTGAGCTTCAGACACTGGATGCGGATGACACCGCAGAGGCAGTGCCTCAATAGCAGGAAACAGAAAGCAGGCAATACATCATGCCTGTCATCAACTGTGAGCCTGCTAATGTTTTTTTTTTTTTTTTTAAATGGACATGAACTGTACAGGGGCTTTGTGAGGGTAGCAGGGATTTGTAGGGGCTGTACAGCGGGTTTGTAGGGGCTGGACAAAGGGGTGTGTGGGGGTAGCATGGATTTATGGGGGGTGGCAGGGGTTTTGAGGAAGGTTGGCAGGGGTTTGTAGAGGGGGGTAGGGGATTTGTAGATGGTGGCAAGGGTTTGAGGGGGTGACAGGGATTTTGTGGGGGGGGGGGCAGGAGTTTGTAGAGAGGGAGCAGGGATTTGTAGAGAGAGGGAGCAGGAGTTTGTAGAGAGGTGGCAGGGCTTGTAGAGACGGGGAGCAGGGGTTTGTAGAGGGGGCAGGGGATTGTAGAGAGAGGGGGCAGGGGTTTGTAGAGAGAGGGGGCAGTGGTGTTTGTTAGAGAGAGGGGCAGGGGTTTTATAGAAGGAAGGGGGGCAGCAGTTTGTGAATGTGCCTAGGGAGGTATCAGTTAGAACTGAATATAAATATGCTTTTATATATTTTCATTCTTAATGTAATTTGATATGTATATAATCAAAATACACTTAGGTTAAAATGTTATGTAAATTCTTGAAAACTTGCAGGTGTTTTTTTACACAGGATCGGCCCCAGGTGCCAAATACTCTAGGTACGCCCCTGCCAACAGCCTCCAACAGTCTTTTGAGATGGGACAACAACCATCATGAGCCACTTAAACATGGCAACACCTACAAGACAATATTTTCGTTTACGTAGAATTTGAAGATTTGTTGAGGAATTTAAAATAATTCAGGGACAGCCGTGCAACGCAGCGCCCTGTGGACGTACTCCACCCGGTCTGCCTTCACACTTACAGTGTACAAAGGGACAAAGGGTATCCTAACAAATGTTGGGGGGGAGGGGGTAAGGGTGAGCCTTTAAGAATGCTATGGAGACAAATATATCTTCTTTGAGAAAACAGCAGACCCATCAGATTAGATGTATTGGCACTGTCTGATGATGCTGGTTGCATTTTATGAGACAAACCCTACAGAGATTTTATGTACCTGCTTACTTGTGAATGTGATTTAAATATGTGACTTTCTCTCCCTCTAAGGAAGGGATTAAGGAGAATCTGAGATCAGTAAAATGTCTGAGAGATACACCTATCTCCAGACATCTCAAGAATAATCATGGAGGATCTTCTAAGGGCTTAAGAGTATGTGGGTTGGAACTGCTTAAGAGAGACAAAACTAAAGGCAGTTACAACAAATTTCTAAGACAATGTGAATGTTTTTAAATTTTAAGATCAAGATACGGTACCCTAGGGATTTAAATTAAGGACTTTCTTTTGCCCCCCTTCATTTAACATGTTCAGGCTAGGTTTTATTTGCCCCATCATACTGTTCTTCAGGATCCGTTATCACTTTACTACACTTTATAATGACAAACATTGTGGCTTATTTGTATTGTGACAAAACCCACTATTTTTGCCTGCATAGGAGATGTCCTCTTCCTAAGTTCACTAACAGGTTCCTGAACTTCATTCATATTTTCTCTGCATTCAGTATATAAATCTGCCAAACACCGACCACCCCCCTGGCTCACTAACTACAAAGAAACCACAGGATTAAGTGTTCTCTCTGAGTGGCCATCGTTCGTATAACAGAATGCCACGTGCTGGATGCCCCCTTGCTCCGCTTTTATATATTTTGACACTTGAACCACTCGCAGTGAGCATAAGAAACAACTAACAAATTAAAGGAGTCATCATGGATCATTCTGATTTTAAGATCAGCCTCTATGCTGATCATATAATATTAACATTGACAGATCTGGTCACATCGCTAGGGGCCTGGAACGTAGAGTTAGAAAATTATAGTAGAGTCTCAAATTACAAATTAAATGTTGGTAAATCCCAAGTTATGCCCATTAACTTAGACTCTATAACAATTAATAGACTATCAACTAAATATCCTTTTACTTGGTCACCACAAGGTTTTAAATATCTTGGGATTTATTTTTCTTCCAACCTAAAAGAAACGATAGATTAAAAACGTGGATAACCTTCTAAAAAAAGAAGCTAGTGATAAATTACTGAAAGAGTGGAGAAATATAGGAATTTCCTGGTTAGGAAGAATAAATATCACCAAATCATATATCTTACCTCATTGGTCATGCCTTTTCAGAATGATCCCTTTATCTGTAACAACAACAAAACATATTAGAAAAAACGGTGAGCTCTATGCAGGCTTAATAAGGGAGTAAATGTGAACAAAGAAACAGGAGCAAACCGCGCCCTTAATACAATACAAATGTACGTACTCAAGTCCTTATGGTCGTAGTTTTCCAATAAACCTCAAAGAGAAAATATTCAAAAAGATAGTGTAATACTGTAAATGCTTCAAATAGTAAAAGGCAAAAAGATAAATGCAAACTCACATTTACCAGAGCTATTACAGAGCTCTACTGTTGTTGCGCCTAGATGGAATAATCCCCGTCTCTGGATTAGTTTGAAGTAGTCGACCTCTTGGCGTCCTCAAACAGATAACACATATAGAAACATAGAAATCCTTATAGTGTAGTATATTATAATACCTTAAGGATAATGAATAAATGCAAGGTAGCGTACTCACATGTACTAGAGCGTTTCTCGCTCTAGATTATAAAGTAGGTGGTATAATCCCCACCATAGGATAAGATGACAACCAGGAAATAAAAAATATAAAATAAAAATGGTATCTAAGAGTGATAGAAGTATAATAGCTATTTATTAAACATAAAAACAATAAAAACTAAATATATAAATATCACTCTGTAGAAAAGTCCATAAAAAGTCCACTTTACGCGTTTCACCTATAAAGGCTTCCTCAGAAGTGTGTGGGTAAAGTCCTGGTGGTGTCCAAATATATAAAATATTATATTCAAAGTAATTGGCTTCATCTGAATATCAATCACTTACTGTTTCCTGGTTTCAAAATTGGCGCGCTCAAGTCATACCGGAAGTGACGCAGCACCATATTGACCAATATAATAAATATGGGTTAAAAAAGTGCCAATGTCTAAAAAATAATAATAATAATAAATCAGATAGAGAAATGAATCTTTACAAAAATGTATGAAAAAGGAGAATATAAAAAATAGGAATAATTATAAAAAGTTAAAAAGGTCGAAATCTATATTTAACCCATTAGGGTGTAGAGCATCAATTTTGAAGACCCATTTCATCTCCTTTTGTCCTATCTTTTTAATAAAGTCAAGTTATTATTATTATTATTTTTTAGACATTGGCACTTTTTTAACCCATATTTTATCATCCCCTTTCTCCTCCTTTTTATATTTATATTTATTTTTATGTTTACTCTTATATGCATTTTAGTTATTTATATTTAACAGGGGATTCTCACTGTTATTTATGATCACTACTTATGTATGAAATATGAATTTATTTCTTGTATACTTATATGTTTTGCCACATATGATGTTAATACCATTAGGCTTATTCCTATTTAGGTATACATATATATACTATTTATTATCTTCTCTACTTTATTCCCCCTTTTTATACTAAAGATTATCTTCCCTCCTATATACATATATATTAGTATATTAATTGCAAGTTATGCAATTATATCCTCTTTTTTTAATAATATGTCCCATAGATCTATACAGATTATATTTAGGATGTTTTAATTTATGATGCTTTTTACTTTGGTATACATACTTTTTGT
Source organism: Pelobates cultripes (assembly GCA_933207985.1). Lineage (NCBI taxonomy): Eukaryota > Metazoa > Chordata > Amphibia > Anura > Pelobatidae > Pelobates > Pelobates cultripes. The sequence continues at coordinate 129,486,285 of OW240914.1, read as the reverse complement.
TAAAAATTGTAATCTGCTCTAATAATGTTTGTTTTGTTTATTACATTTGGCTATGACAAGCTGCCAGCTACTGCAGATACTGCCTTTACGATGTGTTGCTAAGGTAATACTGGTGCTTGCATTAACTTGCGTTCCACCGATGGAACACATACAATACCACGGTCCCATCGCGCCGCGTCATTTCCGGTATGACGCGTGCACTCCACCGGTGGCTTAACAGGAAGTATCCCTCATTATTATATTGGTCAATATGGCGCAGCGTCACTTCCGGTATTACGCGAGCGTTCCAATTTTGAAACCAGGAAACAGTAAGTGATTGATATTCTACAGATGAAGCCAATTACTTTGAAGATAATATTTTATATATTTGGACACTACCAGGACTTTACCCACACACTTCTGAGGAAGCCTTTATAGGTGAAACGCGTAAAGTGGACTTTTTATGGACTTTTCTACAGAGTGATATTTATATATTTTGTTTTTATTGTTTTTATGTTTAATAAATAGCTATTATACTTTGATCACTCTTAGATACCATTTTTATTTTATATTTTTAATTTCCTGGTTGTCATCTTATCCTATGGTGGGGATTATATCACCTATGCTTTATAATCTTGAGCGAGGAACGCTCTAGTACATGTGAGTACGCTACCTTGCATTTATTCATTATCCTTAAGGTATTATAATATACTACACTATAAGGATTTCTATGTTTCTATATGTGTTATCTGTTTGAGGACGCCAAGAGGTCGACTACTTCAAACTAATCCAGAGACGGGGATTATTCCGTCTAGACGCAACAACAGTAGAGCTCTGTAATAGCTCTGGTAAATGTGAGTTTGCATTTATCTTTTTGCCTTTTACTATTTGAAGCATTTACAGTATTACACTATCATTTTGAATATTTTCTCTTTGAGGTTTATTGGAAAACTACGACCATAAGGACTTGAGTATGTACATTTGTATTGTATTAAGGGCGCGGTTTCCTCCTGTTTCTTTGTTCACATTTGTTCTATTACAAGGTTGGGAATCCTTGTGCTGGTCACTGCTGCCCACTCCTATCACATTATCACTATAGTGAGCGCCTAATCTTTGTGTTTTATTTAATAAGGGAGTAAGTAACCCTTGGTAGTGATTATTTTGCTTAATTCGAAAATTGCCTACAAATATTTACAAGATGAAAATAAAGATTAAAACGTATCATTTATTGTTGTATTGAAAATGCAAAAGAAAATCTTGAAATATCACACAGTGAAAAGAAGGTACTATCAGTGAAAAAATATCTAAATTTGATAGTCCCTATAAGAAGAAAGAAATATATGTTTAGCTTAATTTCCCTTGTATTGGCAGTCAGCCAGACTCTTAGTAGAGAATGGCAATATATATATTTTGTAGTTCCTACTTTGAAAGAGTAACAAAATGTTATAAGGTAGATAGACAGATTTGTATCAGAAGTGGCTGTTTAAACTAGAGTATCCAGAGGAAAACATATATTGAATAGTCCATATAGTATTGAATGATATGGAGCTGTCTAGGATTAAGCTAATTGTTGTAGCAGAGATTCTAAACTGAGCCTTTATGGGCACCTAATATATTGAAAGTACTAACTATACAGCCTATATATCTAGCTGTCTAGTAGAAAGTAAATGACCATGCTGTACCTTGCAGGACACCTAGTTCTTTTTGTAATGAGTATCTAAGATTCAGTACACTTAATGTCTCTGTGGGCCTTCAGGGGCACCTATCGTTAGATAAAGCAAGATACCTAGAATCAAGGCAGCTCCTATCCTGACTAATATCAGATAATACTGGCTCAGTTTGACGGCGGCTACATTCAAGTATCCTCTGTATGTCATTAACTCAAATGGTTAAGTATCGTCAGAGGGAGTTAACAGTACTCTTTAAATCAATGCCGGCATTGATTTAAAGAGTACTGTTAACTCCCTCTGTCGAAACTTAACCGTTTGAGTTAAAGGGACACTATAGTCACCAGACCAATTACAGCTTATTGAATTTGTTCTGGTGAGTAGAATCATTACCTTCAGGCTTTTTGCTGTAAACACTGTCTTTTCAGAGAAAATGCAGTCTTTACATTACATCCTAGTGAGAACTTCACTGGGCACTCCTCAAATAGCTGTTAGAGATCCTTCCTGGGTCATGGCTGCCTAAAACGCATCCAAACATTCAGTATCTCCTCCCTCTGCAAGTAGACACTGAACTTTCTTCATAGAGATTCATTGATTCAATTTATCTCTCTGAGATACTGATTGGCCAGGGCTGTGTTTGAATCATGCTGGCTCTGCCCCTGATCTACCTCTTTGTCAATCTCAGCCAATACTGTGGGGAAGCATTGTGATTGGATCAGGCTACCACTTCTGCTGATGTCAGAAGGCAGTGGGCAGGTCTAAAGGAAACAGGCACAAAGCATGCAGCTGCAGACTTGAATACAATTAAGATTTACTATATTTAGGGAGGCATGAGGGCGACAGGGGGGGCTAGATGGTGGTTTTAACCCTACAGGGGCAGGAATACATGTTTGTGTTCCTGACCCTATAGTGCTCATTTAATGACACTGTGTGATATTTCAAGATTTTCTTATCTACAACAATAAACAAGTTTTAATCTTTATTTTCATCTTGTACATATTTACAGGCAATTTTCAAATTAAGCAAAATAACAACAAAGCTTAGACAAATCCATAAATTATTTTAGAATTATATCTGGGGCTATAAGAGATCTAGGATCTCGATTCTACACGAAATAAAAAAGTCCAGTAAGGATGGCATGGGGGTCCCTAATCTCATTAAATACTATGAAGCCAGTAGGTTGTTCCATCTATGGAGAAGGCAGGGCCCAGTGACAATAGACGAGCCTTGGTACAAAATGGAGTCCTTTCTGTGTAAGATCAAAAGATCTTTCCAATATGATATGGACTGATGCTGGAACTAGTGCAAATTTTTTTTCAAATATAGAAACCTCGTATATAAGACATTTATGAACATTGGGTAAAATACAGGGAAAAAAATCATTTTACAAATAAAATCTCTAAGTATAGTCCAATTAAGACAATGGAATATAATCTTACTGATATAAATATAGGTAATTGGATCAAATCTGGTACAATTAAAATAAAAGATCTACTACAGGGAGTGCAGAATTATTAGGCAAGTTGTATTTTTGAGGATTAATTTTATTATTGAACAACAACCATGTTCTCAATGAACCCAAAAAACTCATTAATATCAAAGCTGAATATTTTTGGAAGTAGTTTTTAGTTTGTTTTTAGTTATAGCTATGTTAGGGGATATCTGTGTGTGCAGGTGACTATTACTGTGCATAATTATTAGGCAACTTAACAAAAAACAAATATATACCCATTTCAATTATTTATTATTACCAGTGAAACCAATATAACATCTCAACATTCACAAATATACATTTGACATTCAAAAACAAATCAGTGACCAATATAGCCACCTTTCTTTGCAAGGACACTCAAAAGCCTGCCATCCATGGATTCTGTAAGTGTTTTGATCTGTTCACCATCAACATTGCGTGCAGCAGCAACCACAGCCTCCCAGACACTGTTCAGAGAGGTGTACTGTTTTCCTCCTTGTAAATCTCACATTTGATGATGGACCACAGGTTCTCAATGGGGTTCAGATCAGGTGAACAAGGAGGCCATGTCATTAGATTTTCTTCTTTTATACCCTTTCTTGCCAGCCACGCTGTGGAGTACTTGGACGCGTGTGATGGAGCATTGTCCTGCATGAAAATCATGTTTTTTCTTGAAGGATGCAGACTTCTTCCTGTACCACTGCTTGAAGAAGGTGTCTTCCAGGAACTGGCAGTAGGACTGGGAGTTGAGCTTGAGTCCATCCTCAACCCGAAAAGGCCCCACAAGCTCATCTTTGATGATACCAGCCCAAACCAGTACTCCACCTCCACCCTGCTGGCGTCTGAGTCGGACTGGAGCTCTCTGCCCTTTACCAATCCAGCCACGGGCCCATCCATCTGGCCCATCAAGACTCACTCTCATTTCATCAGTCCATAAAACCTTAGAAAAATCAGTCTTGAGATATTTCTTGGCCCAGTCTTGACGCTTCAGCTTGTGTGTCTTGTTCAGTGGTGGTCGTCTTTCAGCCTTTCTTACCTTGGCCATGTCTCTGAGTATTGTACACCTTGTGCTTTTGGGCACTCCAGTGATGTTGCAGCTCTGAAATATGGCCAGACTGGTGGCAAGTGGCATCGTGGCAGCTGCACGCTTGACTTTTTTCAGTTCATGGGCAGTTATTTTGCGCCTTGGTTTTTCCACACGCTTCTTGCGACCCTGTTGACTATTTTGAATGAAACGCTTGATTGTTCGATGATCACGCTTCAGAAGTTTTGCAATTTTAAGAGTGCTGCATCCCTCTGCAAGATATCTCACTATTTTTGACTTTTCTGAGCCTGTCAAGTCCTTCTTTGACCCATTTTGCCAAAGGAAAGGAAGTTGCCTAATAATTATGCACACATGATATAGGGTGTTGATGTCATTAGACCACACCCCTTCTCATTACAGAGATGCACATCACCTAATATGCTTAATTGGTAGTAGGCTTTCGAGCCTATACAGCTTGGAGTAAGACAACATGCATAAAGAGGATGATGTGGTCAAAATACTCATTTGCCTAATAATTCTGCACTCCCTGTAGAGTCGAATAAAATAAGGCCCTTTTTTATTTTTTATTTTTTTTAAATTCTTTATTTTCTGCATGGTATAACAATAGGCTTACTCAGCCATGATAGCAGTCATAAGCAGTAACAGGTATAACCAGGGCCAGACTGGCCCACCGGGATACCAGGAAATTTCCCAGTGGGCCGTGGCACCTGGGGCTGGGCTGACAGCCCTAATCAGTGATCAGGCTCCTGTAATCCCGACGCAACACAACATGTGTGACACAACATTATACGATCGTTATTGTATTGTTATAAAAATGCCAAGCGTAAAAAGAGAAAAAACAAGAAAAAATGATCACGCATTTAGGATATCATAAGTGTTCTCTGGTGTTAGCAAGTCTCAGTTAGGGAGGCTGCTGTGTGTTCTGGGCAGCGTCCTTTGCAGCAGAGGCTCTAATCATGGACCCCTGTGCTTTCCTGGAGTGTATGTTCCTTTTCAGCCTATGCCCAGTGTGGGAAATAGCTTGACAGCTGCGTGTGAGACCCGCTCGGTGTAGTCCTCTGGCTTGGTTTTGTTTTCAACGTGTGTCTGTGAGGCTGCCTCCTGTGTAGTGGTATGCTGTCCAGCTCGTGCCTTGAGGAGTGGATTAGTGGCACTCTGTTCCGCGGGTCGTGGGTTAGATGAGGTGCTGGTGTGTGGGGGCTGCTGTGTGTCCCTGCTCCCGTGCTTGTAGGAGTGGTTGCGTACACCCGGTTTGCAGGGTTCGTTTACCTGCTTTGAGGGCCTGAAGTGGGAGCCCAAAATGGCGTTGCCTGGTTGCCGGACGGGTCGCTCGTTTGAGAGATATGCCCCGGGTATATAATGCTATACAGAGGCTCAAGTAGAGTCGATCGAGGTCCTCCAGGTGGTAAATTTTTGGCTGAGTGCCTGCTCTCTCCCTCTCAGGTCCCTCCCAGGCAGACATCTTGAGTGTAACTTAGCGGTTGTGCATTTCTGCGGACACGTCGCCGGGAAAGCCTGTACGTCGTCTCGATCTGCCCGATTAGCGGGACCGGTATAACCCCCGCCGGTCCAGGGGAGGGGGGGCAGTTAAGCAGCAAAATCTTTGGGGGGGGGGGTCCGGTGTTGGAGAGAGCGGCTGCCTCTTCCCGGCTCCAGCTTCAGTAGGCCGCACCTGTTTTTTTGGTCCCCTGACTCCGATTGGCCATGGTGAGGTATTGGTCGATTCAGGAGTGCACCCCTGACATGGGTAGTGCCCCCCGGAAAGTCCGTGGACTATGTAGACGTCGATTGTGCCCAGTTTTCTGCCCGACTTTCAGGAGCTCTTGTCCCCTGCTTCTATACAGCTCCCCCAAAATAAGGCCCTTTTCACACCATATCTAAGAATAAAAAAATGATTTGGCTAATCATCTCCTCCATGACGATACTAGGATAAATAAAAAATGAAATTATCTATTAAAAAATAATACAAAATGTAAACTGATATCTAGTTGGTATGAAATACTGAGATAGGAAGAAATAGAGTCTAAAGTAAAAGCCTGGAAAAAATGGGAACAAGAAAGCGGGTCCCCCCTAGAGCAGTGGTATAGATCAATTGAAGAAGTTAAAAAATTGTTGCACTGTTTAAATATTATAGAGCTTTGCTACAAAGTTCTTCATCAATGGCATAGGGTACCAAAAATCCTAAATAAAATTAACCCTGACAATACCAAACTATGCTGGAGGTGTAATTGTGTAGACGGTAGCTCTAAACATATCTGGTGGGGATGTAAGCTTTTAAGACCTATATGGAATAAGGAATTTAGAGTTATATCAGACTTAGGGAGAAGATTTGAAAGATAATTTCTTCTTTGCTCTTTTTTATTTTAATATAAAAAATTCTCAACTCAAAAAAGATATCTAATAATTCAATGTATGATAGCCATAAAAATAGAAATCTCAAGATATTGGCCCACTCAATCCACTCAGTCTTTTAAACTTTGTTACGTATGTTATATGTGTGTGATGTACCCTGCTCAAAAAAATAAAGGGATCACAAAAATAACACATCCTATATCTGAATGAATTAAATATTCTTCTGAAATAAATTGTTCTTTACAATGTGTTGAATGTGCTGACAACAAAATGAGACAAAAATTAAAAAATGGAAATCAAATTTTTCAACCCATGGATGTTTGGATTTGGAGTCACACTGGAGTCACAGGCCGATCCAACTTTGATGTTATGTCCTTAAAACAAGTAAAAATGAGGCTCAGTAGTGTGTGTGGCCTCCACGTGCCTGTATGACCTCCCTACAACGCCTGTGCATGCTCCTGATGAGGTGGCGGATGGTCCCCTGAGGGATCTCCTCCCAGACCTGGACTAAAGCATCTGCCAACTCCTGGACAGTATGTATTGCAACGTGACGTTGGTGGATGGAGCAAGACATGATGTCCCAGATGTGCTCAATTGGATTCAGGTCTGGGGAAAGGGCGGGCCAGTCCATAGCATCAATGCCTTCGTCTTGCAGGAACTGCTGACACACTCCAGCCACATGAGGTCTAGCATTGTCTTGCATTAGGAGGAACCCAGGGCCAACCGCACCAACATATGGTCTCACAAGGGGTCTGAGGATCTCATCTCGGTACCTAATGGCAGTCAGGCTACCTCTGGCGAGCACATGGAGGGCTGTGCGGCCCCCCCAAAGAAATGCCATCCCACACCATTACTGACCCACTGCCAAACCAGTCATGCTGGAGGATGTTGCAGGCAGCAGAACGTTCTCCACGGCGTCTACAGACTCTGCCACGTCTGTCACATGTGCTCAGTGTGAACCTGCTTTCATCTGTGAAGAGCACAGGGCACCAGTGGCGAATTTGCCAATCTTGGTGTTCTCTGGCAAATGCCAAATGTCCTGCACGGTGTTGGGCTGTAACAACCCCCACCTGTGGACGTCGGGCCCTCATACCACCCTCATGGAGTCTGTTTCTGACTGTTTGAGCAGACACATGCACATTTGTGGCCTGCTGGAGGTCATTTTGCAGGGCTCTGGCAGCGCTCCTTCTGTTCTTCCTTGCACAAAGGCAGAGGTAGTGGTGCTGCTGCTGGGTTGTTGCCCTCCTACAGCCTCCTCCACATCTCCTGATGTACTGGCCTGTCTCCTGGTAGCACCTCCATGCTCTGGACACCACGCCGACAGACACAGCAAACCTTCATGCCACAGCTCGCATTGATGTGCCATCCTGGATGAGCTGCACTACCTGAGCCACTTGTGTGGGTTGTAGACTCCGTCTCATGCTACCACTAGAGTGAAAGCACTGCCAGCATTCAAAAGTGACCAAGACATCAGCAAGGAAGTATAGGAACTGAGAAGTGGTCTGTGGTCACCACCTGCAGAACCACTCCTTTATTGGGGGCATCTTGCTAATTGCCTATAATTTCCACCTGTTGTCTATCTCATTTTCACAACAGCAAGTAAAATTGATTGTCACTCAGTGTTGCTTCCTAAGTGGACAGTTTGATTTCACAGACGTGTGATTGACTTGGAGTTACATTGTGTTGTTTAAGTGTTCCCTTTATTTTTTTGAGCAGTGTATATTCAACAGTTCATATATTTCTCTTCTGGTAATCGATGTACATGACTATTCTTGAACTGTGTACTTGTCTGTAACATACTTCATGTAAATTTGCAAAAAGAATAATAAAGAAAAAACAAAAAAACACACTAAATTTGGCCAGCGTTTGTGACTAAGTGGCTACTATAAAAGACTGCACATACCCCATTTTGAATACCCTGGGTTGTCTACACTTGAAAATGGTATGCCGTGATCAGGTTATTTCACATTCCTGGGCTACCATATGGTCTCAAAAGGCAACACAGACCCAGCAAACCAGTCTGGCAAACTGAATTGGGCAAGCCCTATATTGACCCTGTAACTTTCAAAAACACCATAAAACCTGTGCATGGGGGGTATTGTTATACTCAGGAGACTTTGCTGAACACAAATATGAACACAAACAGTAAAACCTATCACGACGATGAAATCACCAGTAAAAGTGCAGTTTTTGTGTAAAAAAAATGCAAAAAAACAAATAAAAAGGCTAACTTTGGCCAGCATTTGTCGCTAAGTGGCTACTAAAAAAGACTGGACATACCCCATTTTGAATACCGTGGGTTGCTGTAACGGAGCTCCCTGTACCCCTGGCTGGGTACCTCTACCAAGGATCGCTTCCTAGCTGGAACAGCGTACAAACCTCAGCACTCTTGCCCTCAGTTGCCAGGTAACCCGTGGCAACGCTCTGACCCCGCGGCTCTCGCGAGACTTGCAGTAGAGCTGACCAGACCAGAGGAGAAGGGAGCTGACAGGAGCTGCAGGAAAGGTAAGTAACAGCTCTCTGCCAGCCCCCTCCTACACAGCCCATCCACTGGACCACCAGGGAATAAGAGCCCCCCTCCCTGGCCAGCTAACAAGCAGGGAGGGGGGATGAAAATAAAAATTAAATTAAAAAAATATATATTACAATAAAAAAAATTAAATATTAAAATTAAAAAAGTAAATAATAAAATAAAAAAATAATACTAAAATTAAAATATATAAATTAAAAATTATAAAAATGCCCTCCCTCACCCAGTTCACACACAAACACACACTTATACAAACACACCCTCTGCATTGTATACACACACACACTGCATTATACACACACTAATACAAACACACACTCTGCATTATATAATGCAGAGTGTGTGTTTGTATGAGTGTGTGTATAATGCAGAGTGTGTGTATTTAATGCAGAGTGTGTGTATATAATGCAGTGTGTGTGTTTGTATGAATGTGTGTGTATATAAGGCAGTGTGTGTGTTTGTATGAGTGTGTGTGTGTGTGTGTATATAATTATAAAAATCACAGAATTTCATAGCCCCAAGTTTTACCCTCGACTTATCCACGAGGCATAGCATATTTCACAATTGTTGGTCACAAAACTGCACTCGATTTATACATGAGATCGACTTATACACGAGTATATACGGTATGTATGGCAGGTTTTGAATAATAATGCAAGTATGTAGTTTATGCACTCACATGTAATAAACAGGGATGCGCAATTCGTATCGCCCGACACCCAGGGCATGCAGTTCGGGGCGCCGAGCAGGAAGTTATTTTATCCTTTTAGCCCTGCTGTGTATTCTTCCTTTTTTTCCCCTCTCTTTTCTTTATTGTTGGACTAAAAATGTACCACTATATTTGTAATTGTCATTTTACAATTTTTGTGGAGTACTTAAACATGTGTACGGATTTACTCTTTTCTGTATTTTCAACAACATTTTGAATTTAGATGAAAAACAAAAATAAAGAATAAAAAAAAGGAAAAAGAAAAAAGTCCAGTTGAAACCATTTGGTGTTAATGATTTTAAGTTGTATATGCAGAACATTTCTTTTTTTAACTAATAATTTTACTGAATCACCCCCACGCTATGTAACATGTATTTCGGTAATTTCACAGAAATACAAATGTATTTATTTATTTATGTTTTAAAAAGTGTTTTGGAAGCCCTTGGGTATATTTTTGCAATGTTCAAAAATTTGAATTTTCAAACTAATGAAATTTTAGTGGTCATTCCACAGGGACATTCAAGTAGATAGATTAAATTTTTTGGAGTTAACAACTACATTAACAACAAAGTATTTAACCAGGAAAGGTACATTCAGTTTACTCTGGTTTTCAAGTACGTTGTGGGGATGTTACCTTAGCCCAACATCCAGGGGTTGTTACTATTACCCAATTTAATGGTACTCATTTTATCTACCTCGGAAGGATGAAGGGCTGAGTCAACCCTACCGGGATTATGAACCTGCGACCCAAGGGTTGAACAGATTCTACTGATGATGCATTAACCAACTGAGCTATCTCACCAGCATAGTTACAGTTACTGGAGTTACAAGTAATGAATTTGCATATATTATAAAAACATTTTTTACCAGGAAGTAAAACTCCAGGTAGATTTACACACATTGCACATATTACATTTTAAAAAGTATTTTTTGGGTCATAAAATTGTCATTCTTTACAGCTCGTTTCTCAGTATTATATCTTTACAGTTCGGTTTTACTTAGCAAATCTAGGCAGGCTGCTCCTACACAAGATTAATTAGTAGTTTATATTACTGCACTTCTATACAAGTTTCCCTTATTGATATGTATTTATGCATATGATAGTATTTATTATATGAGACTTGACCGCCACAACCTATTTATGTATACAAGTTAGATTTTCGTTCTCACACTTTTTTTCACCAACAATATTAACCCCTTAAGGACTAAGCCAAATGTACACGTTGTGAATAAAACAAAACGTAAACAAAACCTGGCATGTCTGTCCAACCGTAATTCACCTCTTTCAAATTAAATGCACGCACCCTTATTATATATCATTTTATTCAGGGGAAACAGGGCTTTCATTTAATATCAAATATTTAGCTATGAAACAATTTAATATGGAAAAAAATGGGAGAAAATAAGTATTTATTTTTTTTTAGTTCTACATGACATTTTAACGGTCAATGTCATAACACTGTTTGCTTTTACTGCAATAAAATACACATTTGTATTCAACAAAGTCTCACGTGTAAAACAGTACCACCTATGTACAGGTTTTATGGTGTTTTTGGGAAGTTACAGGGTCAAATATAGCACGTTACTTTTGAAATTGAAATTCTCCAGATTGGTTACGTTGCCTTTGAGACTGTATAGTAGCCCAGGAATGAAATTTACATCCATAATGGCATACCATTTACAATAGTAGACAACCCAAGGTATTGCAAATGGGGTATGTCCAGTCTTTTTTAGTAGCCACTTGGTCACAAACACTGGCCAAAGTTATTGTTAGTATTTGTTTGTGTGTGAAAAATGCAAAAAATGCCAATTTTGGCCAGTGTTTGTGACTAAGTGGCTACTAAAAAAGACTGGACATACCCCATTTGCAATACCTTGGGTTGTCTTCTATTGCAAATGGTATGCCATCATAGGGTAATTTTCATTCTTGGGCTACCATAGGGTCTCAAAGGCAACGTAACCAATCTGGCGAATTTTAATGTGAAAAAAATGAAACACAAGCCTTATATTTGACGCTGTAACTTTTGAAAACACCATAAAACCTGTACATGAGGGGTACTGTTGTACTCGGGAGACTTCGCTGAACACAAATATTTGTGTTTCAAAACAGTAAAAAGTATCACAGCAATAATATCGTCCGTGTAAGTGCTGTTTGTGTGTGAAAAATGCAAAAAACTTCACTTTTACTGGCGATATCATCGTTGTAATACATTTTACTGTTTTGAAACACTAATATTTGTGTTCAGCGAAGTCTCCAGAGTAAAACAGTACCCACCATGTACAGGTTTTATATTGTCTTAGAAAGTTATAGGGTTAAATATAGTGCTAGCAAATTAAATTACCTATACTTTCGGCATGGGTTGTCAGGCAGGTCCAGCTAATTGTAATTAATTAAAATACCTAATTATGTAAAAATATTACATAAATATATATGTATAATTAATATAGGTATATATACGTATGTGTGTGTGTGTATATATATATATATAATATATATTATTTTGTTCTACGTGTATTTTGATATAAATATATTTATATATTAATATCACAATACAGTTAGAACGAAATAACACATCTATATATTGTTTATTTTTTATTATTTTTTTAATTTTATTTTTGAACGTATTTACTTTTTTTTATATTATATGTAAATATATATATATATATTAATATCAAATTACACGTAGACTGATACTGATTAAATATATATAATTATTGTTATATATATTTATAACAATAATTATATATATTTAATCAGTATCAGTCTACGTGTAATTTGATATTAATATATATATATATATATAATTATATATATATTAATACTAAAATACACCTAGACAATGTATGTGTGTGTATGTATATGTGTATATATATATATATATATATATATATATACACACACACAATGTAGAACAGCTTGGCACTCTCCTTGCAAAAAGGAACAAAAGCAAAATTGCCTAGGTGCTACCCGCGTTAGAAATATATAAACATAGAGACAGGGGTGCACTCACAGGTCTTCGAAAAGATGGCAACTGATTTATTTGAACAAAGAAAATCTTCAATACATTTGTGACAAAAATCGACGTTTCGACCCTTAAGGGTCTTTCTCAAGATCACAGCACACACACAACAGTGACAATATATACACATATCAATTAGCTAACTTACCAATGTAATGTGAGAGAGATAATTGTGGACCCATCACCTACAAACCGCAATAACCCCAAAAGTGCTGTACGCCGCGGTGACGTCATCACGTGGTGACGTATCGCGGAAGAAGAACGTGGTTGCTAGGCAACCAAATGACGCCGTGGAAAGTAAAATTAAACAGCATCCCAAAATCGGACACATACATGCCCAGATGGAGGAAATAGTCATGCATATATAAGAAAGAGATATAGATAAAGTATATACAACCAGTATATAGATTAGGTTAGAGTGTGGGCTATAGGGTACAAACCCGACTGTCAATAATATGTGCAAGTGAGTGAAGTGGAAAAGTGTATAGTGTAGGACAGAGGGTAATAATAACTTAATAGACCTCTCACAAGAACTATACAAGAACCAAATCAAATAAAATAATCTTTACACAAAATATATATACATGATCAAATTCATATCCCATAATGCTGTACATACTAAAATACAGGTTAGCAGAATAATCTCATAAGAAATATTAATAATGATATCACAAAAAATATTACACCAATCCATTACATAATTTGAATTTTACAAATAGCTAACCAAATTATTAGCATACAAGAGTAATTAGCAAAGGAACTTTTTTTAGAAGAGCCATAATTAATATAATGTAATATATTCAAGTATAGGGACAGGAGTCTTGCTCAGGCAAGAAAAAAAAGAAAGAAAAAGAAAAAGAGAAAGAGAACAAAAAAACAACTCATTCTACAAATATGTACCAATCTATGTATAAGTAAAAAGAAGGAAATACCCAAATGTAAAGGTTTGTAGGCAAAATTGCTGTCTTGCAAAAAAACAATCAGGACGATTCAATCTAAATGTAATAAAGCAAACCAGTCTTATTGAACATCACATCATCCCATAGAATAGTCAAATGAGATAAAAAAAAAAAAAATTAACAGTGCTAAATCCCTAAACTTAGAGAAAAATAGAATATACTATATTTTCATTTAGTCCCTTAGGGGCCACAGTATCCAGCTTGTAGATCCAAAACGCTTCTCGCTGTAATAAAGCTTCAGATCTGTCACCCCCACGGGCAAGAGGGGGGACATGATCAATCGCTATAAATCTTAATGTAGGCAGATGATGTTGTGCTGCCAAAAAATGTTTGGCGACTGGTTTTTCTGTTTTATTATCTTGGAAAGCTGTCATAAGCTGTCATAATTCCAGAGCGATGACCACGTATGCGATCTCGTAATGTCAAATCAGTTTTTCCTATATAGGAAAGTCCACACGGGCAGGTAATCATGTAGATAACATGGTCAGTGGTACAAGTAATGTAATGAGATATAGGTATACGTTTGCCGCTTTGTGGGTGGCTGAATGTTGTACCACTGATCATGTGACTGCATGTCACACAACCGGAGCATTTGTAGCATCCTTTCTTTTTGATAGTCGATTGTCTTTTGTAGCATTGAATAGGGTCACTTTTCACTAATAAATCCCGAAGATTTATTTCTTTTATAGCTTATAATCGGCTTTTCTTGAAATATATGAGGAAGATTGCAATCCGCCTCGAGAATGTCCCAATGTCTTTGTATCGAGTCTCTCATTTTCAATGTACCAGTGTGGAAAGTTATCGGTAAAAAAACATTATTATGTGATTGTAGCTTGGTCTTAACTGTAGTGATTTTTTCATCATCAAATCGTTTAACAGCTTGACTCTTGGCTTTATCCAATACCCGTGGGTGATAGCCTCGTGCAAGAAAACGATCATACATCTCTTGAAGTTGTAGATCCCTAGAAGATATTTCACTGTTATAGCGAAGTACCCTAAGAAACTGTGATATGGGTAAAGCATCCTTCAGATGTTGGGGATGGAAGCTAGTCGCCAAGAGAAGTGTATTACGATCAGTCTGTTTCCTATATAACGTATAACATAATTTATGTTTATCCACATGTTTGTATACCAAGACATCCAAGTATTGTATAGATGTTGCATGCCCTGTTGGTGTAAGTATAATGGGTATCGGTGAGGAATTAACGGTTTAAACCATATTCTTTAGTTACTCTATTGTACCATCCCAAATAAGAAAAATATCATCCACATACCGAATGTATGTCAAGATCTTGTATTGATATACCGGTAGAATGTATTTATTTTCAAACCAAAACATAAAAGAATTTGCATATGAGGGCGCCATAGCCGCCCCCATAGCTGTGCCTGCTATCTGAAGGAAAAATTGTTCCTCAAATTTAAAATAATTGCAAGTGAGCGCAATAGAAAGAAATTCAATAAGATATTCTATGGGAGGACCTTTATACATGTCTGAGCTACATAACATTTCTCGGGCAGCTTGAATACCAAGATCATGAGGTATGACGGTATATAAACTTTGTACGTCAAGTGTGACAAGAAGAGTATCCCTGTCGTTGGGTAAATGTATCTGTCGAATATGTTCTAAAAATTCAGGTGTGTCTTTCAAACAGGTCGGAAGTTCTTTCACCAAATTCTTAATGTAGTAATCCACATATTGTGCAATTGGTTCGATAATATAATATTTGCAGACACAATGGGTCTGCCCGGTGGATTTACAGAATCTTTATGTAATTTCGGAAGTGTGTAAAGCACCAGGTGTCTAGGAAATGGTACATGAAGAAAAGCAGCTGTCTTCTGATCTAAATATCCAGCGTGTAATCCAAAATTGATGTGGTCATCAATAATTTTTTGAAATTTATGTATAGGATCAAAAGTGAATCTGCGATATGTCGTCTCATCATTCAGCTGGCGGAGAATCTCCAGTTTGTATTTAGTATACGCCTGAATTACTATTGCACCGCCTTGGTCGGCCGGCCTGATGACAATAGAAGGATCTCGCATTAAATCCATTAGTGCTGATTTTTCTTCTTTTGTTAAATTGTATCTGTGTTTAGGTGGTCTCTCGGATATTTGCAATACATCTTTATGGACCGCTTGGGTAAACGTTTTAATTGAGCTATTATTGCTATATATCTCCTTTTTACTTCTTAATGTAAACGGATGATCTTGTGTCTTTTTATATCTTTCCGGATTTCATTCATACATAGAATTCTCTGGAGCTTATACATTTCTTTTTGAACTTGAAAATGATCTGGTTTACAGACCGGAATAAATGTGGTCCCTTATTAAGAACTGATAGATGATATGGATTCAGCTCTTTACCTGACAGATTATATACAGGCGTCATCGCTTCTTTATAGGAGGTTTGGCGTTGTAATTTGTATTTCTTCTGCCCTCTTCGTATGGGCTTGTTCCTTTTACGCCTTGGGTACGTGTTTCAGATCACACAGGTGGATCGTTGGTGTGTGCACCCTTGTCTAAAAAAGATAGTTTTGGATGTGTGTTGTACCTCTTTGCTTTCCGCATCAGATGCCGACTCCCCTGAACTCATATCAGTCGTTTGAAAAGAAGGTTTACGTATACGCGATTTAAATTTAGGATATGTATATCTAGTAGGTTCAGACCCACTAAGCACTCGACTATCCACCTGATTGGAAACCTGATCAGTCAAGGCAACCTTCTTCTATAGCTCCATGGTCCAATTCTGATGCTCACCTCCCCATTGAAGGCACTTTTCGACAGAGGACAAAGGTAATCATGGGCACTCTGACCAGTCCTCAGCTACAAAGCCCCATACGGAATAATCAGTGATGCACTGTATGTAGCATTCATGTTTCTGCTACAGTAGCTCTTCACTCCCCAAATGCATCAATGAACCTCAGGCGCACATGACCCTGGTTCACCAGTTGTCCTTCCTTGCCTCACTTTTGGTTGGTATTAACCAGTGCATACTTGTGAACACACCACAAGATGTGCCATTTTGAAGATGCTCTGACTCAGTCATCTAGCTATCACTATATGACCTTGTTAAAGTCACTTAGATCATCTTTTTGCTTGCCCATTTTTCCTGGTTCCAACACATGAAATTCAAGGACTGTTCACTTGCTGCATAATATATCCGACTTTTATACAGGTGCCATTGTTACTATATAATCAATGTTATTCACTTCACATGTCATGGGTTTTAATGTTGTGATTGATCAGTAAATGCCCAACTTTGCCACTGGTGATGAGATTGAAAAGAATACTGAGCCAGATAGTAAAAGGTGCAAATGTGATAATTTTATTTGAATTGAACAAAAAATACAATTTCACCATGTCACATTTCTGTAAATTCTTTATTTTGTCATACAGGTGAGTGCAATAAACATAAGCAAACGCTACAACAGCGTACGTGTGCGTGTGAACAAATCGAGCATTAGTTTTGATAATACAAGTGTTGATCATGCGACCATGTCACATTTCAATAAATCCACAGGATGTTATGTCTATTACAAAACCAACACATGAAGGGGTAGAATGCTCTGAAGCCTTCTTGCAAAATACACAAATGTATACCTCGCTATTTGAAAGCAATACACGAGTTACATACATTATAGTATATAGTGAGAATGCCTCAAACATATTCACCTACCCATGACTAGCACAACACTAACCACTGGTTTTCAGAATCTGAAGGATTAAGTTTACAGGGTAAATTTCCAAAAGTAGAATGTATACCAGCTATGACAAACGTGCAATGCCAGCACCTGCAAATCAGGGGTTAATGAACGATGATCAGAGTTGGAGTGAAATATTTTTACTGTATTATTTTTCATTAGGCACGAGCGACCTTGAAAACTATAATAGTACGGAGTACGTAGCATTTTACATCATGTATGGTCAGTAATTTGTTACCTTTCATTAGCACCAAAAGTACCATAAGAGACAAACTACATGTTCAAGCATTTCCATTTCTGACCATGAAACAGTAATGTTCATGGCAGTGATGGGTAACTGTTGGCACCGCTGTTGTGGATTATGCTCAGACAGCCCTCAAAAAACAAATGCCACAATAGCTGGAGTGACTAACTTATTAACCAGTTACACTGGTTAATTTCAGTGACAAGTTGGCAGACATGTGGACACTTATACATATGTCTGGCACACCAGAATCTGCAGATGCAAATTTGCAACATGGACCACTGTCATGGAGTGAATGAAACAAAAAAGGGCAGTGTACCTCAAAAAAAAAAAAAAAGGGAACTAGGAAACAAAAAGTATACTATATACAGAATATACAATATTCCTGTTAGGATGCCAGGAATACCAATGCCAGACTTGGCAACAAGAAAATAACAAAAAATGTATTAACAGGAAAAAAAAAAGACAATACTAACTATCGCTAACAAAATCCTCACATACATACATACATGCTAATACTGCCAGTATATGTGGAGTGGACAGAACAGAGATTGCCATATAGATAATGGCTAGTCTCTATGCATTACCAAGTTAAACAGATAATGGCAAATTAATGACTGTCCACAGATACTTGCAGAGGAATAGAGCGTGTACCGAGTAAAAATTACACGTCTGTATGCGGTTATCACAGATAATGTGCTATAGTCACAGGGTAGTAGTAAGTATAGTATGTTGACATAGATCTGCTGTCTAAGTATTTTTTGTTACAGTTTGCTGGTAAAAGCTCGAGTTAACCCCTGAGTTGCTTATAGGTACAGGAGCTCCAGTCGCTATATTAAAAAACTAGATCCACTGCCTAATCTGGAAACACACGACTTGCTGTCAAGGCTTGAGTTAACCCCTGAATTGCTGCTGAGAAACCTGGCATTCTCTGTTTAACTTGGTAATACATGGAGACGAACCATTACGTTTTTGGCAATCTCTATTCTGTCCACTCCACATATACTGGCAGTATTAACACGTATGTACATGGGCACTTTAGGATTTTGTTAGCAATAGTTAGTATTGCCTTTTTTTTCTGTTAATAGATTTTTTTTATTATCTTCTTGTTTCTTTTTGCCAATTTTGGCATTGGTATTTCTGGCATCCTATTAGGATTATTGCATATTCGGTATATAGTATACTTTTTGTTTCCTAGTTCCTTTTTTGAGGTACACTGCTCTTTTTTGTTTCATTTGTTCTTCACCAGGGGTTATCCCCCATAATTAGGCTCTTTCTTTTCTCTTCTTCTGTTCCACTATCATGGAGTGTTTTATTGTTTCATTTTGGAATCATCTTTAAATGGTATAAAATAGTTAATAATTTAGTATTAGCTTTTCATGCATAAAGCATTATTTATGATAGCATCCTATTAAAGCACCAATGCGTACAGCGTCTTTAACCCACTCAATGCCAGATGTTGCTTTTATCTGGATGCTCAATCAATCCCTGAGTAGTTCCTTGGTTTGTAATATTCTATAAACATACTGTCACACCCTAGTATGGATACCGAAGGGTGGAAACAAGCTGAAAAGTTAACCATCAACCATACCATACAATTTAGTCTATATATTATTTATTTGTTATATATATATATTATGGACAACTATAAAAAACAAAACAAAAAAAAAACTAAGAAAAACACATAATTTAGTTATTGGAAACTGTTGGGGTCAAAGAAGTGAAACATTCAGGCTCATTTGACACTAAATCATAAAAAAAGTAATAGAAATACAGAAAAACATATAGCATTTACAGTACGTTACAGCTATACAGTTAATTGAAAAAGATTCCCAAACCTGTTCTCAATATTCCTACACAGCCCTCTCTCTATGTGCACCGTTGGCTTCAATCACAGAAGCTTTATTTTACAAGTTTCCTAAATTCCCACTTTATGGATAGCGACATTACTAACACAATTATTTTCTTTACAAAGTGCAAACACATTCTGCAGCACTGTACAACCATTCACTCTCTATATAAAAAGATATCTACATTGATTTATACTTCTCTAATGATAAATGGCCCCAATAAACCATACCTGGATTATTTCCTGCTGGGTCTGCAGCTAAATAGTTTTAAAAATAACAAAACAGACTATTCCAACAATAGGGTCAGTGTATGGGGGAAAGCTGCTATGTGGACATGTGACTTGTTTTATTTTAAAAAGGAGGAAAAAGTTTTTTAAAGAGACCCCCCCCAATATTGTTTTTCTTCCCCTTTCTATGAGGGGAGTACAGGGGATGTTATAACCCAAACAGGAAATACGTAGAGCAAATATCACCAGTCCCACAAATTCAGACTCATGACCAACAAGAAAGCCTCAAACACTTTTTGCACTTTTGCAAAATCCAGTTTTCCAAAATCTATACTATTCATTATTTAAACCCAATTATTCCCAATTTTAGGTCTTTACTCGTACCTGAAAGTCAATACTCAGAAAAAAAACCTCTATTATGTGACTGTTTACAACCTGTCTTTTGAACTATACTAATGGAACTAAAGGAGAATCTCATTAGACTGGACTGAAAAAAATTAAATCAAATAAAAGTCGTGTAATCTTAACATATCTTCTAGCATACTTGTTTAATGTCACCAGGACGTTCCTGTTAACTTTAGTTTTACACTAACTTGTAAGGGTTCAAATCTTATTCCCACATACTGCCAGCTATTATTTGCTGAATTAGATCACTGACAGTATATATTTCCATTGTAAACTAGTTTTTTAAAATTTTAGTCTTAACAGATCTGTGACATACAGAGCGCAGTTCCATCTTTTTTACTGGATATTACGTAACCGAGAATTTATCCCAATAAATGGATCCTCTAGACCAGGCCTGCACAACCTGCGTCTCCCCAGATGTTTTGAACAGCAACTCCCGTGATCCCCTGGCTATCTGTTTAATTAAAAAAACATGGGTGTTGGCTGTTTCATTAAATGAATCATGTGCGTCGGCTTTTTGTTTTATTCACAGGATCATGGGAGTTGTAGTTCAAAAACATCTCGGGGCCGAAGTTTGTGCAGGCCTGCTCTAGATTGTTAACTTGTCTGAGCAGGGTCCTCATCAACCTATTATTCATGTAACATTTTGTACATTTATTGTTAAAATGTCCCCCTTTTATTATATTGTAAAGCTCTACGGAATAAGTTGGCGTTATATAAATCCTATTATAATAATGGCAACTTATCCTTATAAAGTCCTGTTTGCACTGTGCAGTTACAAATCAAATTTTACTAAAGTTAACAGTAATAACCCAGAGACATTACTCCAAGAACACTACCAGATATTCCATTCACTTTGAAAACAATAGCATTCTTTTTTTTCCCAATACTCCGAAAGTTGTATAAACTAAATAGAAACATCTAAAACATTTCAATAAGTTGATTATGTGAGAAAATGGTAAGTTCAAGAGCTAAGAGTAACTGAAACATCAAATGTTTTCACCAGCCACATCTGAGTCCTATGAAACAATTCTCATAAAATGCCAACTTGAACATCTACCTTTTGTCTTCCTCCCAACATCATAGGTTAACTAAATCAACCCACTTGTTGATTGTAGATACATATCAAACCAGAAGAGTTCAGTAAGGATATAACAATGTGAAAAAATTAACCCCTTAAGGACCAAACTTCTGGAATAAAAGGGAATCATGACATTTCACATATGTCATGTGTCCTTAAGGGGTTGAAGGACCATTAACACTGTTTGGGTCCCTTAACTGGCCTGGATGACAAGCTACCTTTAACAGATATACGAGTGAAAGCAATATTGTAGTGTAGGAAAACGAGTTTGTTTTCATGGCACTATAGTGGTCCTTTAAAGGATACTCATGGCACTATAGTGCAAACTCGTTTTCCTGGCACAATAGGGTCATTAGGTCCCCCCACCCTCATGGTTAAAACCCCTTCAGCCACTTACCTTTCTCCAGCGCCGGGGAACTCTCCTCCTCCTGCCGACGTCAGTGCAAAATGTGCATGCCGCGCGCACATTCAAACCAAGGAAAGTATTACTCAATGCTTTCCTATGGACGTCAGCGTCTTCTCACTGTGATTTTCACCGTGAGAATCGCGGAAATGGTTAAAACTAGAAGGACCTGGCACCCAGACCACTTAATTGAGCTGAAGTGGTCTGGGTGCCTATAGTGGTACTTTAAGCATTTTTAGTTCCAGTACAGAACTGTAGCAACATATCACTGCTAACAGTACAAACATGTAGACAGACAGAATAGAGAACTTCAAACACAGTAGTGAATTAAAACAGTATTCTTATCTATACATTTTCCACTTGATTGTAGCTTTATGTCTACCTACATCTACAACTGAGGGTGGGGGGTGGAGGAGGGGAGAAGAGCAACAAAAAGATGGAGATGGAACTGTGTGATGAATAATACAGGGAAGAGGCAAGGGAGGTGCTACCTTGAAGGAAATAAGAATTGGAAATATTCCCAGGTATAACCAACAGATTAATAAAATGGATACAATTCATGTTATATGCATTTCTAAGAAAATAGTGCAAGTATGGAGTGCTTGTGACCCATAGAACGATCTCTCTGAGGGGATGGTCATGGTTGTCTTGGGGCCTCTTAGGTACGAGAGACAAGTGCTTTTAAATCTGAAAAACAGGAGGAATAAAAGGAATGTCAATCAAAATGGGTAAATGTTTAAATTCATGCAATCAATTTTTCTAGAGAAACATCAACTGCTTAAATAATTTCTGTAACCCCTCTTAAACATGTATTTAAAAATAAAATAAAAAAAAGTTGAACTTCTATATTAGGCATTATCAATAGAGCCCCCGCCCCGATCTCCCTCCTTGGTCTGATGTCAGCAGGGGGCCCTTGCACAGTGCAGCCAAAAGCATCTCAGAGATAAGTCTGTGATTGCACCATTTCGCAGTCTCAAAGTGCATGTGCGCAATCTAAGCCAGCAAAAAAGGCAGTGAGGGTGCACAGGGAAGGAAAAAAAAGGGGGGGGGGAGGGGATTTCAAAACCTAATGTAGGGAGACAGTAAGTGGAGTGGGTGGAATAAGTGAAGATAGGGTAAATACAGGCTTTCCCTCGTAGGGGTAGATATTGATCACTTCTGTTGCCAGCACACACTGTGCGCGGGCAACAGTCTTAAAATATGTACAGAATTATCATTAGGCAGCCCGAAACAGTACTATAAGCTAGGAAAAGATCAAATAGATCACACTAGATAGAATAAAGTGTAAATAGATTCTAAAAACTCAATCGATAAATAGCTCATACAACTTACTAGTGTTTCTATAACAATTGTACTCCTACATTTCAGGGGGCTGCGTGACTGGTGAAACGCGTGTCGCGGCTTTGAATCAAGTTAGACTTGCTGGACAGTCATCCTTACCGATTATGAATATACCTACCGTATTTATCGGTGTATAACACGCACCTCATTTTAAGAAGAAAATTTCAGGGGAAAAAAACTTAAATTTCAAATAAAGAACTTCTTACCCCCCTTTCTTACTCCCCCCTCTTTTTACCCCCCTTTCTTACTCCCCCTCCCCTCTTTTACCCTCCCTCTCTTACCCCCCTTTCTTACTCCCTTCCCCTCTCCCCCTCCCTCCCCTCCTACCCCTTCTTACTCCCCCTTCTTACTTCCCCTTCCCCCTTCCTTTCTTACTCCCTTTCTTACCCCTTCTTACTTCCTCCCTCTCTTACCCCTTCTACTCCCCCTCTTCTTACCCTCCCCTCTTCCCCCTCTCCCCTCTTTTACCCTCCCTCTATTTACCCCCCTCCCCTGTAGCGTGGCCGAGCTGCTCTGCTGTCCGCGGTGGCCGGCCGGAGTGATAGGAAGGTGCACGCTCAGTGTGCACCTTCCTGTCAGTCCGACCGGGTACAGGAAACAGAAACTCCTGTTCCGCGCGGAACAGGAGTTTCTGTTTCCTGTACCCGGTCGGACTGACAGGAAGGTGCACACTGAGTGTGCACCTTCCTATGACTCCGGCCGGGCACCGCGGACAGCAGAGCAGCTCGGCCACGCTACAGGGGAGGTGAGAACCAACTGCAGCCGCCTGAGCGCTCTTGACAGAGCGCTCAGGCGGCTGCAATATTTAAAGGGTCGGCGTATAACACGCACCCATAATTTCCCCCCTATTTTCAGGGAGAAAAAGTGCGTGTTATACGCTGATAAATACGGTAACTATAACTTATTTAGGATTTACTTACTATATTTTTTTCCAAGCCTTCTTGATTCAAATTTATGTATTGTAAATAGCTAGCTAGATCAATTATTAATTTATAGCACAGGTGCCCTCGAAGGCACAGCTTAGATCTTGGGTTTCCTGTAGCTTTGATATCTAACATATCATTTTATAGCTATTTACTTGGCTAATAGGCGCTCACTGCCTTATCTCTACTACTTTTGCTTAGACTCTATGTTTTAGCCGTGTGTTATTGTGACATTTTAGATAATCACCCACCCCCCTCCTCCCTTTTTTTGGTTCTGGTGTATACCTCTATTTTTGGACGTTTTCTTTCAAGGCAATATTTTAGTTTGTCTATCTGAGCAGTTCTTTAATCGGCTATTCTAAATATTGCATATAATGTTTCTATAGCAATTATACTGATACATTTTAGATACTTTGCACCCTATTTTCTTTTGCTATTTGGAACGTCTAACACTACTGATACATTGTGTGCAGTAAGTTGTACGAGCTATTTATTAGATAGGGAGTGCATCTATTTACCCCTATCGATTATCACTCTAAAGATTGAGTTTACACTTTGTTCTATCTAGTGTGCTCTATTTGACCTTTTCCTAGCTAATGGTATTTATATATATTGTGATCTTTTAAACTATATTCATATTAATAAAAGTTAAGTTTTATTTTAACGTTATATTTTTTCACTACTCCTTTTTCTGTCATAGTAATTATATCTTCCTATATTACATATTTACATTATAAGTGTTATAATGTTGTATAGAGATCTAGTATTTAATATTTCTTTCAACATCAATGTTTAATTATTGTTTTATAGCTTACCAATATGTTAGAGGCAGCTTTATACCGAACATTTATTTGTTTAAGTATCTGTAATATATTGTATTATGTTCCCCAAGTTCACTATACTTCACTATCGAGTGCAACTGAGAAAGTTGTTACTGGGTAAAAAAGGGTGCATATTGGCTTAGCTACAGAAACAAGTTCTTTTGCCAAGAAATTGTATGACTTTAGGAAGAGAAAGAAATGTTAAAAACTAGTAAATTAATATTTTTTTAACTGCATTGTTTAAATGCATTCAAGAATATATGCATTTATGCCAGGATAAAACGCCATCTCAATGTGAAGAAACTGGATCTCCCCCAGAACCATCTTTCCTACTTTCCTAATATCCGACATGCCAAAGTTGTCTTGTCGCTCAGCTCATTTTCTTTATCACCTATCACCATTATTTTTACGTGAAAGCTCACTTTGTGTTCCAGGCGCTGGTATTCTCCAGAATTTGGTCGTCTGCCTCCTCTTGAGCGTTTTCCTTCTAATGCAAATGCAATGATCTTGGGGAGCAGAAAAGAAAAAAAATTAAGTACTGTCACTAATCGTTGGTTTTTACTTTCCACAATCATTAGCAACTATGCCTTTTCATATGTGAATAGGTGGTTACAGATAGCAATATTTCCTCAATCTGTTTTTCTTCATCATCTTGACATGTAACACCTACTAATCTCCATCTACAAATCCTTTAAAACCATTATGTGACAACCCCTTCTTATACCATTTTGATGTCCTCATTCCCCTCTGCTACATTAAAGGGTTACTCAAAGCAACATGATGACTTCTGTGATTTGCAGTGGTCATGCTGCATGGAGTCTGTATATCCAGCGTTTCGCTTTAAAATGCTGCACATACGCCTTGGCTGCCAGAGGTGTAACTTCCTATCCGACAGCGTCGTAAGTCAGCCCAGAATAAAGTTACGGGATGGCTAACGTGAATTATGTACAAAACTGGCAGCAGACACAGCATGCTGGCGCCAAACAGCCAATGGAGGAATGCCCCAATTTTAGTCGACTAATTATTTTGAGATTTAGTCAACTAAAACTAGACTAAAACAATTCAGACGACAAAAATACGACTAAAACTAAAATGGCTTTTTAGTCAAAAGACTAGATAACTAAAATTAAATTGAAATTTGCTGCCAAAGTTAACACTGCTATGCCCCTAAACTACCACATTAAAGGAATACTGTGGGCACCATAACCACTGCAAATCATTGAAATGTAAATGGTGCATGGAGTCTGCGTACACTGTCCACCACTACCCTTTCAAACCACTATCATACCAATTAACTAGGATTCCAGGGAACCACAGTGCTCGAAGCCCAGCCTCCAAAGACTATTGGGCAAAAAAAGAGTACGTCAGCTAACCAAGTCATAGGAGACAATGATAGACTAAGAACCTATAAGTGATAGCATGCCAAGATGGATTGAGAATGTCAATTGACACACTCAGCTTATTACTGCATAGCGGGCATAGCTACTCTGTCTGTGAAAATACAGTCACTTGGGCCCATGATGTGAGTGTTGAGGGTCCCTGCATAATGGTGCGATAAAGGTGTGACAGAGATACAAGAGATATCACCAGTAGAGTCCACACAATATAGCCACTTAAATGAGTTGAAATGGCTACAGTGCCTATCGTGTCCCTTTAAGATATAGTTGTTTTGGTGCTTACAGTGCCCCTTTAGCAATCACCAGCATATATTGTCATTAGAAACTTGACTGGGTAAGACATTGGCATATTGAAATCTGCCTTGTGAGTACTGATTTTGCAACACTCTTCACTAGTTTTAAAGTTCTAACTTGTGAATGTTAGCACTTAGTAAATTAAACTTAAAATAAATAAAATAAAATTTATGAAAATTAAAAAAAATCTTCAGGAGAAAAAAAAGTCTTAGTTAAATGGCATTTAATAAAGAACGTTACCTTGCGTTTATTGTGATAAGCGATGTACAGTACAGCCACTAGGATGGCGGAAGTAACAAGGTAGGTAAAGAAATGGCTGCTTTCCGATTCATTAAGGGGTACTTCATTTAGGATCACATCATTTTTCTTAATGCTCTTCAGATCTGTGTCTGAGTTATTTGGCTCATCTAGGTCATCATTGTCTATATCTTCTTCATCCTTTCGCTCATTATGATCTGTGTCTTCCTCTAAATTTGGAGACTTCCTAGGATCGTCTGGATCCATTACTCCAGCATTTTCTTCATAATCTTCATTATTAGAATTCTGATTGTTCTCTTGGGCATTCTCCTCTTCATCTTGGTCTAAAGTGCTCTCTGGCAGGCTGCCCTGGGACTGCTGCTCCTTGCCAGTCACCGGGGGCTGCTGCTGCTCCTTGCCAGCAACCGGGGGCTGCTGCTGCTCCTTGCCAGCAACCGGGGGCTGCTGCTGCTCCTTGCCAGCAACCGGGGGCTGCTTCTCCTCCTTGCCAGCAACCGGGGGCTGCTTCTCCTCCTTGCCAGCAACCGCGGGCTGCTTCTCCTCCTTGCCAGCAACCGCGGGCTGCTTCTCCTCCTTGCCAGCAACCGCGGGCTGCTTCTCCTCCTTGCCAGCAACCGCGGGCTGCTTCTCCTCCTTGCCAGCAACCGCGGGCTGCTTCTCCTCCTTGCCAGCAACCGCGGGCTGCTGCTCCTCCTTGCCAGCAACCGCGGGCTGCTGCTCCTCCTTGCCAGCAACCTGGGGCTGCTGCTCCTTGCCAGCAACCGGGGGCTGCTGCTGCTGCTCCTTGCCAGCAACTGAGGGCGGCTGCTGCTGCTCCTTGCCAGCAACCGAGGGCTGCTGCTGCTGCTCCTTGCCAGCAACCGAGAGCTGCTGCTGCTCCTTGCCAGCAACCGAGGGCTGCTGCTGCTCCTTGCCAGCCACCAGGGGCTGCTCCGGCTCCTTGCCAGCCACCAGGGGCTGCTCCTGCTCCTTGCCAGCCACCAGGGGCTGCTCCTGCTCCTTGCCAGCCACCAGGGGCTGCTGCTGCTCCTGGCCAGCCACCGGGGGCTGCTGCTTCTCCTTGTCGTCTGAGGCCTTCTGTGCCGTACTATCTTTTTCCTCTGATTGAGAGAGATTTAACTTTGTTACTTATAATTTTGACAAAGAAAACATGCATTTAATTAACAAAGCAATAGTATACCTTAAAGGATAACTATAACGGTAGGAATACATGCTGCTATAGCGTTCTACTTTTAGATTTATTTCCCACGGTCTGCCCATCTTTGTGAATCCGCCCCCATCCATTGGCTGAGGTCATCTCTACAAATAATCTCAGCCAATCTAATGCTTCCCCATAACTGTATGAGTCCTTTTAATTCAAGGTGAGCCAGCCAGGCATATGCATACAAATGTGTACTCAAATATAATCTCAGATGTATTTGGAAGCACAGCTCCAGGATATCACAGATTCCAGCTACTTAGTTAACCCCTTAAGGACCAAACTTTTGGAATAAAATGGAATCATAACATGTCACACATGTCTTGTGTCCTTAAGGGGTTAAAGGAACTTATGTATGGGATGTAAGGATAGATGTATTTAAAATATTATTATAATGTGGAAATAAACTGAAATAAAACCAAAAATAACTTGTTAGAGAATGTGTGCGTGTGTGAGTTTGAGTGTGTGTGCGCATCTGCCAGCGTATGCCTGCCTGCATGCACGCTTCTGTCTCCCTGAAAGCCACTGGAGGCCCTTTCTGCAATTCTCAGTTAGAAAATCGCATTGACCTCACGCAGCGCATAGAAAATCGCATTTAACTCAATGCTTTCCTATGGGCGGTTTGAATGCGCATGCTCATTCGGCTCCACTTAGGAGCTGACGTTGGCTGGGGGAGGAGAGCTCACCAGCGGCGAAGGAGCCCGGCGCCTCATTAAGGTAAGGGGCTGAAGGAGTTTTAACCCCTTCAGACCAGCGGGGGGAGGGAAGGGGGACATAACAACCCTATAGTGCCAGGTAAACGGGTTTGTTTTCCTGGCACTATAGTGCTCCTTTAACCCATTAAGCACTGAGCCAAATGTACACGTTGTGATCAAAACAAAACGTAAACAAAACCTTCAATTTGCGCTAAATGTCTGTTCAGGCGTAGTTCATCTCTTTCATATTATGTGCACCAACACTTATGATATATGATTTTATTCAGGGGAAACAGGGATTTCATTTATCATCAAATATTTAGGTATGAAACATAATTTAACATGAAAAAAATATTTAAAAATGGGAGGAAATAAGAATTTTACCACATGACAGGAGGCTTCATATTTGCATAACTCTCTCTACTAAATCTCCAGCAGCACAGAAACAGTAACAACCAATCAGAAAAAAAGTCAGATGATACATAAAAGACCCTGACAGTTACATCACTTCCTCTTTCTTTGCTGCTCCAGCCTGGCACAAGTCAGAGTATTTATTTCTCCTTTGGTTTATTATTCTTAACGATAATTTCTATTGGTTTTTTTTTTTTTTTTTTACTATTTACTATTTTGATCTACTATTCCCTGGCTTCCCCTATACCTGTCTTTTTTATATGTCTTAGATATTTATTCTTTTCACTGTGTTTCCAGCCATAGCCCTCTGTTGTTACTTGTGCTTCCCAGCCCCTCTTGGTCTGCGGGCATCGCGGCTGCCAGTACTGCGCTTGTGCCGCGGGTCAGTGGGGGGATACTACTGTGGGGCCAGTAGGCTTGGGTTTCGGGCTGGGGGGTGTAGACCAGGACGCTTTGCAGCGGGTTTTTTGGCGGGCTTGCTTACAGTTGCGCGATAGCGGCGGCCATCTTGGATCTTGCGGGTACCGCAAGATTCATGGCGGCTATCTTCTGTCTTTATTCCAGATCGGAATACAAACAATCTGTTTTTTAAAGGACCTACTGGACTGGTTTGAAGAGGTACCTCTTTAACTCTAAGGATTACTGCATTATTCTGTCAAACTAAAATATTTGATTTAGGATTCAGTCGCTGTTCTCAATTAATAGGTGGCTTTTTCTCAAAGGAAACGGAGTGTATATGTTACAGTTAAAGTGCAGAAATCAGTAGATGTGCACATTACCTAGTTAATCTGCAGATTAACTAGGGCGATCAGTTAAAGTGCAGAAAATGATTTTGTTTCTCCAATATTTCTCACATTACCTAGGTAATCTGCAAATTACGTAGATAATCTGCACATTACCTACTAGGCACTCGTTAAAGTGCAAAAAAATTATTCTGTCCTCCATCTCTTAGGGGCACACAGCTCTGGAGGACACCATGGTGTGCACAGGCTGCTGTTCTGTTCTTGTCTGGACCACATAGTCACATACCTCTTCAAACAGTTATCCCGAACTGGTAAGAAACGAGGAGCCCCCACCACCACAAGAGAGCGAGGGCTTCCTGCACAATATGCAGCAACACCCTGAAATGATCCCAGCAGATGCTCTCCACTGTTCTCAATATCATCATATATTTGAAGACTATCGGAATCAGTGGTCCATGAGCAGACCCCTCCTTGGTCTCATTCTCCTCAATGAGAAGTATTTCTCGGACTTACGGTGCAGCATTGTTAGTAGCCAGCCCCCTCTGAGAAGCAACAAGCCATGCGTCTATGCTTTGAGAAGTTGATGGTGGAGGGCATTGAAAGGAACTTGCTCACAAAAGAATCCAGACGAGAAGTGAACGACTCTGCAGAGACTGCACTGAAAGGGTGAAACAGATTCTGCTGCGAGGACGTTTTGTAATAAATAATTTCCTCTTTACCGAGGGAAACAAACTTTTGCACTGAAAGCAGGGCCGCCATCAGGGGGTGACAACCATAACGGTTGTCATGGGCCCTGCGGTCCTCTCTGCACATATATATAGCGAAGATCTTATATGTGCAGCCGTGGGCCCCCGGCTCCCTATACTTGCAGAGGGGGCCCAGCGGACTGCAAGCGTACTTACAAGCTCTTCCCTCTCTGTAACTCCCGCGAGACCCACGGCCGTCAGAGCGTTGCCACGGGTTACCATGGCAACACGCCGCGCTCCTGGGAGTTACAGAGAGGGAAGAGCTTGTAAGTACACTTTAAGTCCGCTGGGTCCCCTCTGCAAGCATAGGGAGGCGGGGGCCCACAATGCCACCAGTCACTGCATTCAGAACACTGACACACACACACTGCATTCAGAACACTGACACACACACTGCTTTCACTGCACTGACACACACTCTGCTTTCACTACACTGACACACACTCTGCTTTCACTACACTGACACACACTCTGCTTTCACTACACTGACACACACTCTGCTTTCACTACACTGACACACACTCTGCTTTCACTACACTGACACACACTCTGCTTTCTTTTTTTTCAATTTGACAATTTTTATTGTTGATAAGAACAGGGGGGGGGGGTACAGAAGAGAAGAAGGAGGGGGTTCCGTGTTACAGTATATGTCACTCGGTACAAGGCGACATAGCGTAGTAGCATAGTAGCTTGGTAAAACAGTAATGGTTTGGACAGTGGTATTAATAATATTGTTGTTAAGAAAAATAAGCCGCACAAAATTGCTTAGTGTAATTCTAGTCAATGCGCCCACACATGGGCTGGGGAGATCTGTGTAATTTGGAGTATACTTCCCCATGCGTAGCCTAATCCTATGCTCTTTCGCTTTGCGAACACAGTGGGTCAATACAATGCATACATGTTGCTATGGTACAGGAATGAGTCGCCTTACTCAGGGTTTGCCAATCTCCACGCGTCCCACACATCCCATGCTGTCGTCCCTGTACGGGTGGGTGGGCATATATTCGTGAAGCAACGCTCATAGAGCCTCTGCTCAGCTATTTCTGAGAGTACGTTTTGTATCTTAGGAGTGGTTGGAGATTTCCAGGCCCGCGCTATAAGGCGTTGAGCCGTTAGTGTTGTGTGGAAAAATAGTTTTTGGAGGAACTTAGGAGTGTGGGGGGGAGTGTGCAGTAGCAGGTACGTGAGCGGGTCTAGGGGCAGTGTAAGTTTCGTGAGGTCTTGTAGGAAGGAGTGCACTGCTTCCCAAAAGGGTTTTATCAGTGAGCACGTCCACCAGATGTGTAAAACTGATCCGGTGTGTTCCCGACATCTCCAGCAGGTGGATGAAGCGGCGGGGTACATTTTAAAAAGCCGCTCCGGGACCATGTACCATCTGTAAATCATTTTTTTGTTCTGCTCCAGTAACGGTGCTGATTTAAGGAGGGTTTTGGGTGCGGTAGATAAAGTGTTCCACTCTTTGTGAGTGAGCTCAATGGTCAGATCTTCTGCCCATTGTCTAGCTGGCGTGGCCTCTGAGAGAGGTGTGAAGTCTAATAGCAATTGGTAACACGTGGAGATTGGCTTACATAGTGGGGGTAGTTTTTTATTTATACACATTTTTTCCCGTGTTGTAAGTTGGTCGGTGGCGGTTTGGCTGGGCGGTACTTGTGTAGCTTGTTTGTGCAGGAAAGAATGAAGTTGTCTGTAGGAAAAATGAGATGTCAGGGGGACACCGTGGAGTGAGTGTAGGGTGTGAAAGTCTAGGAGCTTTGAGTTAGCATGGAATTGGCCTAAGTGTTGGAGCCCCTTCTCCTGCCACGGTTTAGCGTAGAAGGTGGGAATGCAGTATGTGAGAGCCGCTGTCGGTGTGGCTGGGGACAGAGGGCCGCTGGAGGTCAGCTTATGTCTGTGTGCGTCCCAAACTCGTATGAGTAGGGCGAGTTGGGGAGGGATATCTTTTAGGGGGGGGCGAAGCTGTTGCGGGAGCCATAGTATGTGGGTGATGTCATACGGAGTCATCATGAGCTTCTCAAGCCTGACCCATTGCGGGGGGCTTTGGTCAACAAAATGGGGGATGGCTGCTGCTAATATGGATGTGTGGTAATAGGTACGCACGTCAGGGACTGCTAAGCCTCCTGCTCTAGCTGGAGCTCGTAGGAGCTTCATTGAGATGCGGGGTTTACCCTTGTTCCAGATGAAGTTGGTGATATCGCTCTGAATCGCTTTAAAATAGGATTGTGGCATTGGTAATGGGAGGTTCCTAAAAATGTATTGTAACCTGGGGAGTATGGACATCTTAATCGCCACTATTCTCTCAGTCCAAGTCAGGAAGAGGGATCCCCATTTTGTCAGGGATTGTTTACACTCTGTCCAGACCCTGATATAGTTGGTTGCGCTTAGGTCAGCGCGGCGTCTGGAGAACATAACACCTAGGTATTTGATGTTATCCCGCCTCCATTCGAAAGGGTATGTCATGCGTAGTGTTTCCGTCACTTGGGGGGGTAGGCCAATTCCCAGGGCTTGGGTTTTTGTGGTGTTCAGTGCGTAGTAGGAGCATAGGCCATATTCCTTGATGATGTGCATAATTACAGGGATCGTGGTCATGGGATCGGTGACATAAAGAAGGATATCATCCGCGAAGGCGCTAACTTTGTAATCTGTTCCCTTAATTTGGATCCCTTTGACGTCAGGATGGTTTTGAATGGTTTGCAGGAGGGGTTCTAACGCCAACACGTACAGCAGGGGGGATAGGGGGCACCCCTGCCTCGTTCCATTGGACAACTGAAACGGGTCAGACATAAAGCCTGCCTGTAGTACCTGGGCTGTCGGACCCGCATACAGAGCAAAAATTTGTGACTCAAACTGGGGGGGGAACCCATAGGCTCTCAAGGCTTGTTGCAGGAAGGGCCAGCTTAGGCGGTCAAAAGCTTTTTCGGCGTCAAGTGCTAGTAATAGACCGCCTCCTCTGGTCCCCCTGAGGTAATCCAGGATCAGCGACAGTTTCCTGGTATTATCTGTTCCCTGTCTTCCTTGTATGAACCCTGTCTGGTCATCCCCAATAAGGGATGGCAGGACCCTATTTAGTCTATTCGTTAGGATCTTCGCATAGATCTTTGCATCTGAGTTTAGAAGCGATATAGGGCGGTAATTTTTACAGGTGTCCGGGGGTTTGTCGGGTTTCGGGATGGTTACTATGGTAGCCCGGAGCATCTCTGGTGGGAGCGCGCCCGTGGCAGTCGCCCTACGGTACACTTTTAGCAGGTGGGGGCCCAGGACGTGCGCAAATTTTTTGTAGTAGGTGTTTGGGAGCCCATCTGCTCCTGGTGACTTCCCTTGTGGCAATTTGGCGATCGTTTCAAGCACCTCTGTGAGCTCAATGGGCCTGATTAGTTGCTTCTGCCTGTACACTCGTTAGTTGGGGGAGTTTGGCTTGGGATAAAAATTGGGTTATGTCGTCTAAGCTAGCATTGTGAGTGCTGCCCTCCTCCTTTAGGTTGTAAAGTTTAGAGTAGAAATGAGCGAATTCCTGGCTAATATCCATGGGGGTAACCTTCTTTAGTCCGTCGCCTCCCACCACGTGGGCTATCTTGGAGCTAGAGCATTGATTTCGTAGCCTGGCGGCTAAGTATTTAGTGGCTTTCCCACTATTGTGGTATACATTGGCTCTCAGTTTGTGGAGCATGCGCTTGGTTTTTTCTGTATTCAGCTCTTGCATTCGTGCGTAAAGCACTCTGAGCTGTTTCGCTAGGTCAGGGGTGGGCTTAGATTTATTCTGCCTAGAGATTATAGCTATTTGCCTAAGGCAATCAAGGAGGCCGGACGTATTCTGCTTCTTTAGGAAGGCGGCTCGTCTCAAGAAAAGCCCCCGTACTACTGCTTTATGCGCCGACCAAACCGTGTAGTCTGAGACCTCTCCTGTCGCGTTCAGCGCAAAGTATGCTTGGAGTTCTTCTCTTATGTGTTCCGCAAAGGGTGCATTGGACAACAGCGAATCATTTAGACGCCAGGACCCCCGGCCCCGAAATTGGAAAGTGTCTAGTAAGTTTAGATAGACGGGACCGTGGTCTGACCAGGATATTTCCCCTATGGTGCACTGCGTGAGTTGCGGCAGTAGTGTCCTGTGTAGGAGAAAGGTGTCTATGCGCGTGTATGTATTGTGGACTCTGGAGTGAAAAGTGTAATCCCTGTCTGTCGGGTGCATGGTCCTCCAGGCGTCGTATAGGTCGTATTGGTCAAGGAGTTTGGAGAGTGCTTTACATGATGTGTCCAGTCTCCGTTTGTTTGCGCCCGTGGGGGTTGCAGTAGTGTCTAGCCCTAGCGATTGTATGCAGTTAAAGTCTCCGCAGAGTATCAGGTCCCCTAACCTATAATCTTCGATTTTGCGCAGGAGGGAAGACAGAAAGTGGCGTGGTCGGTCATTGGGCAGGTACGCTGCCACCAGCGTCAGTTGTGTATCGTTGAAACGACCCACCAGTATAACATATCTCCCCTCTGGGTCTATGTACTGTCGCTGTGGAGTGTAGGCTACATCTTTGTGGATAAAGATCGATACTCCCTTGGATTTTGTGGCAGAGAGAGAGTGCACTTGCATGGGGAATTGTCTAGTAAAGATAGCTGGGGGATGGGTACGTTTGAAATGGGTCTCTTGTATGCAAGCTACGTCTATACCATTGGTTGTAAGGTCTTTAAGAAGGAGTCTGCGCTTGCCTGGGGAGTTCAAGCCATTCACATTATATGAGACTAGTTTCATACTTAATTATTTTGTGGGCAGGTACACTAGTGGTAGTAATTCCTATGCTTGCTACTAAAGCTGTGCTGGGCACAGTACGGTCGAATAGGCGTATTGGTGGAGGCTGCAATGTATAGTTTTCCTGGAGGGTGGGTTTCTTTCACTACACTGACACACACTCTGCTTTCACTACACGGACACACACTCTGCTTTCACTACACTGACACACACTCTGCATTCATTACACTGACACACACTCTGCATTCATTACACTGACACACACTCTGCATCCACTACACTGACACACTACTAGGTAATATGCACATTAACTGATTTCTCACTTTAACGGTAACATTTATATTATACTGCCTGAGTGCATATACTGTCACCCTTCACAGGGTTATTTACATATATACTGTACCGAGGGTACAAACAGTACTGTGGCTGTCCTCTGGCTTTTTTCATGGCACGCCACCTAGGGTGATCCCCCAGCTATCCATGTCAACCTGATATTGTGCCTATTATTAACGTGGATGTCCTCTAATTGTCACGGCACACCATCTGGGGCGAACCTCAGCTAATTATATGCGGGTCTGCTACGGCAGAAAATGTATGCACTGAATGTTCCTATGTGATGCATTAGTCTGATGTGAACATGGTTCAACTCCGGGTACAACTGTGGTACACCCACTATACTAGGGAGTCCTGGGTCACCCGCTCCTAAGAGACACACAGGTCTCAGCTACTTTTCAAGGGTATACCCCTGTTTTATCAGGTGAGAGGGCCCTCCCGCATTGTCACACAAAATAATATACACACACGGGCAATAAAATTTTGGGTCACTATACCCTGGGCGAGCCCCTGTTGTACTAGGAGGTGATACCGCTATTTGATTGCCCTGCCACCATTACAACTCACTGACTGTCACGGTTTCACACACAAGATAGTTTCAGACATGGAAGACACACCGCAACTGACCCAAGACTTCCAAGCGATGATCAATGCTGTGGTGGCGGCCTCGGTAGAGAAGGCTCTGCTACGAGAAGTACCCCACCCCAAGGCAACACAGACCCATCTGATCTGGCGGAGGCCTCGGAACTGTCGAAATCCAAACGACATTGGGAACAAGCCCTGCGGCCTCTAGGACCAAGCACTGGTTAAATGGCCCAAACGGGTGGAACGGGAGCCCACTCCCCTTCCACCACCTTCCTCCGACGAAGATGACTATGGCCCAGGAGGTGACCTCAACATTGTGGATGAGTGGCGCGAAGATGGCTCACTCTCAGAAGATGATGACTGGCAGGACCTACCACAGTCTTCCTCACGATATGTCAAAAAGAACGTCTTCGGGGAGGTCGACAGACACAAGGACACCCTGAGGGTCCCTAAAACTAAGATGACCGAAGATGGTACCTTCTTGGACAAGCAAGGATTACCACTCTTCGACCCTCAGAACATTCGCCATCCCCGATCATCAGAGTGGACCCTCCCTGACCACCTGGGGAAATTCGTACACTATTGGCTACGCAAGCCCCTAGAGAGGGAGGTTCGTGCATACCTAAAGGTTGAATGCTCTAGACCGCTCCTACTGGACAAAGTGGCATGTACTCCACAATTCGAAGCCACGGTGGTGGTCGTCATGTCCCGTTCTGGGCGTAATCCATTCAAGGGCGCTGAGAAGGGCCTAAAGGCCGCACAAGACAAGCTACTAGACTTGCTTGGCCCTATTACCAAGATCCTCTACTGTGCAGACCTGGGGCTCTCCTAAGGCACTCAACTAGACCCGCAAGCTATTTGCGAATGGGCCCAATGAGCCATATGCCTGCTGGGAAGTTCTAATGCTGCATTATGCACTGAACAGCGCAGGTCGGACTTGCTCCGCATAGATAACAAGTTATTGGACCTTGGATCCAAAGAACTCGTTCACCACTTTAAACAAGGCACAAGCATCCTTGAAACAGATCTTCCGCACCCCACCTGGATGAGGTGTTTTTGGGCGGGTTGGTCCACAACGGAGCTGAGCCACCAGCCGCTTCTGGTCGACGGGCTCCAGAACATGCCCACAATCATCCAATTTCTTCCCTACCATGGCACAAAGATCCCCCTCCTACAGAGGCTCCAGAGGATGTGGTCGCTTCATAATGTGTAAGTGTCCATACCAGTCCACCAGTTCCCAACTTTACCATTGGCAACATGCCTCTTTTATTACAGAATTGGGAGGCGATCACCGACGCCTGGATACTCTAGATGGTACAAGGTTACGTCATAGAATTTTATTCGCTACCTGTCCAGACATCTCCTCCGCCTCCAATACGTATGTCTACGGAACAAGACCAACTGGTAGACGAAGAAATCTGCACCCTCTTCTAGAAGGGCGCAGTGCAATACACGTCGGAAGACGGCGGTTTCTTCAGCAATATCTTCCTAGTCAAGAAGACGACGGGAGATTACCGACCGGTTATCAATCTGCGACACCTGAATTACTACGTGGTATACAGACATTTTTAAGATGGAAGGTATTCATCTCCTACAAGACCTTCTCATTGCGAACGACTGGTTCACACTCCTGGACCTAAAAGACCCGTACCTGTCAGTCCCCATCGCCCTAGATTGCCGTCAGTTCCTCCAGGTCAGTTGGAGAGGACGTACATGCCAGTTCACGTGTCTGCCTTTCAGTCTCAGCTCCGCGGTGCTTCATGAAGCTGCTGAAACCAGTGATGGCTCACATCTGAACCACAGGCGTGCGATGTCTCGTTTATCTGGACGATTTGCTGATTTTCTGCAAATCCACATCAAGACTACGATTGCAGACAAAGTTTGTCGTTCACTTCCTAGAATCCTTGGGTTTTGTGGTGAACAGACAGAAATCATCTCTCTATCCTTCCCAGTCGGTCCAGTTCCTCAGATTCGAGACCGACTCAAAGAACTGCGTATTGAGCCTTCCAACGTCAAAGGTAGCCTCCATACGGAAAGAAATCAAACGTGTCCTCCGGATGGATACAATTCCCCTTAGGATGCTCGCTCGGATTGTTAGACTCCTCTCGTCCTTCAGCCAAGCAACATTTCCAGGACCTCTACACTACAGAGCCATGCAACGCCTAAAAGCGAGATGCCTGTACTTGGGACACTTGTACGCTCACTGGATCCAGCTCTCAGAGGACGTTCAGACGGAACTTCGCTGGTGGCTTCTGCACATTCAAGCCTGGAATGGCAAAGCGATTTTTGGCTCATGCCTGGACTTCATTGTAGAGTCGGACGCCAGCCTCTGGGGTTGGGGCGCACACTCCTCCACAGGGGGACCTTGGCAGGGCGAAGAGACCGACCTTCACCTCAACTGTCTGGAATTGGTTGCATAGTCCTTCGCCATCCGCAGCCTGGCCAAAGACATGTCGAACTGATGCATTATGCTCCGCATGGACAACATTTCGGCGGTGCAGTTAGTGTTAATATTTGTTTGTGTGTGAAAAGTTGCAAAAAACTAATTTGAACGCCAATTTTGGCCAGTGTTTGTGACTAAGTGGCTACTAAAAAAGACTGAACATACCCCATTTGCAATACCTTGGGTTGTCTACTATTGCAAATGGTATGCCATCATGGGGGTAATTTTCATTCCTGGGCTATCATATGGTCTCAAAGGCAACGTAACCAATCTGGCGAATTTCAATGTGAAAAAACTGAAACGCAAGCCTTATATTTGACTCTGTAACTTTTGAAAACACCATAAAACCTGTACATGAGGGGTACTGTTATCCTCTGAAAACTTCACTGAACACAACTATTAGTGTTTTAAAACAGTAAAACCTATCACAATTATATCATCCATGTAAATGCCATTTGTGTGTGAAAAATGCAAAAAAATTAACTTTCACTGATGATATCATCGTTGTAATACATTTTTCTGTTTTGAAACACTAATATTTGTGTTCAGCGAAGTCTTCCAAGTAAAACAGTACCCCCCATGTACAGGTTTTGTGGTGTCTTGGAAAGTTAAAGGGCTAAATATAGTGCTAGCAAATTAAATTCTCTGGACTTTTGATCTCGTTTGTCAGGCAGGTCCCGCAAATAGTAATTAATAAAATGACCTAATTATGTAAAATTATTACATAAATATATATGTCGAATTATTATTTGACCCTGTAACTTCCCAAAACACCCTAAAACCTGTACATAGGGGGTACTGTTTTACACGTGAGACATCGCTGAATACAAATATGTGTAATTTATTGCAGTAAAAGCAAACAGTATTATGACATTCACAGTTAAAATGTAACGTAGAACTAAAATAAATGTTAAAAAAATCTTATTTTCTCCCATTTGTTTTATATTTTATTCATATTAAATTAT
Source organism: Pelobates cultripes (assembly GCA_933207985.1). Lineage (NCBI taxonomy): Eukaryota > Metazoa > Chordata > Amphibia > Anura > Pelobatidae > Pelobates > Pelobates cultripes. The sequence goes on along the minus strand of OW240914.1, from coordinate 129,446,760 downwards.
GTTTCACACCTAAATATTTGATGTTAAATGAAAGCCCTGTTTCTCCTGAATAAAATGATATATAATAAGTGTGGGAGCACATAATATGAAAGAGGTGAATTACGCCTGAACAGACACATAGCGCAAATTGAAGGTTTTGTTTTGATCACAATGAGTACATTTGGCACAGTCCTTAACCCCTTAAGGACACATAACGGAAATATTCCGTCATGATTCCTTTTTATTCTAGAAGTTGAGTCCTTAAGGGGTTAAAGCGGCACTGTCATGCTGAATTTACCTTTCTCTCCCTCTCTTGGGATCTGTTCTTCATTTCTTCCTGTCTGCTCTAGTTTTCTTTAAAACATAAGACAAAATAGGGACTATTTGTCTTATGGAGGTTTCCTACACCTGACCATCTCTGACCAGAGGAGCAAAGTGTGCTTCATTTCCAGCGGTCAGAGAAATTTTCCCACAATTCTTAGCTTTCCTCCCTGTTCCCGCGATGCTTCCTGTCAGTATTCCCGAACGCTCTGTCATTTAGACATAGCGCCAGCAAAACTGACGAATTGCGTCCTAACATAATGAGAACAGTTTCACCATTCGTGTTAGAACGCAATCAGGACTTTGTTTGGATTGGAATTTCATTCTAATGAATGAAACTCCGATCCTATTCGTGCCGCAGCTGCATCTTGCCCCTTAGTAGATAGCTCCCTAATTCCCACGGTATCAGGGAGCTATCTACCAAAAGGCTGAAAGACCTAATATTAAAAACCCTAGTACACCCTATTGTCCTCCTTACCCGTCCCCTCCCCTGAGCGGTGCGTGGGGGCCATAAAGGAAAATGAGGGGGGGTGATCCCACCCTTCAATTAGGCTCAGAACACTCTGATTGGTTGACATGGAATTGAACCAGAGTGCTCTGTGTCATTTTACACAGTGTGGGAAAGTTCTTTGGAATTTTCCCACGCTGTGTAAAATGACACAGAGCACTCTGATTGGATGGATTTCATGCCATCCAATCAGAGTGTTCTGAGCCTAATTACAGGGTGTGGCAAGGCTTTATAAGCCTTTCCCCACCCTGCGGAGCTCAGTCTGCGCTGTGCCCTCGCTGGGTGAAGATGGATTCATTTTTTAGTGTCGGGGGTTTTTCTTTTTTGACTGATTTTTTTTTTTTTTTTTTGCGCTCGGGTTATTTTATTTTTTACAAATTCGACAGGTATTATGGTTTTTATTTGGCTTTTTTGGGGCTGAAAAATTAAGATTTTAGAAAAAAGACCTCAAATGGTAATTTTTTATTTTTTTTACAGGTAGTTGGTTCTTTTGATTCCCCCCCTCAGGACCCCTAGTCACCTTGGAATGGGGGCATTTTAATTTAGGGCCCCCACCCGCCCCTCAGGGGTGAGGGCTAAGGTGAGGACAATAGGAACCCCACCCTGAGCGGCGGGTGGAGGCCGGGGAGGGGGGACACAATAGGTCCCCATTGTTATTTATGGCCCCCACCCACTGCAGAGCGGAGGGGGCTGAGTGGGGGAGGGAGAGGACAATAGGCCCCCCCATTGTTATTTATGGCCCCCACCGCTCACGGGGTGGGGGAGGACTATAGGCTCCCCCCTCATTGTCTTTTATGGCCCCCACCTGCCGCTCAGGGGTGGGAGGACAATAGCTCCCCCCCTCATTTTCCTTTATGGCCCCCACCTGCTGCTCACGGGTAGGGGGAAGGACAATAGATTCCCCCCTCATTAGCCTTTAGGGCCCCACCCACTGCTCAGGGTTGGGGGCTGGAGGGGAGGGAGGACAATAGGTCCCCCCATTGTTATTTATGGCCCCCACCCACCGCTCAGGGGTGGGGGGGAGGACAATAAGTCCCCCCACCTGCCACTCAGGGGTGGGGGTACTAGGGGCTTGTTTTTTTAACAGTGAGCAGCCACAGGCAGCGGGAAAAGCTCCCAGGACTTATCTCCATGCATGCACTTGCGCTACCCAATCAAAAGCTTCTCAGAAAAGCCTTTGATTAGACAGTTTTGCTGACAGAGCCAAAGTGTGCACTCTGACCAGGCAAGGATAATGATTGAGAAAGGGATTTATAACTTCTAAGAGAAAACACGATTTATTCAATGGAGGGAAGCAGGAAGGACCACACGGAGGGAGGAAATAATGGAAGAGCAAGTTTCACCTTGCGGGCATGATGTCTGAGCGTGCAGTGTGCCCTGACAAACATAAATTTTGCACAGAATTGACATTTAGCAGTCAAGAACACTCTACCAAAGTCACATGTGCCGGGTTTTCAAACACAGGCTTGGTCCACTGACCGTGTATGGCAAAGCTGCACAACGGACGAAGCATGGGACCTACTGGCATCCACCTATCAGAGCTAACCTTGCCTGAGCCATTACTGCATAAATCTAATACAGAATAAAACTACCTGCCACACCCTCACCTATATTCCACATTTCATAAACTACTTCCTTATTAATGTTACAGGTGCTGCGGGAAAAGGTAAAACAATTTACATGTGTCAGTAAATAATATATTGGGGTTTTTTTTTTATCAAAGAATAACACTGCATGTTTTCAGGGTTGTGAAAAATGTCTGAATTATACAATTTAGATTTCATTTTTTACTCAACATAAAATAAAGTTTAAGGAGACAGTGATTTTTGGAGTGCTCTTTACAAATGTTTGAAATTGGGTTGCTGCTTAGAGTTGGTATTTTCTCACTGCTAACACACTCTGAAATGTGGTACCCTTAAACACACAACAAAATGCACAAAGGAAATTAGTAAATAAGAGTGGAGCAGTATATCAAGAGATTTGACTATTTAGGCGATAGACCCTAAATATCAATTTTGTGAGAGTTGAAGTTAATACTTAATTTTTAGTGGATGACTTCCATAAGTCATCCACTGAAAATTAAGTATTTACTGCATGTTGTGATTTACGTTGTGTAGAGTACAGCACTTAATGTCAGGGCAACACTGGACATACATAGATCGGTCTGCCTGAGATTAATGGGAGTTACACTAATGGGTAGTGAGCTATTTGCAGCTGGCTTTAATGCTTCAGTCCCTCTCCAGTTGCTTGGAGTGAGAATGCAGGGCAGGATATACAAAGATAAGTTGCTGTCTGAGATTGTAAATCCCACCACTCTCAGGCAAACCTGTATATATGTACTTTCCAGTGCTGATCAAACAGAGACCCTAGCCTTAATATTTTTTTTAAGGTTAATATAAAATATAACTAACACTTTAGAGTGCATTAAAGGAAAACAATTCAGGGTTCCATACCTCTGCTTTATGTTTTAATAAAAGGTCTCCTGAACACTTAAATAGCTTTATTTTCCTATGATACACATATCTTGATTACGTATATTTTACTGCAGACAATTTGGAGTCATTATGAAACGTTCCATTAAAAACTAACTCCTGACAAATATTAATGTAACAACTCCCGAAAGCATAAAAAGTGAGTTTTCAAAATTTCCAATGCATAATTAATTTCCTAAAAATCCTTTTAGTCCAAGCTTTCCAACTGTTTGAAAATTAGATAAGTGCCAAGCTACTTCATAAACATTGTCTATGTACAATTCTTCAAACCCCCCCTCCCCATCATCCATCCTATCCCGGGGGGGGGGTGTCCATAATTTCCCTCTGCTGGGAATCATGATGGGAGTTGTACCTAGTCCCCCCCCCCCCTCGCACAGCCAGCCTGTGTTCTCTGCCCAGGAATACACTGCCAGGCAGGGGCACATTCTAATAAGCTGCAATACTCAGCACCATCTATCTATCTCTCTATCTATGGGGCAGGTGGGAACACGTGTGACGTCGTTGAAGCCGCCCTTTAAATGCCCACTGTGTACCCGCACTGGGCATGGTGCCTGGCTGTACGACACGCAAGCAGTATTATACCTTTATTCACCCCTGTTTGCGGGTCGTCTGCGGTACTCAGCGCTAATAAGAAGCATAACACAGCCCAGCAAGCAAGGGTCGCCATCTTTCTGGAACACTTCCTGTTTCTGCCTACAACTTCCGGTTACCGCTGATACACCCATGGATACACCTAGGCTGCGTTGAGCAAAGCACGGGCCGCCATGTTGGTGCACCTTGGTGATCCACTGCAGGGAAGCTTGCACGTTGTTCGCGCTTTCCTGGCGCCCTCTAGTAATGTAAATGGGTATTAAAAAAAAAAAAAAAAAAAACAAACATCTGAATGCTTTATAATATAAAGTCGAATGAGAAGAGTTATTTACTAAAAGTGAGAATTGTCAGGTGTTAGGCTGAAACCACCCCAGGGTATTTGAGCCCAGGTAACTGCCATGGACTTATGAACCAACAAGGAAGACGTTTCTGCTTTCCCTTACCTCTCCATACGCTGGGAATATTTAAAGAATCTCACCACAGAGATGTAGTATCAATAAGCATTCAATAATGTATTGCCTGGTACATTACAGATAAAGGGCACAGTTGTCAACCAATAGCAACATGTACATTAAATCAGAAATAACTGGGGCGTGGTCTGACCGTCGATGAGACTAGACGTGTCTCACTAGAGCTCCGTCCTACCGGCGCTGTAAGCTTACAAAAGCGACCCTTTCTGTAAAATTTCCCCCCCCCCGAACTCCCTACATGGAGAAGAGACTCCCCAAAAAACAAAGAGGACCACGGAGTCTGGAGGCTCTGTCCTTGACCTCCTAACAGCGCAACAGCATGGTCGGGCCGGGGGCCAAGATGGCGACGGAGGGTCCCCACATGCATCGCCTAGTGCCGATAAAGAGGCCTCCTCCGTTGAACACGATACTGTGCTTGCTAAATTGGCTGAAGTTAGAGCATTCCTAGCAGGGGAAATAGCTAAATCGACGGCTGTTTTGCAAGCCGATAATGAAGCCCTGGGAGAGCGTACCGCGAAACTGGAGGACCACATGGAAGCGACAACACAGGCCCACAATGAGGTAGTCGACCGAGTGAACCGCATGACAACACGTGACCGTGATAGACACAGATCTGGCTCTGGAAGATATGGCTAACCGGTCTCGGAGGAATAACCTCCACTTGAGAGGCTTACCTGAAGGGACCAACTAAGACCTGCAGGGGCTCTTACTATGCATCTTAAAGTCTCTCCTTCCGCACATTCCGGAGGAGCAATGGCACATGGAGAGCGCGCATAGGGCACTGAGAACACAGCGAGCCGATGCTAATACCCCGAGGGACGTGATAATCAATTTTCTCCATTACAAAACAAAGGAGGCACTGATTGTGAGGGGCCGATCCGGCATGCTGGAGCTCTGATCTCCCTTTACCACATATTGCTACCGTAACTGACACTGGAGAGCGGTCAATTTTGGGACATTGATACTCCAGGACATACATAGTAACTGCATTTGTGGATGTCCCATTGAAATGTTTATTATTGATGCTCTCTGATACTTCTGTGTTGCTAGAGAGGGGACAAAACGTTCCTCGCCCCCCTGCCCTTTCCCTTCCCTCCCCTCCCCACCCTACTTTGGAAGAGCATACACCGGTCCACGTGGATTTAGACTCCTTTGGTTTTCTTGACACCCCCCCCCAGACAAAAAAAGGAAAAGGAGGGGGAAAAAGTTTTTTTTTTTTTAAAAACATACATTTAGATTTATGGGGTAAAAAGGGGAGAAAAATTAAATAAAAAATGTAAATTAATCAATAAAAAAAAAATACAAAATTAACGACCATGTCCGACTGGATATGATGCCAGTCAGAGTTGACAGCTGTCTAGCTGGGCTGACGATAATTAGGTACGTGGTGACAAAACACACAAGTAATGTTATGGCGCTGAATTTAAAACTATAATCTAATCCAATAAGCAGCACTATATATCGTGAAAAAGCTCAATCACCTATTTAAAAACAATGAAAAATTAAAGTGCGCTGTGCCTTTAAGACTCAAAACTGTGAAAATAATTTGTGCAAATAAAGTGATCAAGTGCATCAATGTGCAACTCACTTCAACATATATACATACAAAATGTGCAAAAAATTGTTTCTTTGTGCAACCAATTATGTGCAAAAATACAATACTTAGCTTTCCCAGTTATGGAATGTGCTTTAGAACTTCTGTCAGCACTCCAATATATGTCTCAAAAAGAGAAAGGAAATATACAATCATAGGGTAGTATGTACATACACAATAATAAAGAAAATGTAAACCAAAACACTCACAAGGGTAGAGCAATAGAAGTCTGCTCTAAACTTTGTAGGCTTATATTGCAATAATGTAGACTGGAAACTGTGGTGAAGTTAAATCCTTTATTGCTTCTTTAAAAATATCGCTGCATAAGGCTGGTAAGTCCCACTTATCTGGTCTCCTCTTATGGTTAGTGCTGGTATATGCAGTCACACTTTCGGCGCCGGCTGTACAGGGTCTCTGTATGCCGAAAGGACTTCCTAGTTCCAAACACTTCCGGGAGGCGGGTCTTAGCGGCCGGTGAGCGTGATGACGCGTTTCGCCGAGGGGTTCGGCTTCCTCAGATCAGCTCCTTTCACACCACGGTCCCAATTTATAAGTCTTAAAAAGCATTTATATATGCACATTAAGCACATCATTTATATCTTGTTCATTATTTGTTCTACAAGAAAGGGCAGAAGCCTTGAGCAGCTGCCTGCAGGACACTGAAACAAAAATGAATGATGGGAAAACAAACACACTTTAATTTTTCATTGTTGATAATTAGGTAGGTGCCTAGTGTTGAGGGGAGGGTTTTTTCGACCATAAGGGAGGGAGCCAGTGTGGAACCAGAGGCACCCACTTTTCCTTATCCCCCGATACGATGGCTTAAGTGGTGGATCTGTCTAAACGGGCAGACAACAAGATGTGTTACGAATGTTTCCATATATAACAATGTTGTGTTTTTTTTGTTTTGTTTTTATTCTATTCGTATTATTTGTGGTGATTATGAAAAAAGGGGGGGGATTTTGAATTCGGACTTGGGTTTGGATTTGAATTTAAAACTTTTATATTTATAGAGCAAAAAAAGGGAAAAGAAAATTTACATTTAAAAATGCTTATATATATAAAATAAGTGACTAAAAAGGAAAGAGGGAATAAAGGCACAGATAAAAACACAGTGCACTGCTCTGCCAGGGACCCGCACCAAAAGCAGTATAACTAATCGTAAATTTTGCCACTGTTTTTCCCTGATATAATGTTATGCATTCTATATAGTTCAGTGGGGCACCTGATGGGTAAGGTAAACGCATAAAGGGGTGACTATATAAGGCATATAGGATGTACGCAACTGTACTCTCCAGACGGAGGGGTTCTGATAGTTTTGACACCGTATAGAGGTGATAATGGCTAACTTTAGTGTCCCTTTTACAGGGAGACCTACTCCGTATCACAGGGGGGGATCTTACTTAGTAGGAAGGCAAGGCCACACAATGTGCCTTGTGATACGCTGGAATCCCCCCCCCCCCACACACTTAGAGGTCTGTGGTAACTCCTTCCCCCCCCCCCCAACAAAAAAAAACCATATGTCTAAATGGCAGGGGTTGGTATAGGCTGGGGAGCAATGACGCATGATGGTAACAAGTATATCAGGACGGTGGACGCATATGGTATGATTAACTTACCAATGACCCCGGGATTGTGTGAAAGGGCCCCAAGGTGTGTTTCCTAGCGATGAGATGTAGACATTGGCACTCTGGGTGGTGGAGAAACATTGGAATTTTTAGATTGTTAAAAAGGTGGCGTGATATAGCCCTGGTAATAGGATCAGGCCCCCACCGAATTATTTGGGACCATGAGAAGCAGTTACGAAATGGGATCCCCTGATAGAACCAGAAATACAGAAGAGAGGGGGAAAGGGAACCAATAGTTAGAGGAAACACCAACACATTGATGGTCAATCCAGAGGTCAATTCAACTAAAGAGAGGCGCGTAGGCGAAGGAGCTCAGGGACCCACTGTTCCTCCCAACGTTGATCGTGGCAGGGATGTGAGAACATGTTCCCCACAAAATTCTGGCAATTGGTAAGACCAGAGTTACTTTGCATCGGACTGAGTCCAGATGCTGTTTTTCTTTTCTCTCTTCTCTTCTTTATTTCCTACTTTCCTTTTTCCTAATCTGAGGGGTTGCGGGGACTGCGGGTGGTGCGAGGGGGTTGCCCAGGAACATAACAGGGTGCGAGACGAAAAAGAAACTATGACAGGTCTATACAGTAGATGCGAACATATCACAAGATGGAGATGAAGATCACATCCTTGAACGTTAAGGGTCTTAACGCCCCAAAGAAGTGCCGACTTATGTTCAAAGAACTGAAAAGGGCGAAATCGGACATAGCATATGTCCAAGAGACCCATTTGCCAAAACAGGCCAAGTTTCGACTGAGAGACCACACGTATGCCAGTTCATATGAAGCCAGGTCCCATCGCAAACGTAATGGGGTGGCGATCCTTATTAGAAGCAGTTGTCCCTTCCAATTGACTAATCAGGAGGCAGACCCAGAGGGTCGCTTTGTTATCGTTTCGGGTACCCTACACTTACATACCATTCATCTGATAAATATATATAAGTTTAAAACCAGTGGAATCTATCCTTGACACACTCAACATACATCAAAAACGCCTATTCGACATCTGTCCCTGGGTCTGCTAACACTTCCTCTCTCCAGTTAACTCTTCAAAAATAATAATAAAAATAGTTCAGCTTCAGTAGTTCAGAAAAAGGAGAAATAAGTCTTTTTAAGGAAAATAAGGAAATCAGTTTGGACGCCATAAATTGTTCCATAAGAATGGCTAATAGTAGCAAGATGGCTGACAACAAGACAATGTCAGCTTTCACGTAGTTCTTAGTACTTCCTTTAGTTGCTGGATTTTCACCACAATGCTCTGTGCAACACCCTGATTGTTGAAAAGGTTATTACAGAACTTACAGTATTAGACAGCACTTTCTAGGTACTTGCGTGCAAAGTTTATGTCCTCCATAAGTAAGCATCTCCGTTTCTTCGGCCTGCATGGGTTTTGGCCAAACAGATGCAACTGCAAAATAGTTAGTAGAGGATTAGCCAGAGAGATTGGTTAGCAGTTCTCAAGAATCTGGCGGCACACACACTCCAGGATGGTCTATACAATCATACCAACACAAGGATCAATACAACATAAACAATTCCTAAAAGGATACAGGTTTTTCTATAGGTAGGTCTAATGCACGTGCGGCCATTACCGTGCATGCGCATTAGGTCTCCCCCACTGGCTGACGGCGGGGGAGGAGTGAGGGCGGAGCCTGACCCAGCACCGAGGGACACTAGCGCTGGATTCAGGTAAGTGGCTGAAGGGATTTTACCCCCTTCAACCCCATGGAAGGGGGGCGCGAGGAAGGGGGGACCTATTAAACCTAAAGTCCCAGGAAATCGGGTTTTTTTGTTTGTTTTTTTTTCTGGCTCTATAGGATCCCTCTATTATAATATTTATATCTATCTATCTTCTTCTAGGTCATTTTGCTTTCAATTTACCAATATAAATATAATACAAGTACTCCTCACTTACTGACCAGATTCCGTTCTTACGACCCGGTCGTAGAACGAATTGGTCGGTAAGTGAGGAGTACTTGTATTATATTTATATTGGTAAATTGAAAGCATTTTGCTGGAAGACCTTATTAGAAGATCTTTCAGCAAAATGACCTAGGAGATAGATAGATAGATAGAAATAAAATAATAGAGGGATCCTATAATGCCAGGAAAAAAAAAAAGATTTTCCTGGGACTGTAGGTTTAATAGGTCCCCCCTTCCTCGCGCCCCCCTTCCATCCAACATAACAGAAAACAAAAGACGTAGTAGATACACACAATGGATAACCAGCAGAGGTGCCAATACAAGAAGCAAATTCATGTACACGCAGATAAATCATAACCAATCCCAAATAAGTTAAAGGAACACTATAGGGTCAGGAACACAAACATGTTTTCCGGACCCTATAGTTTTAAAACCACCATCTATCCCCCCTGGCCCCCTTTTGCCTCCCTAAATATAGAAAAATCTTACACCTCCAATTAAATATTATACTCCATTCTCTATCTTGGGCAAAACAGTCATTAGTGGGATTTATGCTTTTATACAATTTACAGAGATCCTCTTGAACAAACGTGTGCATATTAAGATTTACAAACAGCTATTTACCTTTACAGAGAGAGTCAATACTTAAGATATAACATCACTCAGCAAAAGAAACATTTTAACAACTACAAATTATTATATAGAACATTTATAATATACGTTACTCAATGCCATACAATGGAAATCTGCAAAACATAATTTTCCATTCAGTAAACAGCAATGCAGATTCTGTTAAAACAGACTATAATAACCATGGTATTCCATCATCAACTATTCCAAATAACATACTTTAACCTTCTCAAACATCTAGTTTCTCTTCTAGCAACTTTAAAACTTAATCTTTTATAAACCTTAAACATATTCTCCTACTTACTATTTTGTAATTGCATTCTTTATTCTGCACAATTAAAGAAAACAGATAAGAACTGAATCCAAAACATGACAAATCTGTACAGCATGAAACCGAGAAATTTAAAACTCCCTGACACAATGTGTTATTACAGATAAAATGAAGCTCTGCACTCCAACTCTCACTAATCTTTAGCGGCAACAATGGCTATAGTATTCAACAGCCCATAAAACAGTTATTCAATAGGCTATTAGGCAGGAATTTCTATTTACATCCACAGATTGGGACAAACTGATTAAAAAAATATTTTAAAAACAACACAGTAACAGGAATATTAAAATGTTCTAATTGTCAGTTAAGTTGCACACTCCATATATGCATACTTTCTGCTTTAGCAATGGGCATCCAAATCACATATTAACATATAGTCACTGTATCCAAACAGAATAAACTTTTAATAGCTATAGTATTTACCGGTATAATATATTATTGTAAGGTATACCATTATATCAATATTTTATATCGAAGTTTCTACTTGCTTTAACTTGTATTCTCTTAATCACATTATACTTAAAGCACCTTAGTATGTTTTAGAAAGATGGGGTCCACTTTTATAGCACGCTTTTTCTTAGATTTTTACTTTCAACTTTTATTTACCAATTGCATATATGCTGGCCGTTCTGGCCACACAAGGTCTGCACCCTGTCCATTATTTTGTTTCTCTCAGATGATGCTACATATAGACATTGAGAAAATATTTGGACCAGGTGACACAGAACTGGTGTCATCTGCATTTTTTAGGACTCTCAGATTAAACAGGTTTATGCTATGACATGTAAAATGGTCTGGCAAACCTTTGGGTTGACAGGTCAAGCTGAGTGTCCAAAGGCCATACAAATGTAGATTCTACCGTTGTCCATGATTTCCTGATCCAGACTACAAGCCTGACCAAAAACAAACCCAAAGCATAATGGAGTCTACAATTGTGGTCACAAGAGATTTAAACCTCCGCAAATACCCTTCAACAAATTTATTTCCACTTTCACAATTTAAAAGAACACATTAAATCAGAAATATATTAGTGGCAAGCCTTTTTCCATCCCAAGAAGTTCAATCTACTGAAATGGGGAGTTAGTATTGTACCACTTCTTAATTTCATACCCTTAAGTTAAATGTATTTTATTTTTATCATGTTTTAACCCTTGTTTTATCAGGGATCTGTCTTCCTCCCGCTGCCCCAGGAAGAGAGGGTGGTGATACATCAACAGTTGTATTATACATGATTCCTTTAGTGAGGATTAGCTGCAGTTCATGGGAAATGGGATCATTAACTAACTATCTTGTGTGCAATTTTGGTGTAGAACTCTGTCCAATGATAAAACTATCCCTGTGTGTTTTTCTAATCCATGGGCAAGTCCTGGTCTAAAAAAAAAAAAAAAAGTTCCAGACTCATATGAAATTTAACTATTTGTTCAGATTACCAAAACATTCACCTCAAACATATATATTCCTAGTCCCAATGTAAAAGGAAAAATATTGGGCTCATTGAGTTCATTAATAACAAACAAATCATCCATTTTTTTTTTGTAATTTTTTTTATCAATTGCATCAAACCCCATTCAGTAACGTAGGAGAAACTACTCTACTGCTTTCAGGGGACAAAGTGTACCAAACTTTTAAATACCCTACTAACTAAACAGACAATAAATCAACATATAGACTCACCTAGAGTCTCACTAAGTTACCTAAACAGACATCACCCTAGTATATCAGACATCACCCTAAAGCTGACTCTCAATAACGGACATCACCCAAATGGTGACTCTCTCAATAACAGCCCCTAACATGTTCAAAATAGAGAACTACAATACCTCCAGGAGGAAGGACAGATAAAGACATTATACTAGCGGTGACTCTCAATAACGGAAATCCCCCACTACAAAAGACTGTATTCACCTCTACAAAGAAATACCTCGTTGTTTGATTCATCTACCAGTCAGACTATTTATTCTGGACTTCTATTTGCTTATTATCTATCATATATATTGCATTCTAGTCTGCCTATTCTGTGCTCTTTTAATTTATGTGGTTTATAGTGGCGCTGCCTTCCTTTTTTTTTTCTGTATACGTTAACAGCATTATCAACCAATAGCAATATGAACACGTACATTAAATCAGAAATAACTACAATATTTCTGTAGAAGAAATGAAATAGAGAAGTTGGCAGCTTAAAAAAACTCATTTTAAAGAAGTACATGTTAATAATTTTATCAAAACAGATAGTTGCCATTATAAAAGCTGGCTCCAGAGTATTCCTAAAAGCCAATTACTTAGGCTTAAACGGAACTGTTCAGAAAGCAATATTTTTGGGGCCCAAGCGAATGAGATGAAAGAGAAATTTATTGAGAAAGGATATAACAAAGGAGCAATAGAAGATACCATAAAAGAAATATCAAGTATGGATAGAAATACTCTAATCAAAAAGAATGAAAAGTAAAAAAGATGGAAAAGAATTCACGTTACCGATAGTCTTAGATTATAACAATAAAAATAAACAATTAAAGAAAATAATTAAAAAGAATTGGCACTTACTAAAAGAAGATAGAATATTAGGGAAAATTATTCCAGATCAACCGAAAATAGTATTCAGAGGGGCCCCAAACTTAAAAATGCAACTCACAAAGAATTATACTAAAAAAGAAAATTCTAATGCTTTGAGTAGTTTAAGTAATAAGAGAGGATTTTTTAGATGCAACTGCTGCATAGCTTGTAAGAAAACCCAAAAAATCAACAAACATACTGTGGATTTTAAATCAAATAATACTAATAAAAAATACGAGATTAAAGACTCCATCACATGTATGAGTAAGAATGTCATCTATTTATTAGAATGTCCGTGTGGTCTACAATACGTAGGAAGAACTATAAGACCCCTAAAAACTAGAATTGGAGAACACTGTAGAAATATAGAAAAGGGTTTTAAAAATCATCTTGTATCTTCTCACTTTGCACTCCACAATAATGACCCACGCCTACTTAAATTTATTGGCATCACAAAAGTATCCCAACATTGGAGAGATGGTGATATGGTTAAGAAATTGGGTAAAAAAGAAATGGAGTGGGTGTATTTTTTTAGATACACTACAACCCAATGGACTCAATGCTGAATTTGACCTTTTCAATTTTTTGTAAAATTCTTTAAACATGTATTTCTATTTTTTATACATTTTTTATATATATATATATATTTTATATACTTTTATACTTCTCTTTTTTTATATGAATGATTTCTTAACATTCAACTTTTAGCGATACCGTACACCTCTTATGTTGTTACTATATAAAGATTTTCTTTGCACATGTATTTTTTAATAATATTGGTGTTCCTTTATTTTATATAGAGTCTAATATATATCTCTATAGCTAAATATATTGGCTCTTTAATTGTTATATATTTATAACATTTTGTTAATCATGCAATGTAATTACTGTATGCTCAACCAATAAGCTTTGCCATATAGGCTGTCATTAAAATACATTAAGAACTGACAGCTTTTCACAGTTAGTATATATGTATAACCGTTCTTAATTTTCCCTTGTTTTGAGGATGGTGTATAAACTACTCCCCCCCAGAATGCACCGCTAGTCGCGTGACGTCCTTTCCGGGCGACGCACGCGACTACCGGAACTACGAACAGCATTAGGACTACACGTCCCATCAGCCCCTGCAGGTCACGTTGCGTCCCTCCCGGTTGGCGCACGCGACCGGCCGGAAGAGTGCACACACCGGGATTATGAAATTGACACCCTATATAAGGACTGAACTGACATTCCCAATATTCTATACTTCTGGAGAAGCCCCCATTTGGGCGAAACGCGTAAAGTGGATCAAGAAGTCTGGACTTTGAACTTTGTATTTGAATTTTTATTGTAGATTTTATATTCAAGATTTTTTATTTTAATAATAAAGTTGTAGTTTGTTTCCAGCTTTGATCTACCTCTTATTCCTGTGCACCTTGGATCCTGCTTATATCCCTTGGTGGGGATTATACCACCACAAGCGTTTACCACCAGAGCAAGTTTAGTGCTCTGGAAATTGTAAGTAGGGTATTTACCCTTTGTTTTTTATTTATACTTTTATACATATTACACTATTGGATTTTATTTGTGCTTCTATTCTATACACGTCTGTGGAGCCTTGGAAACCAGATACTACCACCATATCCTTAGACGGGGATCATACCGTCCAGGCGCTATTCAGCAGAGCTCTTAGCAGCTCTGAAAAGTGTGAGTTGGTCCTTCTACTGGTTCTCTTTAATATTTCACTATTGTATTATTTTACACTGGCATATTGCACTATTATTTCTATTTTTGTCCTTTTAAGGTTTATATTTACTACCTCAATACTGGGATAACTTGTATGTATGTACATTTTTGTTTAATTATCCTCTACTATCTTGTGGCGCGGTTTTCCACTTTGTTATTGCACTTTCCTATGCGACCGTCTGAATGCGCATTCAACCGCATGGGAGGAGAAGAGGCGGAGAGAAGGAGGAGAGCTCTCCACCCAGCGCTGGAAAAAGATAAGTTTTTCCCCCTTTCCCCCTTCCAGAGCCGGGCGGGAGGGGGACCCTGAGGGTGGGGGCACCCTCAGGGCACTATAGTGCCAGGAAAACAAGTGTGTTTTCCTGGCACTATAGTGGTCCTTTAAGGCGCTGCTTAACGGGGGGGGTCTGCTGCTGATTGGCTGGAATGTGTCTGCTGACTGTGAGGTACAAGGTCGAAGTTTAATCAATGATGAGTCCGCGGCGAACCGTTCGGCGACCCGTTCGGGACATCACTACTAGTAAGACATAATCCTAAATCACATTGTACTGCTATGTTCTTTATCCTACCAGATAATCTGAGCTATCATTTTAGAGTGCGTACTTATGTTTTTCTCTTGTCCAAGAGACCATACTTTCACAAAGTTTCTCTTCTTCTCTTCTAGTGTGAAAATTTCAGCTTGTTCTACTCGACTATAAATTTACATGGTTGACTTCACTGCGAGTTAAAGCCTCTGAATGTTTCCAGTTTATAGGGTTGATTCTACTACTGATCGGCACCACCAAGAAAGAGGAAGTGGGAGGAGTCTGGTGGCACTATATTGTTCTATGATGTGTTAGGATTGGTTGAATTTTTTTTACAACATTGTTAACTATTTCTTTGCTGCTGGGAGTTACAGTAAAGAAAGATAAGCAAATATTCGCCTCCTGTCTTTAATAAAATTTAGATTATTCGTTCACTGTAAAATAGAATAATCCCTATTAACGTACAAGAAGTAGACACTATCCATGGAGAGTAGTCAACGGGTATGGTTGATGTGTTATGTTAAGCTGAAAGAGAATGTAAGAAGTGTTAATCATACGGAAATGAACCGTGAACTAACAAAGGAGCATCACAATAATAATTTCTTAACTAATCTATCATTTATAAATATACAGATATAATATTAAAGAATTAGATAAACTAGATAATCTAGAATTCAATTGAAGAAAAAAAACAAAATAATCCTTATAGATCAATGAACCACATGTGTTTAGAGAAAGGGAGGGAAATGCGAATAAACAAGGGGGAGGGAGAAATATTCACCTCTTGTCATTATTAAAATTAAGATTATTAGTACACTAAAGCCAGCATATTCTTTAATTTTACCACATAACAGGAGGCTTCATAGCATTGCATTAAAAATGCAAAATATCAGTGAAAAAGAGGCATTAGAAGAAGGACAAAAATAGAAGTCTGGGGGGGCGGGGCCTAACTGCCAAGCTGGTCGGACGCATGATCCATAAGCTCCTTAGTTCTTTCACTCAAACCGCAATCAGGGCCGGCGCTACCATAAGCGAATAAGGCATGTGCCAACCTGCAGGGGGCGCCCACTGGGAAGTTTCCTGATGGGCTGCCCTGCTGCTGTCTGGGGCTGGAACGCTGGGTGAGAGGCTCCTTAGCCATCCCCCAGCGAAGCCATTCAGCTGCTGGGCTCCACTCTGCTGCTTGCCTGTTTAGGGGATGGGGTTTACTGTAACCCCAGCACCCGAGCAGAGCACACTGCTTCCTGCAGGCAGGGGAAGCTGGGATGTGACTTGGTATCCCGGCTGCCCCCTTCCTGTAAACACCGGAAGCACTCAGAGGGGAACAGGAAGCAGCGTGTGCTCACTGTGCATGGCTCTCCTGCTCCCCCAGCAAAAAGAACCACTTCCTGCAACCTGGATCCCTTCTCCTCTTCACAGCACCCAGGTAGGCTCAGGGGGATTGTTGACTGTGTGCATGGTTGTAAATTGGTGTGGTTGTGTGTGTGTTTGCTGTATTTATGGGTGTAAATAAAGTGTGACATTATGTAGTGGTGTGTTTGTGTGTGTGTGTTAGTGAGAGTGTGCAAGTGAAACTGTGTGTGTATATCAGTCATTGTGTGTGTGTGTGTGTTAGTGAGAGTGTGTCTCTTTATTTCTCTTAACCCCTTAAGGACACAACTTCTGGAATAAAAGGGAATTATGACGGAATATTTCCATCATGTGTCCTTAAGGGGCTAATGTGTGTTTACAATGTCTCTCTCCTAACTGTCTCCCAGTCTCTGTTTCCTAAATATCTCAACAGTCTCTGTATCCTTTCCCTAAATGTCTCTCCAGGCTGTTTCCGTTCTCTGCATTTCTCATCGTGCGTTTGCTTTCACTTAAAGAAACATGACTGCTGACCCATATACCCACCGTTGCCCCAATAATACACTGGACACCTTTTAAAGTGATTATGGGCAATGGCCACAGCTTTATTAAACAGTAAAAATTCTTAATTCCTGTCAGCTGTTGGGGGAGGACCCAACAGACAGTTCTACATCGTTATTCTCCAAGAGCCCAACACAGCCGTCACAAGCCATCAGCCTTGCGCCGACTGTAGTCTCCCCAAGGTGACCTTGCATCATACTCCTTTCTTTTTTTGATTCCGCTGTCCAGGGAAAACCGCCACCGCGAAGCCGTCCTGCCGCAGCCTGATCTGCGCCGGCTTCGTGCCCCCCCGCAGACAGCGCCAATTCAATGCCCGATTGCAACCCCACATTAAATATGTCCAGCCCAATTGGGGTTAGGTGGACCCCATCCTTACGCATCACGTTCGACTTATCCCCTTCCAACTCAAAGTGCCATTCAACTATTCTGCCCAGACTACGCACAAAGCGCGAAATGGCCACATTAATCTTACGCCTACAGCATTCCAGTGCCTTCCCATAGCCTCCTTCTTTCCACACAGGAGGATCATGACGCATGGCGTGAATGAGATCCACCGACCTCCGTTGGCCAACATCATTGCCGCCCGCATGCAATATTAACGTCTCTGGCCCAGAGACGCAGCAACTCAGCTGCTTATACTCCCTGTACACTTGATCCCAACGTAACCCCCTCAATCCCCGCCAACGTTCCCTAACTTCCTGGAACGGGAACCCCAAGTTACGGCCATGTGCTCTTTCTTCCGCCCTCCTAGCAGCCCAGTACACATATGAATGCCCCAGTATCCACACATAAGGAGGAACGTGGCCTTCGAAACCAAGAACAAAAGTTAACCGTGCACTTATCCAGAGACATACCATCACAGCAAATGAGGCCGCACGTAAAGCTGAAACTGCCCCGATTCCCAGTGCATAAGTGCCTCCGCAGGGAGACCATCTCGCTGGCCTGCTTTGCCGCCCCAATTCGAAATGAATGAGTGGAATATAGCCTGGGGTCCCCCCCCCCGACCTGCTGATGCACCTCTGCAGTATGCTAGCAAATTGGAAATGGCTCAATGATGACCCATTCCGATGGACTAGCAGCAAGCCATCGGCTCCACCACATGCGCCTAGATATGCCTGCAACAGGTTCCCCAGACAAAACACACCCCTGGTAAAGCAGATATGTACCCGCGCTCCCGTCGCCTCTTGATCCATCTTGGACAGTCGAATCAGTATCACGCCCTCCGGTGCCACTGAGACAACGGAAACCCTCAACACTGCCATGCAACTCTCCCTAAGGGCCACCAGCTCTCCGATCTGCAGCGCCCCAAAGAAACAGTGAAAATGCCACCTGAAATAAAAGTACTTCGTAAGCAGAGCTACACACCTCCGGAAGAACTTCCAACAGCTGCAGTAGCATGGCCCCCGAGATAGTCTCCTCCCCTGCTCCCCCATTATAAGTCCATCCACATTTGCAACATTGTTGCTCCCATTATTCCATCCCACTATCCTGGGCAGCAGTCATGCCCCCCCTTCCCTGTTTGTCCACGGGGACACTCCATAAGCACCCAGACCACTTCAGCTCATTGCCCTTAACCCTGATACAAGTAATTATTGTAGTTATTAACAAACTGCAATGATTACCATTCAGGATTAACTCCACCTCTAGTGGCTATGCATTGGGACGTCCCGCGTCACGCAAAACCCCATAGGAAAGCATGTGTAATACTTTCCTTTGGGGAAATCCTAATGCAGACATTGGAGTGAAGGTGGAACCAAGCCAGCGCCGAGGGACATCAGAGTTGGACCTGGGTATGTGACTGAAGTTGTTTGTTTGTGGTTTTTTTATTTTTTTTTTTAAACCCCTTTTGCACCACCAGGTAGGGGCACTTGCCAAAAGGGGGGAAGCTATAGTGCCAGGAAAACAAGTTTGTTTTCCTGCCACTATAGTTTCCCTTTAATGTCTACTCAGTGTGTCTTTCCATAAATGTCTCTTCACTGAAATTCAGAGTTTAGTGAATAAACCTCTAAGGGAATATAGTTTGTTTTTATGAAGGGGCAGCAAAATTGATTCTTGCCTAGGGTGGCGAGAATCCTTGCCCTGGCCCCTCCCCCTAATGACATTGTCAAAAAGGGGCAGAGTATGTCATTACATTTCAGCGGATGCCAATGAATAGGGGCATTCATTCTCGGGATGAAAATATATTTCAGCAACCAAGCTGACATCACTTGTGATGTCCTCCAATCCACTGCTTCTCAGAAGAGTTAAAATGACAGGACCATTGACCCGAGACCACCTGATTTTATATAAAGTGGATTGGGTGACTTTGGTGGTTATTTAACTTTAAATGCTTTAACCCCTTAAGGACGCATGACATGTGTGACATGTCATGATTCCCTTTTATTCCAGAAGTTTGGTCCTTAAGGGGTTAATGAAGGAAAAACACTCACTTTATGCCTCCATTTAACAGTTAGTTTAATTTTATTTTTTTTATTATTATTATTTTGTTTATTTTTTTTATTTGTGACAGACATCCAGAAAGAACGATATCAAACATAGGACAAAGCGTGATACAATAAACCTTTGAAAACTTTGAAACCTTTTACAATGAGTTTTCCGTAGAAGCGTTAGCTGCCAAAGGTCAAGACTCTGACAGCTCATGGAGGCCTGTAATCTTTGACTTTTACTGCAGTGTCTGAATGTTGACTTTTTATAAAAATGTGAAAGAAACTATCATAAAATAAATAACTAAGAAAGAGTGAAGAAGCTGGGTGGGGGGGGGGAGGGAGGTAAGGGGTGATCACCGCGAAGCAGAAGATGATTGCTGTATAAAATTAGTCTGCTGTGCTTCAGATAGGAGTTTAGGACCCCTGCAGAGTATCTTAGAAATTATTGTACCATGTCCTCGCAATTGAGAGCACAGCCTATGTAGACATGAGTAAGAATTCCCATTCCAGGTAAGGAATATAAATAAAAAAAACAATGAAAGAGCTTGGTCTGTAAGAAAAGTCCACAAGGGGGTAACCCTAAATATGAAAAAATAAAAATGGGATATATCACTGGTGATATTGTTATCATTTAGATGATATTGAGTATTACATTTTTAACCAATTTAATAAAACTGAAGTTTTAACTTATACCCCCCACCAACAAAACCCCAATATTACACTCCCATTTTTCTTCAGGTAAGGAATATGCATCACCTTGGCTCCAGAAAGCAGCCCTCCCTCGAGTGTCACAAAGCCAAGCCTCCTTTGAGGGCTATGAGCAGTGGCCTTGGCCATATAAAAACCAGAGAAATGAAAGGAGAAAGCAAGGATGCCATTATTGATATCTTGACAAAGATGAGCTTGACAAAGACCCAGTTGGGTCGAAACATTGCTGCGTGTTCTGCTCCAATAAAGCTGCTATTTGCTATCAATTAATGTGCCTGGACCACTACTTTATTTCATACACTTTACGTGGGGCCTGGCCTTCCCCAGATCCGGTGCACCTTGGTAGCCTGGTGAGTGCAGTCTCCTTTTAATTTACTTCTATTATGGATATATTGACATGTGAAAAACAGGGAAGGGGTGAGTCTATGGTTCTAATGCGGAGTGGCTGAGCTAAACCAGGTGGATAATCTTTTTAAATTATGCAATATTTTTGAATAAACTTTTTAAAATCCTTTTTTTTTCAAAATATTAAATTATCAAAAAATATATCATACATAAAGAAACATACCAATATATCCAACAATATCAAAATATTATACAACTAACATATGTTTCATAATATTAAGTAATTTTAAAGGTTAATCCAAAAATGAAATAATTTGAAAAGATTATCCAAACAATATTAAAATGATGCCATGGAGCCTGGGAATAGTCGTATCCAAGCCAAGATCAAGGGAATTTAGAAGCACACAATAACAAATAACTAAGTCATTTCAAGTGCCCTATGAAACAAAAGGATCAGGATAAAAGTGTCCCATGGCTTTACATTGAAGCACACCCAAAACATAATGCAATTTATAAAAATGTTTACGTTTAGAATTAGTTAATGCAATGTGGGTAAACAACAACATAATTGAAACATTTAGGCCAAAACATTCAAACTGGATTTTTTTTTTTAAAACATTTTTTGTTAAAAAGCGGTTTTGAGAAAATTGTGTAATTTCATTCATTGTTGATTCAGAAAAATTAAATAATAAAATAAATATCAAACTGCCATGTTTGTCAGCAAAAGTGGGACATTGCTGGGTTCACAAAAAAATTAAGAGCTTTGCTTTTTTCATATTGAAACATTATTGTTAATTGAATTAGAGCTTCAGTCAGTAATGAAAATAAGGCAGGCGTTTGAAAATGTATGTCCTCTGAGGAAAGCAACAATGTACGAAGTGCAGTGATTTAAACAAATGCGTATAAAAAGGTGCTGTATTAACCAAATCAAATAATTCATTATACAGCTGCACACAAGTAAGGCATTCAAGGCTCAGCGTGACACAAATATTTCTACAAAAAAATGTTTTATTTTCTCTCCAGGGAGAGGCCAACCTCTCTGACTATGCAGCTGTAAATAATACAACTCCTAGGGGCTGTCTTCAGATAATAGGTGTTTAAGTAAAAAAAAAAAAAAATATTTGTCAATATATTCTTTAGATTTCTCAATAACCTAAACCTCACAAGGTCGAAAATGTCATCAGGGAATATTCTGTAGTGCACAGTAAATAACAGTGTACATTGTAAGCTCGTCTGAGCAGGGTCCTCCTCAACCTATTGTTCATGTGACATCTTGCAATTGTATAATTTATTGTTAAATTTACCCCTTTATAATATCGTAAAGCTCTGCAGAATATGGTTATACTATATAAATACCAATAATAACAATAAGTGTGTATAATGGAAAATAATGTCATTTAGGGTTCTGGAGACATAATAAACCACAAAATTGAACATTAAGTAGCTTATGGATATATCTAGAACATTGGATATTTCGTTGTTAGATATCTTTTATATTATATGACTTTTTTTGCTTTGTTTTGAATCACAACAACTGGAATATCAGAAATTGTCTCTTCACTGCCTTTCCAGTATTAGATGTCATAGTGATGATCCTTGTAGGACGCTGCAATCTAGGTTTGTGCATGGTGGGGAAATTTGGTTCGAACAAACCATATAATCAATATATAAAAATTATCAACATATTCCAAAATTACAATATTTTCCGGTATGTCAAATTATTTTTAAAACTTAGCCAAAAATATTACATAATTTGAAAAGGTTTTTCAATAATATTAATTTGAAGCCCACATTCTCATTTCCTAGTTTATAATAGTTTTAATCTGTAGCATTCTTTGATATGGGGAATTGAGGAGGTGGGAACAGACCTGCATGCCTCTCAACCATACTGATTTCAGCAGTACAGTCTAATTTTCAAGCCCTGTCCCGACTTCATTCCCTGGTGTCCCACTTTTGGAACAGTCTGCAGCTGCTGGCAGGGGCCTACCTAGAGCATTTGGCACCCGGGGTGGGTCCTATTTTTGACACCCCCCTCCCTCCACCCCCAACTTTAAAATGTAAAAAACAACCACAATTTTTAACCCGTTAAGGCGTCCTATGCTGACCCGCATTAAGTGGGCTTTAAAGCAGTTGCGGTGGCATAGAACGCCATAACGGCTTTGAGCCCCTGGAGGTCCACGGTACTCACCTCCGCCGCGATCCTCTTCTGGAGGGAAAGCCTGACAGCCCAGGCAGCCCTCCCCTGGCAATCAAGACCAGTATCACAAACTCTGCCAGCAGTAAAAAAAATTTAAAAAAAATCATAAACATGTTATAAAATAAAATAGGGGTATATGTGTATATATATATATATATATGTGTAGTATGTATGTATATATATATTCACGTCATACAAAGTGTATTTTAATATTAATATAAGTATATATTCGTATTTAAATACACTTAGAATGAATGAAAATATATATATATGCCAAAAATAATCAGCACTCCCAGGATTTGTTGAAAGAAAACATTTTTCTTTAAACCAATCGTCAACGTTTCAGTTCAGCTTGGGAACTTTCAAGAAGCAAGCAACAAACAAGTGATACAAAACTGTGCTTAAATAGGAACAACAATCAAAACAAACTTACAGATCAGCTGTATACAGGGGCCGGCCATCCCGACTTCCGGACGTACGGGCAGACACCACCAGAAATCAACGTCTCGTTAATCACACTTGCAATCTCCGTACGTGGGCTGGTTGCCATAGTGATTATGGCGCTAAGCGCCTAAGCTTCCTTTCCAGCTCACTCCCCAGCGCCAGCGTTCCTTGTAACCAAGGAGATTCCAGTGCATGCTAGAACACGTGGCTGGTCTAGTGTCTGCTCCCTGAACGGGAACAGAAGAGTAGTCATGTGGAGTTGTGTTGGTGTTTTGTATCACTTGCTTGTTGTGCTGTCCTGATGAAAGTTCCCAAGCTGAACTGAAACGTTGACGATTGATTAAAAGAAAAAGTTTTCTTTCAACAAATCCTGGGAGTGCTGATTATTTTTGGCTTTTATTTATCAGTGCAATCGAGCACCGGGTCATTTACAATGTGCAATAAATATAGCAATATATATATATATAATATAACTGTAATCTGCATGCTATTATTGGTCATAAAATACACTTGCTGACATTCATATAGAAGTGGTGGCCTGATCCAATCACAGTGCTTCCCCATAGGATTGGCTGAGACTGACAAAGAGGCAGATCAGGGCCAGAGCCAGCATGATTCAAACACAGCCCTGGCCAATCAGCATCTCCTTATATAGATGAATTTAATTAATGAATCTCTATGAGGAAAGTTCAGTGTCTGCATGCAGAGGGAGGAGATACTGAATGTTTGGATGCATTTTAGGCAGCCATGACCCAGGGAGGATCTCTAACAGTCATGTAGCCAGTGAAGTTATCACTAGTATGTAATGTAAACACAGCATTTTCTCTGAAAAGACCATGCTTACAGCAAAAAAGCCTGATGGTAATGATTCTACTCACCAGAACAAATTCAATAAGCTGTAGTTGTTCTGGTGACTATAGTGTTTCTTTACCTATATTCATTGTCAGCCAGTCCACACAAATGTTGTTCCCATACATCCCTCTTAAGTTTCTATACTTAAGTAAGAGTATGTGAAAAGTAGTTAGGGTTGCCACCTTTCTTGGAAAAACATACCGGCCTTACTAATTTGCATAATTAAATATGTGTGGGTGACATCACATGATGTAAATCACAAGGAGTGACATAAGAGGAAATGCTGTAAAATCATCAAAAAACTACTTAGTTTGAATCTGCTGTATAGATGGATTCCTCCCAGTGCCCCCATGTCTCCCAGTGCCCTCATGACTCAGTGCCCCCATGTGTCGATTACTCCAGGTCTCAGTGTTCCTATGTATCAGTGTCTCAGTGCCCCATGTCTCCCAGTGTCCCCTAATGTTGTGTCCCCAGGTCTCCCAGTGATCCTATGTATCAGTGTCTCAATGCCCCATGTCTCCCTGTGTCCCCATGTGTCCCCCATGTCACTAGGACACTAGGAAGACGGGGAGACCTGGGGACATGGGGAGACCTAGGGACAAGGAGACACCAGTGACACTGGGAGACTAGGGGGACACATGGGGACAATGGGAAAATAGGGGACACTTGAAGACATGGGGACACAGACACCAGGGACAAAGATACTAGAGACATTGACTGGGGGACATGGGGACATTGAGACATGGGGGCACTGGGAGACATGGGGACACTGAGACACCAGGGCCACAGACACTAGGAACACTAGCTTGGGGACATTGTGACACTTGAGGCACTGAGAGACATTGAGGCAATAGGAGACATGGGGATAGTGAGACACTGGCAGACTGTGGGCACTGGGAGACTAGGGGTCACTGGGAGACTAGGGGGCACTGAGACACCAGGGACACTGGCTGGGAGACACGGGGACACTATGTCCCCATGTGTCTGTGCCATAATGTCTCCCAATGTCCCTTAGTGTCTCAGTGTCTGCCATAATATCTCCCAATGTCCCTTAGTGTCTCAGTGTCTGCCATAATGTCTCCCAATGTCCCTTAGTGTCTCAGTGTCTGCCATAATGTCTCCCAGTGCCCCTTAGTGTCTCAGTGTATGCCTCCTTGCAGCCTTTTCCCCCATCCCTTACTTCCCTGAGCTGTAGGCTGTCTCTGCAGGGTGGGAGTTGCTGTCTGGACTCTCTGTAGCTGCTCCCCTGTAGATCAGTGATTATAGATAGGCAGGGAGGGATATGCTGGAACTTCCTATCCCTGCCTGTCTCCACACACAGCGACCCCTACTGGCCAGTGCTGGTATTGCAGAGTAATCTCCATTTATACTGAGAAAAATACCAGCATTTATTTTGCCAGTATCACTGCAATATTGGCACCAGCCAGGCAGCCTCAAATACTGGCTGTGTCAATAAAATAAAAGCCAGGTGGAATCCCTAAGAGTAGTGTGTGAAAAAAAAAATGTAAAAAAACAATAAGGGGCACTGGGAGACATGGGTCACTGAGACACTGATACATAGGAACACTGAGACCTGGAGTAATCGACACATGGGGGCACTGAGTCATGAGGGCACTGGGAGGCATGGGGGCACTGGGAGGAATCCATCTATACAGCAGAATCAAACTAAGTAGTTTTTGGGTGATTTTACAGCATTTTCTCTTATTCTCCTTGTGATTTACATCATGTGATGTCACCCATACATATTTAATTATGCAAATTAGTAAGGCCGGTATGTTTTTCCAAGAAAGGTGGCAACTCTAACTACTTTTCACATACTCTTACTTAAGTATGGAAACTCAAGTGGGATGTATGGGAACAAAACTTGTGTGGACTGGCTGACCATGAATATAGTTAAAGGGACACTACAGGGAGTGCAGAATTATTAGGCAAGTTGTATTTTTGAGGATTACTTTTATTATTGAACAACAACCATGTTCTCAATGAACCCAAAAAACTCATTAATATTAAAGCTGAATATTTTTGGAAGTAGTTTTTAG